>VSWD01000003.1:27634204-28234204 GCA_033119305.1 Pinctada imbricata | reverse complement strand
ATGAGAATATCCAGCAGTTTAAAGAAATAATGAGTTAATTAGTGGTAAAGATATATAATTACATGTATCTTACTATGGCGTATTATAATTTGATCATTTTGACTGGTCACATGAAAACAAAAAGCATGGTATGAAATAGAGCAAACTTTAATAAAGCGTACGCTCACGCATCAAGATACGCCCGTTGGGATTTTTTTTTCACAAATCCAAAATATCTAAGTCCCAGACCTCCAATAAGACAAATCGGATGAACCTGAAAATCGAAAGGCGGCTTCCTCTTCAAAGTCTGATTACAATGTACAAATATCATGAAAATTTGTTGATGCATATCCAAGTTATTGCGCTCCATGCACCTATATTTTGCCCTTAGCTGAACATGTATGTGCATATAACACCCCCCCCCCCCCATTACACATAATTTCTGGAGAATGTGACAAAAAATTTAAGGACCCATTATATATGTGAAAGAACATCCTTCTACTTGAAGTATACAAAATTTCAAAACATTTTGATCAGAAATAGATATTTAAAGAATTTTATCTATTTTAGTATTTTTCTACATTATATCTAAAATATCTAAGTCCCGTAAGTCTGTAACGACAAATTGGATGAACCTGAAAATCAAATGGCGGCTTCTTCTTTAAAGTGTGATCACAATGTAGAAATATCATGTAAATCCGTTGACGCATATTCAAGTTATTGCGTTCCATACGCCTATATTTTGCCCTTACCTTAACATGTATGTGCATATACCCCCCCCCTTTCCCATTACACACAATATCTCGATTATGCAACAACAACAAAAATTAAAAACACGTTACATATGTCAAAAAACATCCGTTTTACTTGAAGTATACAAAATTTCAATACATTTCGACCTGAAATAAATTTTAATATAATTTTTAACTATTTTAGTATATTTTCACTGTATTTTAAAAATCTAAGTCCCATAACTCTGTAACGACAAATTGGATGAACCTGAAAATCGAAAGGCGACTTCCTCTCCACAGTCCAATCATAATGTAAGAATTTCTTGAAAATCCGTTGACGCATATTCAAGTTATTGCGTTCCATAGGCCGACGGACAGACGGACGGACGGACAGACTGACAGATAGAGAGACGGACGGACTTCGCCATACCATAATACGACCCGTCAAATGACGTGCGTTAAAAATTGTTTTTTATAAACGCTTAAGATAATAAGAAGGTTTTGCGAAAGTAGTGAATGGATTTCAACGTGAACAATTCTAATGCACAAAACAAAGAAATTGCAAATCAAAAGTTATGTTCTGGAAGAAACATGTAAATAAATAAATAGATAATGAAAGATACGAATCTCAGCGTAAGACAAAGCCCCCCCACCTCCCCGCAAAAAGACGTTAACCATGAAAACGAAACGAAGCAAAAGGTTAGAAAAAAAATGAATGGAAATGTGGTTAATCAGAAATTATGAGACATATCAATAAAATAATTAAAGACATTAATAATAAATTTATATTGTTTTACTTTATATTGCTCACGATATTTGCACACTAAAGTAACATGAAGTGATGTTTCGTAGGCGAGATATACCTGGGTTGATTATAGAAACGTACCCATCCCACCTTTAATACGCTGAATACAGCCATGTATTGAAGGAAATCAGTTAAAGAAGAACCTGACGACAATCTCAACAGCACCCAAAACAGAGCATCGAATTGAGCATTGACGGACCCCTAGCAATGTTAAACGTCTTTAAATTCAATAGCACCATTTAAAACCTGTTAAATTTACAGCATGGACCAGACATGCAAGTTTCGGGTACTAAAACCTCGTCAGTGATCCTCAGTCGAAACAATGTAATATGACCGAAAAGTATGAAAATTATTATGTCCAAAAATGTACCAAAAGCGTTGCAGAATGGGTGGGATATGATGCTACAGGACCCACGTTTTAGACATTTCAAGAAATTTTGTAACCGAAAATTTCAAATGCGTTGAAAAGACAGACGATCAACCAAAGTTGATCGAACTTGGCTACATGTGCCCTCGGGGACTCTTGGTCCACCAGCAGTGACACTCACCAAGTAGTTCAAATGTTAAACGTCTTTAAATTCAATAGCATCATTTAAAACCTGTTAAATTTACAGCATGGACCAGACATGCACGTTTCGGGTACTAAACCCTCGTCAGTGATCCTCAGTATAAACAATGTAATATGACCGAAAAGTATGAAAATTATTATGTCCAAAAATGTACCAAAAGACGCAGCAGAATGGGTGGGATATCATGCTACAGGACCCACGTTTTAGACATTTCAAGAAATTTTGTAACCGAAAATTTCAAATGCGTTGAAAAGACAGACGATCAACCAAAGTTGATCGAACTTGGCTACATGTGCCCTCGTGGACTCTTGGTCCACCAGCAGTGACACTCACCAAGTAGTTCAAATGTTAAACGTCTTTAAATTCAATAGCATCATTTAAAACCTGTTAAATTTACAGCATGGACCAGACATGCACGTTTCGGGTACTAAACCCTCGTCAGTGATCCTCAGTCTAAACAATGTAATATGACCGAAAAGTAGAAAATTATTATGTCCAAAAATGTACCAAAAGACGTAGCAGAATGGGTGGGATATGATGCTACAGGACCCACGTTTTAGACATTTCAAGAAATTTTGTAACCGAAAATTTCAAATGCGTTGAAAAGACAGACGATCAACCAAAGTTGATCGAACTTGGCTACATATGCCCTCGGGGACTCTTGGTCCACCAGCAGTGACACTCACCAAGTAGTTCAAATGTTAAACGTCTTTAAACTCAATAGCATCATTTAAAACCTGTTAAATTTACAGCATGGACCAGACATACACGTTTCGGGTACTAAACCCTCGTCAGTGATCCTCAGTCTAAACAATGTGATATGACCCAAAAGTATGAAACAACATTATTGTTAAATAATTCTATTTATGTCTGATGAATTTCCTGTTGATCGTTTATGTACGTAAACCTGCTTGTACAATGCCTTCACTGTATTACCAGATGTTCTGAGTTATTTTTAGAATCTTTCTCTCCTCTCTGTTTACAATGTAGCCTTGTTTTGTAATTCCCCTGAGTTATTTATGTAAGTTGTATATCGACCAATCAGTAAAGAGCTAACCAAAATAACAACCAATCACAATTCAGTAATGTGATATCATCACTCTAGATAGAATATCTGAAGAAGAAGCATGACGTGATTTTGGCTGAAATTTTTGCAAATTTTAACAGTGAAATTATCGTAGTGATTATCCATAAAAGCTATACACAGCTTTGATATCATCAGTACTTCACTGAGAGCAAGTTTTTTCACGTCCGGAATGTTTATAATACAGGACTTTTGGACTGATGCTATAAATAGATCTAGGTCGTAGTTTGACCTAGATTCTGTGTACATACTGTAAACAAACATGGCGGCGGTGGATCCAGAGGTGGAGGACCAAGCGAAGGTTATCTATTTAATTGGACACTCCTATGTTCGTCGTTTGTCGGAATTTATGATGAGGAACCGGGACTTACAGAACTTAAATCTAGATTCTGACTTTTATAGAATATTTGTTCGCGCAAAAGGAGGGCTTACTACATCGAAGCTACCAAAAGTATTAGACTTTACCCCAAAACCTGATGCCTGTTTCTTGCAAATTGGAGGCAACGATATAGGACATGTGCCAAATGGTAAAATCGTTACGAACATTATGGCAATTGCGAAATATTTGATTTTAGGTGTAGGGGAAAAAAAAAAAGTGATAATAGGTCAACTTCTCCGTCGACACCCAGATAAGGTCAGCTCCACGTACAACCAGAGTGTGGTCGAAATTAATGTAAGACTGGAGGAAACCACTCGCTCCCACGAATTACGGGAAATTGTATTCTGGAAGCACAGAGGCTTTTGGAAAGATCTGAGCCACCTGGGACCTGATGGTGTTCACCTGGAAGACCCAAAACATAGAAGACCTAGGGATCCACCAACGCCCATGTTCAAGTATTGGCGAAGCATCAGATATGCCATTCTTGTTCATGCCAATGTTACAAGGCCAGTATAGTTTTCATGAATAATAATTTTTAAATAATATGCAAATAGAAAGATGATGCAAATATCTTCTTAGGGGTACCTGTTTATCATAAAAGTTTCTTTGTCAAAGTCTTTCATTTTAAGTCAATACTCACTATGGCATATATATGATGTATTGCAAATTTATCATTCTGATATTCCTATGCTAAATGATTTTGCTTTGTTACATCTGATACATGTATGATATGGTGATAAATAATTCCCATATTGCCACCATGTCTCAGTTTTCAGCTCTTGACCTAATTTAAATTCATGTATGCACTTTACAGTTTCACTAAATAATGATCAAAATAGCATTTCTAAAATCAGAATAGCAATTCTAAGATGGTACTCAGTATAGTACCCCCTTTTAAATCCTCAGTATAACTCACATTGGAATGTTCAATACAACATTCAGTAAATTGGTTCTTAGTACATGTATAGTACCCCTTTTATACTCAGTATAGTATCACCTTTGAATGTTCAATATAATATTCCCTATTTGGTACTCAGTATAGTACTTTTTGATACTCAGTTTAGTATCACAAGCGGAATGTTCAGTATAGCATTTCCCTGTTTGGTACTCAGTATAGTACCTCTTAAGATACTCAGTATAGTATCACCTTTGAATGTTCAGTATAGCATTCAATAAATTGGTACTCAGTATAGTACCTCTTAAGATACTCAGTATAGTATCATCTTTGAATGTTCAGTATAGCATTCAATAAATTGGTACTCAGTATAGTACCTCTTAAGATACTCAGTATAGTATCATCTTTGAATGAATGTTCAGTATAGCATTCAATAAATTGGTACTCAGTATAGTACCTCTCAAGATACTCAGTATAGTATCATCTTTGAATGTTCAGTATAGCATTCAATAAATTGGTACTCAGTATAGTACCTCTCAAGATACTCAGTATAGTATCGTCTTTGAATGTTCAGTATAGCATTCAATAAATTGGTACTCGGTATAGTACCTCTCAAGATACTCAGTATAGTATCATCTTTGAATGTTCAGTATAGCATTCAGTATATTGGGTACTCAGTATTGTACCACTATTAGGTACCCAATATGGTATCATCTTTGAATGTTCAGTATAGCATCTCAAAAACTTTGGTACTCAGTATAATTAGTACCCCTTTTAGTCATTCAGTTTACATGCACATGTAGTACAGTATCACATTAATTTTCTGTATTGTATTAATTGTTAATCAAATACTCAGTGTAGCATCACATGTTTCAGCATACATATATAAATTTCCTACATTATACATGTATGTCTAACATCAGAATACAGTACAGGTGCTTGTAGGGTATTTATATTTCTTTGTACCCTGTAAAACTACTATATAAGTGTGATGCTATTATGATATCTATGAATCTCGGTATAAAATTCTTACCTTGATAATATCTAACCTTTCATAAAAAAGTGCCACTCTCTTAGTCTAATTTGGTTATAAGAAACCAAATTTATATGATAAGAACAAATGCACTTAAATATTCATTAATTTTGAAGATGACTGATACAACTGTACTTGTATTCAGTATAATGGATATGTGTTAGTGTACAGGTATAATTAATTTTGAACATTACACTAAATATGTATTCGTGTTCCTAGGAATGCCAAGGCAGAAAAGGAAGGCCTCTGCCTCCCCACAGGCACCACAGGGGCAGCGAAGGAGAAACTCCAAAAAAGCTGGATCAGTGCAAACCCCCCCCCTCAGGCGCAACAAGGACCACAAGGGAAAAGCACTAATGACAATCAAACATCGGGGTCAGTTCAAACAAACAATTTGTCTATTGACTATGCTCACCCGCCAGTACAAGTACAACATCACAGGATAATGGTGGAAACCAACCAGTCATCCTAAATGATGAAAATACACAGGATACGACAAAAAATGTGTCGGAGGACAGCAACCATAATGTTGATGTTGTTAATTTAATTGATAAAATGTTCACAGGTGAGTCAGCAAGGGGTTCTGATGCTCAAAATCTTACAACACCTCAAATTGATTTGTCGGACGGTATTCCTTTAGGGGCCGGCATAAGTCAAAAACTCAAACAAAAGATCTGGGAGAATGAATTCTTTGACATAAGATCTCTTCTGCCAAATCATTTTGATGAGCCAGTTTCTGTTACAATTTCTGCTGGCACAATAAATTTTCAACAAGGAAACAAGCAGAAATACCCACTGTCCATTTCTCAATGGACTGATGCCTTTCATATTTTCATATGTATTTATATTCAGAAATTTCCATGTGAAGCAGCAAACATGCTGAAGTACTGTAGTACAGTACGGGAGATTCAGAGATTGTCCGGTGATATATCATGGCGAACATATGATGAGAACTTTCGTCGTCTCCGCCAATCAATGAATCTCCCATGGCAAAAGCCTATTGAAGAATTAAGAATGCGGGCAACAACTTCACAAGGTCAGAAAGTGAAAAACAATGAGCCCTTTCGGAAAGGAAGGCAAAGTGGACCAAAAGGAAAGGTCTGCTTTGCCTTCAATAGAAACGAAAAATGTAAGTCATATCCTTGCCAATTCTCACACACATGCCAGCAGTGTGGAGGCTCCCATCCAAAATATAATTGTAGAGGGTCCAGCCAAGTGCAAACAAAGTACACAAACACAAAAACATCTCTGTCCTCCCACACTCCCAACACAACTACCGACACCAGTAAAAGTAAAAAAATCTTGAACCTTATTTAAAAGGATATGACGAGGAAATGATTAGATACCTCATTAAGGCTTTACTGTCGGATTTAGACTTGGTTGTGTTACTGACCCATCAAATGTTATTTCCAAGAATCATGGCAGTTGTTTCAAGAATTCTGATGTTATTGATGCTTTTATTCAGGAAGGTAAACACAAGGGTAGAATTGCTGGACCATTTATGGCCCCACCTTTCACTAATTTTGTCTCTTCTCCATTAGGAGTTGTTCCAAAAGCAGATTCAGGAAAATTTCGAGTAATACATGACCTTTCATTCCCAAGAGAGAATTCGGTAAATCTGAACATTCCTCCTGAAAACTCTAAGGTTCAATATGATTCTGTCGACAGTGTTATAAACTTAGTTCAAGAATTTGGTCAAGGCAGTTTGATGGCAAAAACTGACATACAAGATGCTTTCCGCATCATTCCAATCCACCCAGATGACCATCATCTTCTTGGATTTTCTTGGAAAGGAAACTATTTTTATGACAGGTGTTTACCAATGGGTGCAAGCAGCTCATGTCAGATTTTTGAGAAATTGAGTTGTGCCTTGCAGTGGATTCTCAAATGTAAGTTTAATGCATCAGGAATTTCTCATATTTTTGATGATTTTCTTTTCATTGCGAGTCCTCACAGTTCAAAATGCAAGGAAGATTTGGTAAATTTTTCTCTTTTTATGCTCCCGGGTAAACATACCTATCAAAATGGAGAAGACAGCCCTCCCTACCACTTGTCTTACTATCTATGGTATTGAAGTTGATACTGTAAAGATGGAATGTAGATTACCTCTCTCTAAAGTTGAAAAAATTCGTACGAAACTTTCTGACTTCGTAAATAGACACAAAGCTACTCTTCGGGAAATTCAATCTTTAATTGGTCTCCTGAATTTTGCATGCTCTATCGTAATTCCAGGTCGAGCTTTCCTACGACGCTTGATAAATCTTACATGCAAGGTCACAAATCCATTCCACTTTATTCGGATGAACAAAGATTCCCAAGAGGATATAAAAATGTGGAAACAGTTCATAGACAATTTCAATGGAAAATCTGTCTTTTTGTCCAAATATTGGTTGACATCTGATCAGTTAACACTCTATACTGACGCATCAGGTTCCATTGGGTTTGCTGCAGTTTTTGAGAAGGAATGGTTTGCTTTAAATTGGACAGAATCTCTTTCCGAATATCAGATTGCCATCAAGGAGTTGTTTCCCATTGTTTTAGCTATGGAAGTATGGGGTCATCTTTCACAAATAAGAAAATTTTGTTTATGTCTGACAATCAAGCAGTTGTTGAATAATCAACAAAACTTCCTCGAAAGATAGAGTTCTGATGAAACTGGTTCGGCGTCTGGTACTTTGCTCAATTACACATAACATTTTGTTTAGAGCAAAACATATTCCTGGTAAAAACAATACACTAGCTGATAAATTATCTCGTTTTCAGTTCCAGGAAGCTTTCAGCATAGCTCCCAGTTTACATCCAACTCAGACACCAGTGCCAGAACAGTTATTACAGATTTAAGCCCTGTTTCACTTCAGCTTTTACAAGCAGCTCTAACCACTGAATCCAAAAAAGCATATCGTAGAAGCTGGCAATTGTTCATTGATTGGAAAAACATGCATTTTAATCTACCTCTATCAAATATTGATCTATGTAACTTCATCGGGCATCTTTATTCACAGAAATTGGCCCCTTCATCAATATCATCTCATGTCTCGGCCATTAGCTATGTACACAAAATACTAGGGATTTCCGATCCTACAGATAGTTTCTTAGCAAAGAAACTACTTAAAGGTTGTCACTCATTATCTAGAAATCAAGATTCAAGGCTGCCTATCACTTTTCATATTCTATGCAATTTAATAAATGCCCTTGAACACATAGAAACATCTTATATGGAAAGAATTTTACTCAAAGCCTTCTTCCTGTTGGCTTTTCAAGCATTTCTGCGTGTAGGTGAACTTGCTACAAAACAAGACAAACAACAAGTCTTACAACGTTCAGATGTTTCATTCATACATTCTGACCAGAGTTTGGCTGCAGTCTTGATCACATTAAAACACTTTAAAACAAATACAGAGAACAAACCATTTACTTTTTGAAATCAGCTGCAGCCCACACTCAGCATTCTGCCCAGTCACAGCTTTGAAGCACTATCTTACTTTGTATGGTCATACTTCTGGTCCACTTTTCCAATTTATCAGTGGGCAACCGGTCACATATCAATATATCACTCAACATCTACAAAAGGCAATCTCATTCCTGGGTTTAAATCCAAAATTCTACAAGGGCCACAGTTTTCGCATTGGGGCAGCAACACATGCAGCATCATTAGGTTATTCCGAAAATTACATTCAAAAACTTGGTCGTTGGAGGTCAAATGCAGTTCGTAGATATATAAGAATTTCATCCTTTAAAATGTAAAATTTTTTCGAAGTCATTGACGCATACAAGAACTATATTAACCTCTATTGCAAAGAACTTTTAACAATCTGAACATAAGCCTAGTTTAGTTATTGTCTACTAGGTTTGGCCTAGTTTAGCCGTTTGGCTACTAGGTCTGTCTAGTTTAGCTCTAGGCTACTAGACTTGTTTAGCTGATGGCTACAGACATTTTATGTTTTTGCATCTATGTATTGTATATTATGATAGCTTATATGCTTCATTCATGTTTACAATTTTGTTTTAAGGTATTTTTCTTTTTATTTAATTGTTTTTATTTTTTCTAAGTCTTGCATCATTGTATGAATTTTTGATAATCCATGAATTTAACATTTTACCCCTTGCTGACTCACACAATTATATGTATTATGTGGTACAACAAACCCTATCTGCACTGTTCAGTGTTTCATAACACAGGAAAGTTTATGTATTCCTTCATGGCGTCAATCATATAATTGCATTATATGATCGTGGCTCAATTTGTGGACGCCAATCATGAATATCATTGTTTTGTATATATTTACATGACTTTTGACATTTTCTATAACATGTTTGTTTTAAGTAGTCTTTATATTAACATGATTTATGGGGATCAATGGGTAATTATAACTCAAGATCTGGAACAATTTTGATGATCCCCCTTTTGTATGGTTTGTCAATTTTCTTTCGTCATTCAATAAATGACAGTTTTCGACAAACTTATTTTCTCATGTTTTCATTTATGCTTGTCAAGTTGGAAATGAAGAGGAGACATAAAACAACATTATTGTTAAATAATTCTATTTATGTCTGATGAATTTCCTGTTGATCGTTTATGTACGTAAACCTGCTTGTACAATGCCTTCACTGTATTACCAGATGTTCTGAGTTATTTTTAGAATCTTTCTCTCCTCTCTGTTTACAATGTAGCCTTGTTTTGTAATTCCCCTGAGTTATTTATGTAAGTTGTATATCGACCAATCAGTAAAGAGCTAACCAAAATAACAACCAATCACAATTCAGTAATGTGATATCATCACTCTAGATAGAATATCTGAAGAAGAAGCATGACGTGATTTTGGCTGAAATTTTTGCAAATTCCACCTCCCTCCCCTCCTACCATTTTCCTTTGTATTTTCTTTTAGAATACTATAAATGCAATTTGTACTAGTCATTTTGGGGGCTTATGTATTATATATTAACACTTTCTAGTCATATACACAATGATCTCTTGATAATACTCATTGTCTATCCTAATATTGTTTGAATATTATGATCTTGATATTCTGCCATATCTTCGAACAAGTTTGCTCAAATTGTGATGATATTCATTTATACATGTTTGGTGTAAATGATGATTAACCTGTACTAATTTTTGGTATTTTTATAATGATATAGCTCAATTTTTGGACGCCAATCATGAATATTATTGTTTTGTATATATTTACATGACTTTTGACATTTTCTATAACATGTTTGTTTTAAGTAGTCTTTATATTAACATGATTTATGGGGATCAATGGGTAATTATAACTCAAGATCTGGAACAATATTTGATGATCCCCCTTTTGTATGGTTTGTCAATTTTCTTTCGTCATTCAATAAATGACAGTTTTCGACAAACTTATTTTCTCATGTTTTCATTTATGCTTGTCAAGTTGGAAATGAAGAGGAGACATAAAAATTATTATGTCCAAAAATGTACCAAAAGACGTAGCAGAATGGGTTGGATATGATGCTATAGGACCCACGTTTTAGACATTTCAAGAAATTTTGTAACCGAAAATTTCAAATGCGTTAAAAAGACAGACGATCAACCAAAGTTGATCGAACTTGGCTACATATGCCCTCGGGGACTCTTGGTCCACCAGCAGTGACACTCACCAAGTAGTTCAAATGTTAAACGTCTTTAAATTCAATAGCATCATTTAAAACCTGTTAAATTTACAGCATGGACCAGACATGCACGTTTCGGGTACTAAACCCTCGTCAGTGATCCTCAGTCGAAACAATGTAATATGACCGAAAAGTATGAAAATTATTATGTCCAAAAATGTACCAAAAGACGTAGCAGAATGGGTGGGATATGATGCTACTGGACCCACGTTTTAGACATTTCAAGAAATTTTGTAACCGAAAATTTCAAATGCGTTGAAAAGACAGACGATCAACCAAAGTTGATCGAACTTTGCTACATATGCCCTCGGGGACTCTTGGTCCACCAGCAGTGACACTCACCAAGTAGTTCAAATGTTAAACGTCTTTAAATTCAATAGCATCATTTAAAACCTGTTAAATTTACAGCATGGACCAGACATGCACGTTTCGGGTACTAAACCCTCGTCAGTGATCCTCAGTCTAAACAATCGTAATATGACCGAAAATTATGAAATCATTATGTCCAAAAATGTACCAAAAGACGTAGCAGAATGGGTGGGATATGATGCTACAGGACCCACGTTTTAGACATTTCAAGAAATTTTGTATCCGAAAATTTCGAATGCGTTGAAAAGTCAGACGATCAACCAAAGTTGATCGAACTTGGCTACATGTGCCCTCGGGGACTCTTGGTCCACCAGCAGTGACACTCACCAAGTAGTTCAAATGTTAAACGTCTTTAAATTCAATAGCATCATTTAAAACCTGTTAAATTTACAGCATGGACCACACATGCACGTTTCGGGTACCAAACCCTCGTCAGTGATCCTCAGTCTAAACAATGTAATATGACCGAAAAGTATGAAAATTATTATGTCCAAAAATATACCAAAAGACGCAGCAGAATGGGTGGGATATGATGCTACAGGACCCACGTTTTAGACATTTCAAGAAATTTTGTAACCGAAAATTTCAAATGCGTTGAAAAGACAGACGATCAACCGGGACCAAGTGTTGAGGGGGAGTAAGCATCCCCTATACGCCAGCCGCAGCCGCCGTCTATGTTCACGCACGGAAATGAAAGCAATGTATTAAAGATACATGCGCTGTCTGAGTTTCTGTCTATATAGAAAGTGCTATGGCGACAATGTCGGGAAAAATATTCAAAACACTTACTGTTAAACCCCTCGCGGGGAGCCTTTTTACGAGCTCTACACGGCAAAGGGCACAAGTCTGACATAAATGAAAGTAATGCTGATTTATTTGATTTTCTGGAATGCAAATGAAATAAAAGAATACCTTTCGTATCTAAAATTGTGATAGATAAAAAAAGTCAAAGAATGTAAAAATATTATTTAAGATGAAATTAAAAAAAAAAAACATTGTCAAATAAACTTGTAACAGAATTCAGAATTCATCAAGATATGACTGTATTATTCATATACAAGACATACGTGTGATTAGAGTTTAGAAAGCGCATCCAAGATAAAGTCGTAGAAGCAATTCTACAATACAGTTAAGCTTTGAAGTATGTACATCCGATGTCTTTTCCTCGGAAACATGTATCCTCTTACATGTAATACTAAGAAATGTGTACATGTATACTCATGTGCGTCACGTTTGTTCTGTTGCTTTTTTTTTTGTTTTTTGAAAATTGACATTTGAGCGTTTTATTACAAGAAGTCAGGAAAACGAGTAATGGGAATGTTCTGGGTAACATTTTTTCCAGAGTGTAGGGAAGTGTGCAAAACACTTTATTCCTTCTTAGAAGAAAGGTTAAAAATACATTAACTGCGTAATTTTTAAAACAGCGTTATGCTATATAAATGAGTTTTAAGTCCAATTTGTTCATAACGAAACATTAAATTATTCAAGACAATACAGTTTTTTAAGTACATAGATGTAAGATGTTCAAATTATAAATTTTAATTTTTTTTTAATATTATGGCCATGTTTAAAACAAAACAATTTGTAAAATGATGTGATTTTCAAAATATTGATTAATGCTTTTTTTTCATACGCGAGATGTCTAAGGAAAAATCCTCTCGCAATTAGTCTTTCACTGTTGTTTTAGTTAGCATCAGTTTATTCATTCATCCTTAAATTTTGATATTTCTCTCATTAAAACCGATAGAATTACGATTTGTTGATTTCGTTGTAATCTTTTTTTTCTATTTAAAGAGTAGTATGTACAATTATGACTTCATCAATGCGCATCTATATCATTTGATAAAACTGTAATGAAATAAGCATAAGTAATTAAATCGACCTGGATAATTTTATAATCTATACCTAACATACTATCTTATGATCCAATAGTGCGATTTTCTACCTCTTACTACGGAACATTCATCAAAATTATTTATGATAATAGTTAAAACATGAAATATAATTCTTAATACGTTACATTTAACGTTAGTAAAAGTCTCCGTTTATTTCATTTTGTTTCTTAATGTCGGTGTCTCTTAGAACCCCCCCCCCCCCCCCCCCGTCATCATTTCTTAGTCATATGGATTTCATCCTTCTCGAGCAATCGTTATTAGGCAATACTTGATAAACAAATGTACAAGTATTATACAAAAATTGTAACAACTCAAGATTATAAGAAATTGCTTATATTATTTATTTATTTATTAACCGCAAAGCCTCTTGACATATAATTTGATAAAAACACTTCGTTTCTTTTTGCCTAACATGGCCGAAACTTATGGCAAAAGGAAACCAAGTGTATTTATTTATTTATTTATTTATTTATTTTTTCTTTCATTTATTCATTTATTTAATGAACTCCCTATCGAAAACATCTTATAATACCTAGGAATGGATGATCAATAAGTATCAACATAACAAAGCACCAATTATATAATCATAGCAATTGACGGCGTATATCAAAATTTATTTGGTTTGCTGCTCGAATTCCATTCACTGATCCGTGAACTCGAAAAAAAAGTAAATGAAAGGTGTAATCTCCTTTGCATCGCAGAATAAATATCGAATTGAAAATAGATTCTTCAAGAAAATGAGAATTGTTACATTATAATTGACTAAATAACTTATAATGTTATATATCTCATCTCAATTTCAGATATAAAAAAAAAGTTAAACATGTTCAAACTAAACTGTCTGAATATCAATTTTTCTGACCTAAAATAATCTACCTAAAGTGGAAGAAATATAAATAAGAGAAAATCACACACACAAACAAAGAAACAAAAATAAAAACCGTAGACGTAGTGGATAAGCCAGAAATTTGAATAGTATCTTTCTAGAATATGTGTTCGTATTCCAGGAAAGTGAAATCAAGATGAATTATTCCAGCATTATCCTTATTGGGCTGGCAGCTCTAGCCATAACATGTACATCAAGGTAGACAACTACATGATGTATGATTTTTCTTAAAGCAGAGATAATTGAGATATTGTTTGATGATTCGATCTGATATGAATCTTGCGAATTCATCTACTATTGAGGAGAAGACAATAGCTTCAGTTCGATACAAAAAATGTGCAATCGAATGAAATGACATGTTTGACAAAATTGAAATTTTGATTGATTTTAATTTTAAACTATTGAATTTTCTTTTTCACAGTGAGAATCTAAAAAGCAAAAGCATTGTCATACATGGTGTAGATGTAACCAAGCTATCTAACACGGAACTACAAACATTTTGTGGAGCACTAGATGAAGAATTAGCAGGACAACTCGGTAAGAAAATGATATACATTTTTAGAAGCCCCCCCCCCCTTCCGAGCATCAGATTTTAAAAATAGATTCATTAATTTTCTCTTCCTCTTTCCTGCATTTAGATTAAATACAAATTTATTAACTATGAAATTATTACGTTCAAATGATTGGTATAAATTGAGGATCAATGACGATGGTTAAGTACCTGAAACGTGCATGCCTGGTCCATGCTGCAAATTTATCTCTACTTAAGTAATGCTTTTGAAATTTAAGACGTTTACATTTGTACCACTAGGTGATTGTCACTAGTCTCCGAATGCACATGTAACCAAGTTCGAATAACTTCCGTTGATTGTTTCTTCAACGCATTCAGGATAACTGTTATCAAATTTTCTAGAAATTCCTAAAACGTGGGTCAGGTAGCATCATATCCGATCCATCCCACTACGTCTTTAATAACGTTTTTGGACATAATAACTCTTTGGCCATGCTACATTGTTTAGATTAAGGATCACTGACGAGGGTAAAGAACCCGAAACGTACATGTCTGTTGCGTGCATCAAATGTATATGTTTTTAAATAATGCTATGTGACTTGAGGATGTTTAAAATTAATATAAAGATATAACCTGATGAACCATTCTGTCCAGAAAAAAATGAAAGTATATAGGTGTTACAATAATATTTGTTTCAATTTCAGATATCCATGTTTCAAGAGGATATTAGCAGAGAAACAAAGCAGGAGGCAGAAGCGATTTATATTTACGGCTTTTGTCATCTTTTTCGGAAAAGTGCTAGTCAAATCCGCGGTAGTAAGCAAGGTAGCTACAATGGGTAAATTAGGTGCAGGCGCTGCAAAGGTATACACCACGTATGATACCGTGGACACAGCTAAGGACGTGTATGACACATTCAACTGCTTAAGACCAGATAATATTGAGACACGCGTTATCGAATCCGTAAGTAAATAGTTTTTGACTGAAATATATCATTTGTTTATCTCTCTCATACTTGTTGAATGTTAAACATGTTAAAAGATCAAGTGCAATGCAGTGAATGAGTTAAGAGGGCAGATATTCTCCTTTGCAAAAGTACCTTCAACACTTATCGGTTACAGCCTTGTATAAGACGTAAATATTCTCCATAGTGTAAAAGGTTACACCACTACAGAAAGTATTAACATCGTTTCGTCAATATCATTTTTGCGTAGTTAAGTGAATATTGCTGTCGATCTGATTATATTTTCATATTATTAATGTTTCACACTGCTGTAATTGACTATTTCTCCTATTACAGGGATACAATAGGGTCGAAAGAATCATGACGGGTGCAATTGGAGACATCAAGGTCACTGAAAGGTCGCATGGACCATCCGGGCTACCAACATTGGAGATAAATGGGGAGAATATAGTCCAAGAATTTCGATTTTCTGGATAAGATTGCTGTATAAAATATGAGGTGTTAAATGGATTCAATCTACATTTTCCTTAAGATACCATTTATTAAGAAAATGTGTGAATATATAATCGAACGTACATAGGGGTTCATTTAGAAAGTATTTGTCATTAATAACTTTAACAATTTTTTAGTTTTATTTTTTTCTTAAATATATTAAAAAATGTAAAATTTTGGAAACATACAAATAAAGGTATTGAAATCTGAGAAAAAGTGAGTTTCATGCAAAATGACAGAGCAGATACACAGCTAGAGACGTTCAAGGGTTATCAAACAACAATTCACAACGAAGAAACATTTTGCACGCAATACCTTACATAAACCAAGGAGACCAATTGCAATGGGCAATCGGTGCCAACTTAACGCTGTCATTTGCCATGTCAGAAGCAAATGCTTTGTTATCAGGAATGGAAACGCAAAATATCCCTGTTCCTGAACATATGAGTGCTCTGATTTTGATAAAACAAAAATATACCCTTTCATCACAGAAATTACAGT
Organism: Pinctada imbricata; assembly: GCA_033119305.1. Lineage (NCBI taxonomy): Eukaryota > Metazoa > Mollusca > Bivalvia > Pterioida > Pteriidae > Pinctada > Pinctada imbricata. The sequence goes on along the minus strand of VSWD01000003.1, from coordinate 28,217,474 downwards.
GACACTTAAAAGAAAAAAATCCTGCCGATGTACTTAATTCTTTGTTGCTTTTTATCTCACAAAAGGTGCTCTCTATATAAATTGAGACAATACACCTGGTAAGAAATAAAAATTGGAAAAGTACGCACAATACGACGTTACAAGATGTAAACACAAAAATTATAATAAAGATAAGAAAAGATATACATGTATTGCATACAATAAAAGAATAAACTAGATCGCTACTGTTTAAACTACATCGCTACTGTTGCAAGCAACAGACGGATTCCTTCTTTATTAGATCTTCATTAGAACTGAAATGTTAAAATTGGAATATAGATGATAGAAAAAGGAATAAAGTAGTTCGTGTAGTACTTTATTCCCTTCGGCAAAGGAGTCAAAAGAGCTTATGTTTATTTTTACACTCTCGTTTATCTATCAACAAAACAGAAGGACAAGGAAATAAATACCTTACATGTTTACAAAAACTTTCATCTCCATGATCTACCAGTTTTAAATCCTTCAAAACAACTATCTCAAAACAACAATTGCATAAAGATTTTGCAATGAGAACATTTCTATGAATAGAAAATGACAACATACAAGTCATGCTACTTAGAAAAAAGAAACAAAAGAAAAATAAAAGAGTTATCTTTCTTACACCATGTTAAGTTCAAATATCAATGAGAAGGACCACCCGTGTAAAGAATAAATATTGTTCGAATAAATGTGAATTCTACAAGTAAATGTTTGTTATAACCTTGAGAATGTACATTTGACTTTGACTCAAAATTGTGAACAAAAGATTAGTATTGAATTTTATTTTCATCACGATTAATCTTAACCTGATCAAAGTTTACTATCTTATCAACAAGAGTATGTTGTGACATTGAAATTGAACAAAGGACCTTTGGTCAAGGTCAAGATGAAAAAGGCTTGTTGTAGGCAATATTTGTGTTTTGTTTAAACTAGCAAGGTAAACAGTCATTATTTTATAGGCAAAACAGTGCTGTGATATTGATAATGGGAATTGATCTTGGATCAAGGTCAAGGTGAAAAGTTTAAAAGTGTGAGGTTAGAACTTTGAAGGTCAAATAGTCTTTGTTCTATATTAAACAGTTTGTTTTGACATTGACAATTTGAAAACTAGCTGGACATTAAATGTCTCCCCAAAAGTAATCTACCATCTAAGTGTCAACTCAAAATTTCTTAAACTGTAAAATTTGGCACTGTCCAAAAGTTCCATTATCAATTCGAAGTAGTGCTAAAACCGCAAATATATTATCGAGCATTTAAACGTTTAAACGTTTGCACATTTTCAAAACAATAATATAAAACAAACATCGCTGAAATCTAGCTTGCAATTGATTGAAAAAATATAGTAGTTTTAAGAATTGACTTTTAATGACCTCTAAAGGGGTCACATTTCTACTTTTTTACAATCAAACGGATTTTCCACAAGATCTTTGCATGTTCTTTCACATGGCAGTATTCACTTTATCCTATGATACGCTACTCTTTTGTTAAGAGTCTGAAACTAAAAGTGGTAATAATAATAATACGAGAAGACAATGTTATACCAAAAAAGATTCGGACAGAATAATCGGAATAATTAAAAAGGATAATAAACAAAAATCTGAAATCAGTAATCAGATAAGCGCAAGTGATAAAAGAATAATCATATCACAAATTCTCAATATGTCTTTCCATTTCCATAGCAAGTTTATTTCACATTTAAAATACTCTACGTTTGTGTTGAAGTGCACATGTCTATTGTGTTTTTCCTTTCTTATCATGTTTTTACTTTCTTTGGTTCCGGTGCTGGCGGGGGATTGTCTTGAGGGTTTACGGTCTTCACAGGTTTTGGTCTCTCTGTTTCCTTAGGTTTTGTCTTGTCTGGTAAATGACCATCAGCAACATTATGATCTATTTTGTTCAACTGCTCATTATTTGAAGCACCATTTTCTTTTTCATTGGTTCTGGTTTCTAGATTGACAGACGAAAATTGATTTGGGGAATCGTCTACAAAGACATAACATACATTTTAAAATGACAAAAGGACAGTTTTACTCTTACATACATTTTCTGAAATTCAGCGATAAAATATCAAAATGTAATAAGATAAAAAAAAATCAATTGCAATTTTAAATAAATTATTGTTTCCGTTGCTTAAGCTATATATGTAAGTGTATTAATTACTTCTTTCCAGCTCTGTCACTTGAAAGAAGCATTGTTTTGGTCTTTAATCAATGTGAAATTACAGTCAACTTCTTTCAAAATTCGGACCTATACACACCACAGAGTACATTACTTGTGGTATTACACAACCTGTATTTTATGGTGATATGATTAACAAAATTAGAAGGATCAAAGGTAGGCAGCATAACCATCGAAAATGCGTCAGAATCATCAAACGCCTTTTATACAGTGGATATGATCCTAATGTCAACAGACGGACACTAGGCTTGGTACTTGACCAATCTTAAGTCTTGTACCAGCGCATCCTTGAAACTTGCACTCTGACTGACTGTGACGACGGGACTGCATGACGGGCCTTGTCGAAACCTCTTTAGAGAAGACAGTGGCCCGATCACCTGTCCTCTCTGAATGTCAGTCGGACTCCTCGGGTGATTACATAGATGAGCTCGCTACAGCCGGCAGAGCACGGACTATATTATGCACTCCCTCTTTTTATATCCATTTACATATTCATCTGTGTTGCTGGGGCCTCTACGTTTTGCAGTCTTGTTTGTGTGATGTCATCTTACAGTGAGGAGGTTGTTTTACACCACAATTGTACGTTCTTCGAGCGTTCTTGGTGATTGGAGAAGTGAGAGGGTTGTGCGCACGTTATCCAGGATAACCATACCATTCGCTACTTGCATGGCAAATGGCCGTCCAAAGTCGGCACCGGTTGCCCATTGGTCTCGTCGGTTTATGTGTAGTCTTTTGTGCTTGATGTTAACATGTCGTATGTCTCCTTTTCGTCTCATACTATTTTCGTCTTTTGTGTTTTTGCATCAGTGTTTTGGTGTTTTGCTGTTGTTGCTTCAACATGGTCTTGTTGGAGATCCCCTCCCTTCTGTCATAGATATATGTTTTGCCATTTCGGAAACTAGCCATTTCCATGATAAATATAATCGAAATTAAAGGAGTTTAACATCTAAGAACCATCCCTCCAATGCTATTTTGAACATAGATTTTATTTGGATATGCAACTGAATCTACCCTACTAGAAAAGTGGAGCCGCGCTCTCTCTGTTATGTAAATGTACAAATCTAAATTCAAAAAGTAAAGATGGCGCTACTGAAATTATTTTTGGTGGCTCCGCAAGAAGCATCACTGATGAGAATTTTATATTCGTATGGTTTGGAATTTTCTTCAAGAAGGTATAGAGTTGGAACCCTTCGACATTATAGATAGTTTTTGTGTTAAGTAGAATTTAGTATTCTTGGTAAGGGTGAAAAGGAGGCGGAGGGAGGGGATGGGATGGAATAAGGGGACGTAAGGGGTGGGAGGGGGAGATATGTACCCCATGACCCCACCCCCATCCAATTGCCCATGCTTCAAACTTTACAATTGAAAATGAAATTGAAAAAAATAAAAGAATTACACATATTACAAATATTTGTTTTTCTTTTACTTTAATAGAGTTTTTAGATAAAATGAAAGCCAGTTTACCATTCTTGCAGCAGCTGCATATATTGCCCATGCTTCAAGTGTTCTCATAAATTTCCTTGAAATGAAAATCACACAATGATATTGAATTTAAATCTGATTAGTCATATGTGTAAAATACAGCTTTGACAGACTGACAATCAGACTGACAATTTTATCGAGTCCGCATAGAATAAAAGTAGACTATAACAAGTACTGTTTGCAATTCATAGAATCAACCTGCTTCTTTCATTTCAATTTATATTTATTCTTTCAAAGTTATATGGTTTTTTTTTTCTTTTTTTTTTATATTGAAATTGCATATGTTTACTTTTTACTTGCTATAATTTTATTTTTATTTTAAAATAGCGCCCTCTAGTTTTCTTTCTTTTGGTCCAACTATATAGAACTTGATGACCTCGACAAGCTGAATAGTATCGATCAACATTCATTAAAAGATCAAAAGAATGTTAGGCAATGGGTGGATCCAGGAATTTTTTTCGGGGGGGGGGGGGGGGGTCCTAAAGTCTTAATTTTTTGAAGAGCAAAAAGAAAAAGGAAAAACAAAAATAAAAACAAAAATGCAAACACAAGAAAATAAAGTTATTGATTGATGATCGTCAGTTCTATTTCTTATTATTATTACAACAGGTAACTGGAGAGCAACGACGAGCAGAAAGCTTAAAATCTTAAATTTCCACACCATAGTACTTTATTATTGATTGTCAGTTCTATTATGTGATTAAAACAAATGGGGAGCGATAACGAGCCAGCGATTTTTTTTCTCCGAGAATTGGAATAAAATTCACTATTCGTGTCCTTTTCGGTTTCTTTTTTATACAAGCTGGCGAGCGGATGCGTGCCAGAGAAAATTTTTCAAATGCTGACGGCAAAATATTATCAAAATGAGAGATTGCTAATACAAATTCATGATATGTTTTTCAAATATTATGTCAACAAAAGGGGAATTGGGACTTAATCTTATGAAATTTAATATTAATAAAAACAATAGCTACAGTGTATGTTTCGAAAAATCCAGGGGTCCCCCCCAAGACCCCCCTCTGGATCCGCGCTTGAAAAATATAATCCCGGGAATTTGACAATCGGGACCAAAGAGAAAAAAATTGTAGAAAATTCAGTTCTGTTGATGAAATAGCATCCCCTGCAACCCAACCGACCTTTTAATTACCTTTTTTCTTTAAATCTTTGATGAACTAACTTACATATACTTTTATTTCAACCCATTATTTTGAAGAAAAATATAATGTAAAACTTCAGCAATTTTGGTAAATTCCAGGCGGGAAGGGGTCCTAACCCCTAACCCTCACTCTCGAGTCGCGCATTTGGTTAATTTCTTAATGTAAAGAAAATTCGTAGATGAGACATTCCTTATACAACACGAGATCACGGGTGCCACGTTCCCTGCATCAGTCGAGAAAGAAAGGTATTATTTTTGTATTTGCTATTTTTAAAATTATCAAAATGCATTTTTGAAAAAAAAAATATTGTTATGGGGCAGACGGTCTATCCTTTCTCTTGATTCTAGACTTCGTATACCAGGATTGCCAATCAAGCAATGCATTTTGCAGAACAACACGAGAAACGTTAACATTCCGATATTATGGTGTTCCGTTGAGGACATCGCTTCTTCGCGCTTGAAATGGATACGCGAAGAAGCAAAGTCACGATGCGATAAGCGAAGTTATGATCCGAAGAAGCGAAGTTACGATCCTCGCATCATAACGTCGCTTCTTCGCATCATAACTTCGCTTCTTCGCATCGTAACTTCGCTTCATCTTGTCTTCGATCCTTCTCCGCCTTCCTTCTTCTCAACTTCGCTTCTTCGCATCATATTTCTTCGTGTCACAATGTGTTTACTCGAAGAAGCGAGGTACGATACGGAACACCGTACGATATGTGTCAATGCAGTAGATTGAAAAAATTTTGGAAAAATTTATTCAAATCGGTGGTTTCTGGAGTGTATTTTCACAGATTTTGTTGTATGGAAACAGTAGTTTCCTTTCGAAGCATGTCTTTTGGCACTGCGGGCGCACGGCTATATCCGTCACTGTTCGCATTTTAATAGATCGTTACGTAAACTATGTAGATGACCATGAGTATGTGCTTGTTGTATTGTGGTACAAAGAAAAAAAAATCCAAATATTTCGTTTAATCTTTTCCTTTGTTCACTGCCCTCATTTGAAAAGGCAAACTTTGTAATGGATCTTTAGTACTAAGTTCCTACAAGGTTTCCCGGAGTAATGGAGAATATATACGGACGGACAGACAGACGGCTGGCTACTTAAAACTCATTTATTTGAATCTTTAACTCAAGTGAGCTTCAAATATTTGTGACATCCAAATGTCTTTTTTCTTCAAGTACACGTAATCTTACACTTATCATGAGTTCAAAATACGACTTTTTATACATGTATTACGTATTCATTTGTTTAAAATATATGCCCCTAATCGCATAATATATCTTAAGATTATTATTGTTATTTCATGAGGAATGGATACTTCAACCTCATCCAGGGGCGGATACAGAATTTTCTGTGAAAGGGTTGTTCATTAACCAAACGTCTAGGCGTCTGGAAGCCATCTCGAAGTTGGTTCACGGGGCGAAGTATCCCCCCTCCCATACGAAAATTATTTAAACACTTTTCAGATTATAAACAAAAGCAATCTGGATAATTGCCATTAGACCCTAGAATCGTTTCAGAACACTTGATTCGAACAGCGTTAATAGTCGGAACTAAATGTCAATATTTTTTTTATAACCTGTTCTCTGCTCAAGAGTGTGCGTCCATCACTTCACCTTCTTTATTCGTTTATTCATTATATCAATATGAAATTATGTATGTAGTAAGTGAAAACAAACGTACATGTATATATGAATAAATGGACACATTAAAGATTAAAGATTCTAGTAATACAAAAACTGTAGAATACAAAGACCCCCCCCCCCCCCCCCAAAAAAAAAACGTATTGGTTTATCAAACATTTCCGAAAATCTATATACATGAAAGCGCTTTGTGGCAACGTCTAATAGCGAGTACGGGTGTCAGAGTACGGTTACTTTGAATGCTTTATTCGGCATCTAAACATTGTCCGATTCCTATAATTTATATACCAAATAACAGAGGAAGATGCCTTCTATGCACACAATAAATGTTATTAATTTTCCGACATCGGCCATTTTAAGCCCAAATTGCCCCTTGTCCTTTCTTTGAATAAGAGGTTTATATTCATAAAGCTGAAATACCCGGGAAACAAAGAGCGCATTGCTTACTTCTACCTTCAAACCGACTCTAAGCCTAACGATATTTTCTTTCGTTGACAGCAAAAAGATCATTATAATTTCAGAGACAAAAAATCTCAAACAATCAAAGAAACAAACACAAATCAAAAACAGAAAAAAGAAAAAAAAAACAAACATACAAAAGAAAAGCTACAAATAAAAAAAGAAACAAACGCGAAGATATAAAAACAAACACCCTCCAAAAAACCCCGACATCTTAATAAAAACGTGTAGGAACAAGTCGCCTAAGCTCTTAAATGTATGCTTTGTTTTGTTTCTGTTAATATCATTCATATTCTAAAGGAATTGTGCGAAATTTATTATTTAATAGATAGTCTCACGCTGAATGAAAGACAAATATTCCTTAGAAGACGATTTAAACCATATGCAAATTTGTATTAATTAAATCGCGAAACTTCAATACTCAGGACCAAAATCGAAAGTTAAAATTCTTAGAGTATTATGGAAGTGAAATTGTACAATACCTTGAGAATGATTAGATCGACACATTCGTCCTGTTTTTTTCTCACTCAAATATCTCTTAACATTAATTTCTTTTTATAAGATTAATTGAAGTTTCCGATATTTACATTTGATAAATTCTATTTATACCATGGATTTCCAATTTAAATGGGACAACCTGTATCGACCTAAAATATCTTACAGGTCCCTTTAAATGTTGACAGGGTTTAGGCCTTACAACGACCGCTATAGATATCGACAAAGAGAAAAGACAACTCGTTCACAAATTTTAAGAAGTTGGTGCCTTTTGCACTAATTTATAAAAATATAGTGTATTTTTTTTAATATCATGTATGTATTTGCTTCCATTCGGTTGTTGGATGAAGTTGGTAGCACTTGGTCCAATATTTCAATTTGTTTCATGTAATAAAAGATTGGAAAAATATACTTAAAATTTGCACATCTGAAATCTTGACCTTTCCATGTGATAATTTATAAGGAGGGAAATTACTTTTTAATACTATCTTAAGATTCCAGGGCCTTTTTAACTAAGAAACGATATGAAACAAAAAAATGATAATGATGGGTTCTCAAATTACACCATTTGTTTACGATAAAATAGTGGTATATAATCATGATAATTATGCTGCCCCACATCCCCTCTTTCCAGCGCATGTGCTGCGGGTGCTGCAAAGTCAACACCCGGTCCGTTCGTCTTTCTAGTAAGGATATGTCATTTCTGTACAACCCCGTTAGCTGTCGGGGGTTTGCATATAAGGTTAATCGAAATTGCTGCCGTTCACATGAGCAGATACCATTATTTACTTACAGCTGATCGAATCTGGAATCTTCAATGGCATCCACTTTGGCTGCAGTCCTCTCGCCACACTATGGTTGCCATCTGCTGATGTCTTAAGGTGATCTCCAACTCTCACTGGATGTATCGACCCTTTATCACGACGTCCTCAAGCTTGCGGGTCAGCAGTGGTGGCCAATCCACTAATCATCAATTCCTGGCTTCAAGTTCTTGTCATCTCGGCGATGCCAGAACAAGGCATGATACCCTTTCTGCTGCATCCCATCTTGATCGCTTTATTCTTGTCTCTTACAACCATCCCCAATGCACTTAACAGTTTCTATTAGGGCTGAGCGGTTTTATAACGGTACCGGTATATCGCGATACAAAGCTTCGCAATACATACCTAGGGAATGTGTTTTCAAAAACCGGTTTTTGACGATATTACTTTATCTTCATATTTTTTATGTTGTTTCTTTGAAAACTAAGGACGATAGCGACCGTTCTGCAATTTTCTGACTATCCATTTTAAAATATGACGAAGTGACCGTTCTATGCTACACAGCAAAATAGATTTTAAGAAATAGGTAAAATAATGTTTCTTCGAATTTTAGAAACGTTCGTCAACACACTGCCCTTTGTATACTAAAGACCTCGCACGGAATGGCGGGAAATCCGCCAAGATAGCAAAATCTTCACCAGGGTTACTAATACTATTCTAAGGTATAACATTTATATTTATAGATAGAAAAACTTAAAATCTATAATATCCACTCATATGTTTATCATTTACATTATCTACTTGGCATTTATTCGAAATCGAAGCAACACGGGGTGCGCCATTAAGAGTCTGTGGTATTACGTGATAGAAAAAAAATCAATAAAACGAGATGAACATGAGAAAATAGTTTTATCTGACTTATATTAAGTTATACATTTAGAAATTTAATAAATGGTAGAATTATTGTTCTCCTTCAAAAACAAGTATTTATTGTCCATTCTTAGAACTGCATGTTTGGTTCATCACTATACTCCAAATAGTTGAAAATGGAAAAATGCACTTAGTGCATTGACGTTAAGAAGAAATATTGAAATAAAAGTAGCTTTTTGTGTGGTCATTTGTAAAAAGACATAAAAGAGTGTTTGATAAATAAAATAAAATATAATATAATCGAGAACAGTGTCTTTGTTGTGTTTGAATAAATATCTCAAAAGAAAAAAAAAGTAGTCGCAGGATGTTTACCACTCACTCAAACCAATTAAATGACGTCATAGAAGTAACGTTTTCATATTGCATGTTATTGCAATGTAGCATCACTCATAAACCCATCGAAAGAAAACATGATAGATTTATGTATAATGATTCAAGACTTCGAGCGTTTTCACCCCTCCCCCCCCTTGATATTTCAATCACCTGTTTGACATCGTTCGCCACTTTGCTGCAGGATCTTACTTGTCATGCTGGTAGATCTTGCCATATTAAAGTTTCTATTAAAAAAAAACCCTGTAGCAGGATGGGGAACACTACTCTAAAAAAACTTTTCAAGTTTCTATAGGCTTTAGTGTTAAAATTTACTTTTTTAACACAAATTATACACAAACTAAAGGTCACATGTTTGAAATCTCACGTTTATTCCATAAAACTCGGCAAAATTCATACCAATTCAGAGTTTTTGTTCCTTTTAATGAGAATTTTTTTTCCCAACTGGGCGAAATTCCCTAAAAATCGTTGTACATGTAGCTCCTTTGCAAGACAGACTTTATTATGTTAGCTTGATTTTTATATTGAGTTTATAGTATATATTGAGTTATGATTGTTAAAACATATAACATCGAAGTGTCATTTAAAGTTTCCTAGTGACTTTTTATACTGTCTGTTCGCGATGTCTCATCAGAATTATCACATTGATAGCTTAGAATAACTGAATGAATATTATTTTTTTCAACTCGATATTCATGCATGTACGCATGATTGACTTCCTATGTTGTAGAAGGACTGTCAAATTTGTCTGTACGTGTCGATCCTTAATTATATCATGATAACGACATTTCCAGATTTTAAAATAAAATGTTGAAAGGAAAATTGAGGTAGAAAAAAATAACCATAAGGACTCTCGATGTTATATAGATGTTGCAATACATCGCAATATTTTTCCAAATATCGCAATATATCGCAAAATACATATTAACCCGCGATATTCAGCCCAAGTTCCCATATAGATGTAGCGAGAAAACCTCTACACACAATCGCAACTGGAAAAGCCATGCAAACCAATTTTGATGTTTGCAGTCAGCCATCGGGTCAGTATACTTCACTTAGTTTACTTCCTATATCTATTATCATTTCTCAGGTATTCGCTTGGTCTAGCAATGACTGATGCTGTGTTGTTCTCCTGCTGACTTTATCTCCCTCTCTTAAGAACTGGATGTTGTATGTCCCTTCTTCCTCCTTTTCACCTCCATAGTGTCTGCTAACTCCCTCAGGACACAATCATGTCGCCATCTGTATCTACCTTATTGTAGGGCAACCTGGCAACTTGATAATATGTGGGTCATTGCTCCCCTCTTCTGGCACAGCTTACACAATGGCTCATCGACCATCCCTCAAGTGTGCAAGTTAATTGGAGATGGCAGGGTATCGTATACTGAACGGAGTTGGAAGGATATTCTTCTTCGGTCATTTCTCCGTCCATGTGACCCACTTCTCTGCTAGGTGTCATTTCATTCAAGCTTCCTGTTTTCCCTACTCTGCTGTTTTTGATCGTCTTCGTTCTTCTTCGTCCCGTCTAACCTCCTCCTGACGCTTCTCTGTTGTTTTTGCTGTACATCACTGTTGGAAATGTGTTGATCCTCATCCTTGTCCATGTTCTCTGTCATTTCTACTGATGTTGATGCTGACCACTTTCTACCTGTTCTTTTTGCTATCCCTGCTTCTCTGACCTTCTGGTGTGTCATCACGAGCCTACATTTGCTGACCTTGAACTCTTCCACAACAGATGTAAGTGGAAGTTGTAATTGTGATGAGTTACTGTACAAGCCAATGGGAGCAATACTAGATTGTACCCCTAACCACCTTCTGAGGTTACGATTGACCTTCCTCTCAATACGCTAGACAGATGTAACTGGTATCTTGTAGATAAGCAGCAGTCACATCAGTTTGAGAAGAATACCATGTTAGTAAATCCATGCCTTGTATCGTCCTGGCAATCCACTCTTATCTTTCCTCGCCAACCAATTGTGTACTGGCCTCTGTGTGTTGATTACATTCTGCATGTCATTCAAAAATACCATCAAACCAACTTCCTAGACATTTTATAGGGTTTCCCACTATAGTTGGATTTTCATCTCCTTGAATTCGAATCTTGCTGTGAAATTTTTCCTCTCTTCAACAACAACGACCTTGACTTTGCTGGTTTAAACTTCATTCTTGCCCATTCTACGGTCTCTTAAAAGGCTGTAAAAACCCATCTAGTTTGTACATGTGATGGTGTTGTTACTGTCAGGTCATCCATAAAAGCTCGAATTGGCGGTTGATATACTCCAGACTCCATCTGTGGTCCCCTCGACATGTTTTCTGCTGACATCGTTACCAGTCCCACAGCCATCACAAACAGGATAGGTGATATTGTACAACCTGTAATGATGCCTTTCTCCAGATGTTGCCATTATGTTATTGCATTTTCGATGTGAATCGGAGCTGGATTCCACTGAAGTAGCCTCTTGTGATAGTCTGCATATGAGTTGGAATGTGGTACATCTCCAGTGCCTCCTCTATCAAGCTATGCGGAACTGATCCGTATGCATTTGCAAGGTCCAACCAGACAACTGCAAGATTCTTCCTCTTATTCTTTGCCTCTCTGATTATCTAGTTGTGAATACTGGTGTGTTCAATGCATCCGGAAAAGCCCGGTATTCCTGCCTTCTATACTGAGGTATCGATGTAGTTGTTGACCATCATACACTTAGCAACCCTCTTAGCGTGTCATTTCGGGAATATTGAGTCATGGAGCTTGCTGTTAGACCCCGATCTGCCGTGCCAGATCACCTGTATATAAGAGAATTTACATGTACCTTGGATTGATATATTTACTATGCAGTAATGTGCTGTACAAGAAAGCAATATGTATATAAGACGACCTCGTAAAAAGCAAGCTGACACAATTACGCTTATCAATGTCTTTTACAAACTCATAGCAGGATGTGTCAGTCAAAGGATAAACGTTTCCTTGAATGATTGAATTCTTATTTGACAAACTGGGATGTTTACCAAGTCGATAGATTGTCAAAATACGATATTCAAATAAAATCTATGATCTTATGTCCTATACTGGAAATAAACGGATCCTTGGGTTAATAGTTCTAGTAGACTTTGAAAAGGCATTCGATTAGATTGTTTGGTCTGTTATTTACGCAGTACGTAATTATTTGGGGGGGGGGGGGGGGGTGTTGAAATATAATTCAGTAAATTAAAATTCTTAGTACTGTAATTTAAGCATCGGTTCTTTAAATTGGATTTCTTTCAGAACAAAATACAACTGAGTGTAGATGCAGACAAGAAAACCCTGTATCCCGTTATATTTTCTTGCTTTGTGCAGCAATACGTTCTTTATGATAAAGAATAATTCAGAGATTTAAAGGTATAGTTATGAATGACAAAAAACAACTAAATCTCCAAATATTCGGATGACACCTCTCTCACTCCTGATGGTTCAGAAAATCATTATTTGCAGTACTTGAGACTTTACATTAATACTATGTGTTATCTTGTTTGAAAAATATTCATCTAAAACTAAGGATAAAAGCATTTTTATGAAGTTTATCACCATACAAGATGAACGTTAGACTGGGGTTCTTCATCTTTTACACTCCTCTGTATTCTGTTTTTATGTAAATCTTGGTCATATTATAAATTTAGATACTGATATTATAATTCTAAAACTTAAAACTTGCATTTAACATTGGGATAGAAGATAACTCAATCCTATTTGGAATGTAATAATTCTGTAAACATTGCTTGTATTCCAAAGCATAACCATTTATTTATACATGTATCTCTTCCTAAAACGCGCAATGCGCAACATTTACCCCATTTTTAGACAACGAAATTTATCACCTATAATTGTTTTTTTCAGCAAAAATCTTGTTCGATCCTCGGGCCTCAATGTTTGTGCTTGGTTTTAAGTGATATGTTATTGTACAAGGACTGCAATGATACATCTGTGTTGTTTTCCTTCAAATATATAATATATCAATTCTAGAAATGTTTCGGAAGTGTATAATTTTCCAACACCCTAGGATTACATGGGTAGAATACGGAGCATCCAGTTGACGGGACATCCAGTTCACGCGAAGGTCGTGGTAAGCATCACTTTCACGCATTACCGCTGCAGGGAAGTGTGTACTCAAGAGGAATGATTTTATAGCGGGAAAGAATTTGCGAATCATTTTTTATAATTGTATTATCTTTGTAATTTCTGGTGATTGTAGGTCATGAAAAAATATAATAAACTGAAAAAACAAATTAAAACATTATGAAACATCCCGCCCCCTCCAAGAATCAAAACCTTAAGGGTCGGCGAGAATGGTCATATATGTTCTGGTCAAGTCAAGTACAAACCATTAGCAGATCTAGAATGTTTTCAATGATCTAGAGCGTCGTGCTTTTTGAAGAGCAAATGAAGAACACGTTAATTTATTTCTCATTAAATAATATGATACAAATTTATATAGTAGACATAGCATATATATATTATACTGGTGCCAAAGCCAAATAACATGTGAGTATACAGCTAGGGTATTCTTTAAAAATTCCTTATTATGTTAAACGATTTCAAATTCAATAGCATCATTTAAGACCTGATAAATTTACAGCATAGACAAGACATGCACGTTTCGGATACTAAACCCTCGTCAGTGATCCTCAGTCTAAACAATGTAAAATGGCCAAAAAATATGAAAATTATTATGTCCGAAAATGTACCAAAAGACGTAGCAGAATGGGTGGGATATGGTGCTACAGGACCCACGTTTTAAAAATTTCAAAAACTTTTGTAACAGAAAATTTCAAATGCGTTACAGAGACAGACGATCAACCGAAGTTTTTTTTTTTTTAATTTTTTATTTAACCATTTTGCATGTAGATATATGATATACAAAGCATAGTATAACAATCATGACACACCTGTATATAGTTTCTAATTGAGAATTATACATTTTTTTTACCATGAAATGTAATAAATGCTAATACTCATATGATTAAGTGCAACAACAAATCAGTTTTCATTTAGCATTGGGAGACACAAAGCCCATTCTTTTTCAATTTTTTAAGTGAATTTTTACTTATAGCTACACTTCGCTCAATTTTAATTTGACTTTTAAGTTCTATTATAAATGTATCTAAGTTTTAATTAACGTTCTGCATTTTACATTTATAAATGAAAAACTTCAATAATATGATAATATCATTCAAAGGTGTATAATGATACTTAGTATTTGTACCAAATATAATAATTCTAACATTGAAATTGAATAAATAGTTTGTCTTTAAAAATAACCACCCACTAAAGTTTTCAAGAAACTAATTAATAATTTCACATTGCCAAAATAAATGTAGAATAGTTTCTTCTTCATGATTGCAAAAAGTGCATAGTGAGTCCTGACGGTAATTTATGTCATACAAAAGTTTATTAGTACCCAAAATTCTGTTTAATATTCTATACTGAAACCATCTGAATTTTATTGATGTGTAAGATTTAAAGGGTATTATATGAATTGATTCCCACTCCTTTTTACTAATATTTAAACCAATATCCTCTTCCCATTTTTTATGACAATTTGGTTCTGATTTTTTAATAAGTGAATTGTAGATGTAATGACAACCGTTTTGTACTTTGGTGGGTATTTTAATAAGGTTTCATCAAATTCGTTTTTATCACATTATCTAGAATCTATATCATATTTTTTCATTAACTGTTTAATTGATCGTATTACACCATGGTACTCTAAAATATTTATTTGTAAGTTATATTTAGTTTTAATATCATCCACTGTATAAAATTGTGAATTTTCTTCTAATAAGTCGTTGATGAAACAAATGCCTTTATTGTACCAATGGTTGTAGAAAATAGGTTTATTGTCAATTTGTATTCCTTTATTGTCCCATATACACATAGATAAATAATCACTGGGTGATTCTTATTCCATAGGTGACACATGGTTCTCTTGACAGTGCAAATTTTCGAATCTATGAATTATTTTGAGAGCCCCCCCCCCCTCTTTTTCTTCAAAGAGCAATTGCTATTTTAAAGTAGGTCAACAATGACCACTAACTAGATATGTAACTTCATTTATGCCGTCAGGCTACACTAACGATTAAAATGAAAAAAAAGGTCTTTAATCAACGGACGTACAAACGGACGGAATGGAAGCAATTAGCCTAGCTACTTTTGTAAGACTTATATGCATATATCAAGTTGTTATGTTCGTTAATTTAAGTTTCTGTCTTTTTAACAGGTACACATAAACACTATATAGTAGATAGTTTGAAGAAACGTAGAATAACAAAACCAATAAGTCGTTTTCCTCTTTTGCTTAACACTATGGTATTATGCATCATGTTGTTTAGCTTACCTAAGCAATCGTCCGGCGTAAACGTTTAACGTTTTGGACATTTCTGCAACCTCTACACAGAATTTTACGAATCCTTACAGGAAGTAAATATTTAATGTTCTCTACCAAAATTGTGTTTTTACTGTCGATCGGTCAACAGATATGGCCGCCGAGGTTTCTCGTTGGCTGATGCATTTTCGATTTATCCTCTGCAACAGTTTCACAAAAATTCACGAAATCTTACAGGAATTTAAATTATACAGGTCTTCTACCTAGTTTGTGTTTTCCTTGCCGATTTGTCAATAATTACGGCCACCAAGGACTATGATTTGATAACGCACTTTCGACTTTTCCTCTTTAACCACTTTACACCTTATAGGGAGTACTCTAGGCCTCAAACAAATCGTACACTATAGGTATCAGACCCCAATTATTTTTTCCTATATATTCCTTTGTAAATCGTACTAATATGAAGGTTAAATACTCGAATCGCACCACCATTATTTGCTTGAAACTTTTATATCTGTTAGATAGTATACAAATAAGCTCATATATGGATTCATGCAAAAATCTGCCGCTTAGTAGACTTTTAATATCTTTTTAAACCCAAAAGGGGGTATCTGTGGCTTTGATGTTCTACAATCTATCAATTCTAGAGCCTCATAACACATCTGTCAATTCGCGATTAGGATGATGCAGTATCATTCAACATGCTAGAATGTTTTTCAACCTATCTGCGACTCATTGACGTAAAAAACGAATCATCTAGTCTAAAAAGAGTCGTAGAAATTAAATGTAAGAAGACGGGGGATTGATATACTCAGGAACTATTTGCGTGGTCAACGAACTTTCTTTGATTCATTGTGATCTGTAATCTAAAACTCTCAACAAATTAAATCGAAAGTCAAACTTTTGCATCAGAACCCTTCCTTAGTATCTTCTGATGTTATCTATCAAGTTTCAGCTCAATACTTTCATTATTATTCAAATAGTAGCATTTTACAGGTAGTCTTTTGATGTCCCCAGAATCAAGTTTTTGATAAGAATTATTTTCAATTACGCTAATTTCAAATTTCTGTTATTTCCGCAGTTCAACAGATATGTAAACAAAATGAAATGTGACTCTTTCAAATGCTGAATTCTCATAATTCATGGTGCTAAAAACTGCATATGTACCGTTTTCGAATTTATATGAATTTTCGTTAGGCCCTCTTAATGTATCGACAAAAATTAGAAATTAACGGTTAAAACATCAACCCCCCTCCCCGATTTCTTTGGGGGGGAGGTTTGGAGCCAGGCAATGCTTGGCTATTGGATGAGATCAAATATATTTATAGTAAAAGTAGCAGCATGCTAATGCAAGCATGTCGCAGTAAAGATAAAAAAGAAATCACACAGTGTCTTTACCTCGGCCTCCTTTCCAATTTAAGCACATGTTCGCTCGCCCCGAATCCCCCCCCCCCCCCCGATTCGCCAGATCAGCACTGATAACCCACGAATTTGCTTCTAGCAGTATCATGAAAATGATATTTTCATCCTAAATCCTACATGTATCAAAGCTATACTTGACAATCAAACTCTTTGGATATTTATCTTACCTGAGACAGTGTTTATTTAAAACATATTATTTACATGATTGTATCTTGTTTAGCAGTAATTATTGGGGGATTAACGCTTGTTTGTACCTAGTTACATCAGTGATGGATAGCGGTATGCAACTTTGGCCTTATGGCGGGTTTGATACAATATATCAAAGAAAGACCATACAAAATTGGGAATTTTTAGCGTCTAAATTGGGAAAAAAATATACTATTTTGCATTGGGAATGGGCCCGAATATCAGCCCCAAATCAGCCCTAGTGTCGGCCCTGGTGACACTCACCAAGTGGTAAAAATGTAAATGTCTTCATACTGAATAGCATCATTTAAGAACAGATAAATTGGCAACATGGACCAGACATGCACGTTTCGGGTACTTAACAGTGGCGGATCTAGGATTTCAGAAAAGGGGGGCCCCCAAGGTTTCAGCTCGAAGAAAATTGTTCACGGTAAAACTGACAAGCAAAAAAAAAAAAAAAATAAAGCCTGTGTTTGTGAAACACGAATGCCCCCGGTGGCATCTTTGTTAGTATAAACGCCATTTTCTGTTGAGTACGTGAAAGGTCAAAGTCAAGGTGACGAAGTCAAAACTTTTTGCTATCAATGAAATGGTCTTCTCACAAGGAATACACATGTGAAATATGAGAGCCCTATCACTTACTATTCAAAAGTTATGCCCAATGTTAAAGTTTTTGAAAAGTAGGTCAAAGGTCAAGGTCACGAGGACAAAACTTTTGGTATCAATGGAAAGGTCTTGTCACAAGGAATACACATGTGAAATATGAAAGCCCTATCACTTACCATTCAAACGTTATGCCCAATGTTAAAGTTTTTGAAAAGTAGGTCAATGGTCAAGGTCAAGGTCATGAGGTCAAAAATGTTGGTATCAATGGAAAGGTCTTGTCACAAGGAATACACATGTGAAATATGAAAGCCCTATCACTTACCATTCAAAAGTTATGCCCAATGTTAAAGTTTTTGAAAAGTAGGTCAAAGGTCAAATCCAAGGTCACGAGTTCATAAATTTTTGGTATCAATGAAAAGGTCTTGTCCCAAGGAATACACATGTGAAATATGAAATCCTAATCACTTACCATTCAAAAGTTATGCCCAATGTTATAGTTTTTGAAATGTAGGTCAAAGGTCAAGGTCAAGGTCACGAGGTCAAAAATTTTGGTATCAATGGAAAGGTCTTGTCCCAAGGAATACACATGTGAAATATGAAGGCCCTATCACTTACCCTTCAAAAGTTATGCCCAATGTTAAAGTTTTTGAAAAGAAGGTCAAGGTCAAGGTCACGAGGTCAAAAATTTTGGTATCAATGGAAAGGTCTTGTCAAAAGGAATACACATGTGAAATATGGAAGCCCTATCACTTACCATTCAAAAGTTATGCCCAATGTTAAAGTTTTTAGTTCGGACAAACAGACAGACAGACAAACAGACGGACAGGCCAAAAACTATATGCCCCCGAATATGTGATTCCGGGGGCATAAAAAAATGAAGTCATCCATACATGCATATACAACTTTATTCTATATTGGCGAGCGGAGCGAGTCGTAAAATTTTTAGAATAGATTGTTACATTTTGTCATAAGAATACAATCTCTCTCTCATTTTCCATGCTCCATTTTTGCTTGACCAATTGGGGAAGGTTGGGAAGATTAGGGCATTACAACCCCACGATCCACCTGTCTAACCTGGTTAGATCGGCCCATGAAAATGAAGCATTTGGTAATCATTCAAGTGTTAATTTTATTTTGAATTTTGTATATGTTGATGACAAACACGATGACAAAGAAAGTTGAAGACAAAGTGAAGACGAAAAAATAGACAACTAATGAAAAAATTAGTGCGACGAGCGAAGCGAGCCGAAAATTTCCCCAAAATTAAAGAAAATAAGCATAAAAAGAGTACTCTGAATCAATTAATTTGGGTGAAAAAGGGGGGGGGGGGCCGGGCCCCCTGGGCCCCCTCTAAATCCGCCACTGCTTAACCCTTGTCAGTGATCCTCAAATCTAAACAATGTACGTAATATGCAAAAATAGTATGAAAGTTACAATGTCGAAAAAGCGTAACGAAAGACGTAGCAGAACGGGTAGGATATGATGCTACAGGACCCATGTTTTAGAAATTTCAAGAAATATTGATAACAGAATTTTTAGAATGCGTGGAAGAAACGATCAACCGCAATTGATCGTTAGACTCGCATCGGACTGCATATAACTTTTATATCCAAACATTATGATGCGCAACAATTAATGTCTCTTACAATACCATGGACATGATCAACCTTCTGTAAGGTTTAAATGACCAGACAAAATACAGGGATTTTTTTTGCCCTTTTTGGGGCCGTTATTCGGCCCCATTCCCAATGAAAAATAGTATTTTTTTTTCCCAATTGTGGCTCTAAATTTTCCCAATTTCATTCAGATGGAATTATCAGCGAAAATAGTGACATTTACTGGTTCAAAAGTAGCAAATTTACTAATTATTTGCCATATTGTTGTAAGCATAAGAAATTAAATCAGATTCTGAATCAAAAGAAAATTATTTGATGAAACATTCAATTCTGAACTTTTGATTGTATAAACTGTCATTTCACTTTTATATTTAGTACTTCCCAAAATATTCCCAAATGGCGTTAATTTTCCCAATTGCACGGGCCCTGACCCCATTCCCAAATTACTGAAACAAGAGGCCCGAGGGGGCCACATCGCTCACCTGAGAACCATGTCCAATCTTTGATTATGATAGTATAACAATCTTAGATTATGATGTGGACACATGCTTAAGTTCTGTAAAAAGAAATTGTCAAAGGAGGGTACCCCACTTGACTTGAGTAATGCATGTGTCACCTGCAAAAGATAGCAGCATTAAAGGATCACTTTTATATAAAAGTGTGACAGACAGACGGACAGACAGACAGACACCGGACAAAGTGATCACTATGTGCCGCTATGCTTTGCATGCGACACAAAAAACCTCTCCTCCCTTTCCTTTGTACCAAGGAAAGTTGGATGAAAAATGAACAAAAAAACTTCTAATGTTCTTTCTATTTCTTTTCATTATACATGCATATTTCAAAAATTATCTTCTAATCTTGAAATTATCTATCATGCCTTTACATTCAGTATAGTGAATAAAAATAACAAAGAAAGATATTCAGGACAGTGAATAAAAATTACAAAGAAAGACAACTCTGATTAATTTGAACAATCATCAAAACTACAATCAATAATTGAAAAAAATTAAATTTGAGAATTAAAGTTATATCAAACCATTGAGTTACTTAAAAAGATAAATATTCAGTAAATGATTGCATAAAAAAATCATTGAGATATTCAAAAGAAATAGTGCAAAATTTTGCAGTACTGACTAAGTCCGAAAAGATGTTGAACCCCCCCCCCCCCACTCCTTTTTCACATAAGAAAAAAAATTCATAAAAATTGAAAAAAAAATAAAAATATAGCATAAAATATATTTCAAAGCATTTAGTAACTTAACAATGAAAAATATACAGTAAATGATTGCATAAAATCATACATTTATTGAGTTATTGAAAGAAATAGTGCAAAAATGTGCATTTCTGACAATGTCCGAAAAGACATAAAAAATGTGTCAAAACTTTGACTTTGGAGTCAAACCAAACATAACAACACTTCTTAATACATCTCAATAGATCATTCAGATGTTTTCGGTTTGTCAATACATGCTTCGATTCTGAAGAAGAAGTTGTCAAAGGAGGGTACCCCCGTGACCTAATTTTGCCTGTGGTGGCGCCACCTATTGACGAATCCGAACAAAAAAACTAAAACACTTGAGAAAACCATTAGTACTTCATACCTACCAAGTTTCATTAAAATCTGCTAAGTGGTTCTTGAAGAGAAGCTGAAAATGTTTTAAAATCACCCCCCCCCCCCCCTTCCTTTTTTACATAAGGAAAAAATTCATAAAAAATCAAAAAAATAAAATTTTAGCATAAAATACATATCAAAGCATTAAGTAATATAAAAATAATAAAAATACAGAAAATGATTGCATAAAATAATACATTTATTGAGTAATTGAAAGAAAAAGTGCAAAAATGTGCATTTCTGACCAAGTCCAAAAAGACGTCAAAAACACGTCAAAAATTTGACTTCAGAGTGGATCCAAAAATAACAACACTTCTTAAAACATCTCTCTAGATCATCAAGATGCTTTCGGTTTGTCGATAAATAATTCGGTTCTGAAGAAGAAGTTTGTCAAAGGAGGGTACCCTCTTGGACCTAATTTTCCCTCTGGTGGCGCCATTTATTGAGGGATCCGGACGAAAAACAACAACACTTGTAGGGGACCAAAAGTACTTCGTACCTACAAAGTTTCATTAAAATCTGCCAAGTGGTTCTGGAAAAGAAGCTGAAAATATATTAAAATCACCCCCCCCCCCCTTCCTTTTTTACATCCAAAAAGACGTCAAAAAGGCGTCAAAAATTTGATTTCGGAGTGGAACCAAAAATAACAACACTTCTTAAGACATCTCTCTAGATCATCCAGATGCTTTCGGTTTGTCGAAAAATGCTTCAGTTCTGAAGAAGAAGTTTGTCAAAGGAGGGTACCCTCTGGGACCTACTTTTGCCTCTGGTGGCGCCACCTATTGAGGGATCCGGACGAAAAACAACAACACTTGTAGGGGACCATTAGTACTTCATACCTACCAAGTTTCATTAAAATCTGCCGAGTGGTTCTGGAAAAGAAGCTGAAAATGTATTTAAATCACCCCCCCCCTTCCTTTTTTACATAAGGAAAAAAATTCATAAAAAATCAAAAAAATAAAATTTTAGCATAAAATACATATCAAAGCATTTAGTAACTTAAAAATGATAAATATACAGAAAATGATTGCATTAAATCATACATTTATTGAGTTATTGAAAGAAATAGTGCAAAAATGTGCATTTCTGACAAAGTCCAAAAAGACGTCAAAAACGCGTCAAAAATTTGACTTCGGAGTGGAATCAAAAATAACAACACTTCTTAAGACATCTCTCTAGATCATCCAGATGCTTTTGGTTTGTCCATACATGCTTCGGTTCTGAAGAAGAAGTTTGTCAAAGGAGGGTACCCTCTGGGACCTACTTTTGCCTCTGTTGAGGGATCCGGACGAAAAACAACAACACTTGTAGGGGACCATTAGTACTTCATACCTACCAAGTTTCATCCAAATCCCTTCAGCCGTTCTGAAGAAGAAGTTGAAAATGTGAAAAGTTTACGACGGACGACGACGGACGACGACGGACGACTACGGACGACGGACGCCACGCTATAACAATAGCTCACTTGAGCTTTGCTCAGGTGAGCTAAAAAATCACTGAAATATAAACACGAGACAGTAATTTTACATAAAACTTTCAATGTCAAGAACGATGAATTAAAGGGGACACACTGTACAAAAATGAATAATGGGTACGGTGGGACGCACGATCTGGAATCAATGGGTCCTGGGGAATTTTTATGCGTCAGTAATAGCCCATCAGATTACTGGAAAAATCTTTCACTTTGTGATACAAGCACCAAATTTGGAATGAAGGCAAAAGAGGTACTTCTTTTACAAAATCAGCTGTTAGCCACTCAAAAACTCAAAATGGCCACCATTTATCCAAGATGGCGGCCAAATTGGTCAGTTTTTGTATTATTCTTTAGATAAACGAGTATATATTCACCTTAAAGCAGCCAAATACCGGAAAGATTGACTGAAGTTACATGGTCTACATTCCCTTTACTTTCATATTATAAGAAATCATATGAGTGGCAGTCATTTTGTCAAAATGGCCACCATAAATGGAAAAAACAACTTGTCTCCTAGAAAAATCCAACATCTTTCCACTATTTTTCTTTTTTGAGTGGTAAGATTTCAGATACGTTTTAGAAATGCTATTTAGCATCAAATCTCTGGAAAATAACACGTTTGAGAGATACCTCAATAGTGCAGGTTGCACTAGAATTCAAAGGAGTGATTTAAAAGAGTGTATGTCTTAGCACAACCAGGGCACACTAGTGACATCACTGCTGTGAATCTCAGCATGAGGCTCAGTTTCAGCTAATTGCTCCATTTTGGGAATTTAGTATCCCAAATGCTACCTAACTATATATCCACGAGAATAATCGCATATATAACCAGTATGTGATTGTGATAAAGTTAGATAGCCGCGCCTGAATTGACAGGATGTGCCAGCGCGGGAGAGCCGAGCCAAGGATAATGGTACAGATTGCAAGGGATTTAAATGAATTGACCATTTTCTGTTGGGTAAGATCATTTAGAGAAGCGAATTTGGAGCCAAACATTCAAGAGATAAAGAAGATCCTGACAACAATCTCAACAGCACTTACGATAGAGCTCGAAATTGGTCATCGACAGACCCATAGCAAGCTAGAGGTAGGATCAGATGCCAGATGATCAGAGGAGTAAGCATCCTCTGTTTGGCTAGCCGCACCCGCCGTGGATGTCCGCTTACAAAAATGAAAACAATATCTTAAAAACATGCACTGTCTGAGGTAATGTCTATATACCGTATAGAAAGTGATATGGCACTAATCAAGCACTACATGAAGTGATTCCATACTTCTTTGCAAACAACAGCATCAAATATGCAAAGTGGCTTCCTGTTCATTCCAGAGACATACTTTTACTGAAAGACATCCACCCAAATATTCTTGTGAACTTCCGAAAGGAAATATTACGTGGTGCATAAAACTATCAGGGAATTTTCACAGCAATTGATCAAGCTCATGAGCGAAAAAAATGCATGAAAATGGCGTAGGCGGAGCCATGGGTGTAACAGAGGATCTCGCAGCACTTAAAGGAATGGATGGTTGCAGGTCCCGAAGTCAGTGAGCTAGTCTCTCAGTATGGGAAACCGCATGAATGTGGAGCAAAAGACCCGCATAGAAATCAATTTATAAGCACCATGCGCAGACTGAGTGGGTTCAGAAAATATTTAAAGAAAGAGTGCACAAATTATACCCAGTTTTGAAAGAAATGGCAAATCCTTTTAAGGAAGAAACAAATGAGCGGTCTGCTTTGGACACTCATGCTGCTGCCAGTCCAAGTGCTGCTGAAAATGTGATTATACATGTAGAGACTGGAAGTTCAGGGAAGGTTGATTTGAGAAGAGAGTTGAAGGAAGGACAGGGAGGCAAATTCTACGAAGCAATTGAGAAGAATAAAACCTACTTTTTCAGACAACAAGCAGAACTATCTTCGAAAGATCTGAAACTTAAGGCGCAAACGATAACAGTATGTTGTTCTCTAAACTTTTTTTTTCTTGTCTGCTAAAGAATATGATCTGCAGGAATTCTTCAAACATGAAAATCAGAATCCCCGTGCTGCTCTCAGTGATAATGGAAAACTTCAAGCTTGTAAAAAATCTCAACTTGTGTCAGTTTTTGATAATCAAGTTTTTCTTCCTGGCTCTATTCCAGACGCGGATGTGAAAATTATTGATGTCTCTTTCCTGGTTAATGCATGTGTTCCACAGATCTAAAAAAAACTTTAAATGAATATGCAGATAAGATAAAGCTTTCAGCTCAAAATACAATTTGGATGTTTATAAACCTGATAGCTAAGAAGCTGAAACAAGATCGAAAAGAGGATTTGGGTCCCGCAGAGGGGTTACAGAGAGTAGAAACATTCCTCAAACTGGTATTTTTGATAAATGATACAGACAAACCTGAGCTGTTCGCCTTTTTAGCTGACAAAATAGCAACAGTTTATTTAGATGATATTGTGTTTATAACTTTACAGGAATAAGTTGTTTGCAGTCAACAGCATAATATCCAAGGTATTTTTACATACATGTATTCACGAGGAAGCAGATACAAGAATATTCCTCCATGCAAGAGATGCTGCTTCTAAAGGTTATAAAACCGTTAAGATAAAGGCAAATGACACAGATATTGTCTTTTTTGTTGTCCGTTTTTGTGCACTTCTGAAGAGGCTTGGACTAGAACAGCTTTGGGTTAAATTTGGAAAATGAAAATAGATAAGATGGCTTCTAATACATGAAATCGACAATATTATTGGCCAAGAAATCAAATGCCATTCGTTTCTTTCATGCATTTAGCGGCTGTGATACTGTGTCTGACTTCCGATGGAAATAAGTTAAGAAAACTACATGGCAAACATGGAGTGTATTTCCCAGAGTATCTGAAACATTTTCAAAACTAAGTAAGTACCCTGCAATCATCACAAAGAAAGACCAAAAGGTTGTTTAATCATTTGTCATTGCGATATTCGACAGATCAAATAAATCATTTTCAGTCGACAAAGCTAGGCTTGACTTATTTGTCAGGAAACAAAAATCTTACGAGTTCATTCCACCTACTCATGTTGCTTTAAGGGAACATATCAAAAGGGCAACATTTCAGGCTAGCTGCATATGGGGATAGGCGCTGGTATGTAATATGGAAATTGAGAACCCAAACAATTGTGGATGGATGAAACAAAATGGATGGACAAGTCATGCATCGGTTGTACAAAGCTGCTTACAACTTACAAAGTGTGGTTGTCGGACTGATTGTCATTGTAGATGCAAGTGCCTTTATTCGGTCTATCGTGCACCGCTCTCTGCAGTTGTTCATTTATGAGACTTGGTTATTTTCAGGTTTTTGGTGTCGGAAATTCTGTTTTAAGTATGTTTATATCTTTGTAGCGTATGTTAATGCAAATATGATCAAATGAGCTTTCATCTACGTTTTAAAGTCTGAAATTGTATATTATGGCGGCTATCTTGAAAAATGGAGGCTATTTCGTTTTTCTTTTATTGAATGGGAAAACAGCGACTTCCTTATGAGAGGAGCATACTCATCGTACGTGATGAATTTGGCACCAATTTGAACAAAATAAGGTGTCATTCTATAACTTTAAGTTCAAACCTGCAAATAATGGCGGCCATCTTGGAAAATGGCGGCCATTTTGAATTTTTTTATTGGTCAATAAGCGGCTTCCGCAAGAGAAGGACACACTCATCGTATGTGCCAAATTTGGCTCCAATATGAACAAAATTAAGTGTCCATCTACAATTTTCAGTTCAAATCTGCATAGGATGGCGGCCATATTGAAAAATGGCTGCCATATTGGATTTTTGAAGTGGCTAACAGCTGTTTTTGCTAAGGAAGGGTATGATCTACGTCTGCACCAAATTTGGTGCTTGTATCACAAAGTGAAAGATTACCCTGAATATTGCTGTTAATCTGCAGGGCTATAACGCAGGACGCAGAAGTAGATTAATCCCTAGCCTCGCTGCTTCGCGGCTCAGTGATAATTTGTTTGGTTCGTGCAACTGGGGGGAATTACTGGACAACAATCTATGGCTAGCTTGTTGTTATTTCTTAAGCAATAGCTTCATTTTGGCAGATGCAATATGCATTTATCGGCATTCCATAATTTTTCTCGAATTTCACTCAAGCCTGTTCTGATTTCAATGCCTAATAATCATAATAATTTACATGTTCTGAATATACGTATAGTTACGTAATATATTCATCATAAAATATCTTAATAATTTCAAGCAGTCTTTCCAATAACTCACTAGCCCAACTCCAGAGTTCATAAAATGTATCCGCTTTATCGGATTTTCCGATAAAAAATTATTTGGTCCGATGAAAACTCACATTGTGTCTAAAAATTATATTTGAACCAATAAAAACCTCATTTTCTATTCACTATTTGGACCGTTAAAAACTCTAAAATATCCGACATTTCATGGGAAGATATCAAGAACTCGAGATCTGTGACGTCCGAGGCTACCAATTTTTTTCAGGGCTGGTAGAAATTCTTTAAGAAACTATACAAAAAACTAGTAAAATTTATCTTTGGGCTTGTGGCTGAAAAAAGTTTTCGGAGAGACTGAATAATTTCAGGTCACTGATTTGAAAAAAATAATTTAGGTCAGTTTATCAAGAGCAAATAGCAGATAATTGGCTAATAATGTGATGAAGAAAACACTGACTGCGCCAGTGGGACGTCTCTTTGGCTCATTCCGTAGAGCATCGTGGACTTAACATCAGAAGGTTGCGAGTTCGATCCGAGATGGAGGTATAAGTCTCGTGTTTTCTACACTGGCGCACAACGTAAATCCCACGAGAGATGGTGGTTAGGAGGGTTGTCGAGGAGGGGTAGGGAGGCCAAAAATTGAAAGGGGAGAGTAGTGTACCGTCCGCGCAGCTCACTTCAGAAATCGGAAAATTGAAGTTTTCTAGCTCTACTTCATCGGCATATTTTCCGGTTAGAATTTATATAAGGGGATAGATCTCGAACTCTCATAACTAACGGTGTATGATATATGTCTGTACAACCAATACTACGCTCACAGTGAAAGAAAATAGTTTTAGATGGGGAGATCTCTATGTTACTGTCCGCGCGGCTCACTTCGGAAACTGGATAAACGAAATTTTGATAACTTTGTGATGCAATTCAATTAAAATAAAATCTATATTATTGAATAGATCTCGCTTAGTCGTAAATTTTGGTATATGTTACCTGGTCGAGGGTTTATCCAATCATATTATACAGACAAAATAAGTTTTAGATAGGGCGTTTTCAATGTTAAATTTTAGCGTGACGTCGCCGATTTTAACATTGAGCCTATGGAGAGCGTCACGACGTCATGGGAAAAATTAGCATGGGAAATGGCCCATCTAAAACTTGTTTTGTCTATATTGTTTGATTGGGTGTACGTACTCACTATCATATACCAAAATTTATGACTAAGCGAGATCTATTGAATGGTGTCAACTTCATTTAAATTTTTGCATCATAAGGTAGTCAAAATTGCATTTATTCAGTTTCCACAGTGAGCTGCGCGGACAGTAATTTTAGCGCAATGTCGTCGAGTGTGTTCTCCATAGACTCAGTGTTAAAGATCGCCGACTTCGCACTAAAATTAACATAGAAACTCCCTATTTAAACTATTTTCTTTCACTGTGCGCGTAATATTGGTCGTACAGACATATATCATACACCATTAGTTATGAGAGTTCGAGATCTATCTCCCTATAAAAATTTTAAACGCAAAAATTGACGACAAAGTAAAGAAAACTTCAATTTTCCGATTTCAGAAGTAAGCTGCACGGACAGTAGTAAACTGCCACCTGTACTAGACTGGGACTGTGGGACATCTCTTTGGCTCATTCGGTAGAGCATTAGACTTAACATCAGAACCTTACTAGTTCGATCCCAGGTGGGGGTAGTCTCGTGTTTTCTACAAAACTTCCAACTCGGCACTTTGGGCCTCGGAAGTGTTTCCCATCAAAAATTGTATGTGCCCCCCCCCCCCATGCAGTTGGGGGCCCCTGAGCAAATATTAGTAGCCCGAGGAAATTTTTGGTAGCCAGGGCAGTTGGGCAAGTGAGTTTTCGCGATGACTGAAAACTTTTACTCGCACCTGTCAGCCTGCAGACGATCATTGAGTTTGACCCGGTATGTCTTGCAGCGTCTACCTCGTCTTACAATTTCTGTTAAGCTCCAATGAAATCAAATAAATAACTTCCCTTTAAGTAGCTTACCTAATTGAAATGAATTAAATCAGCATATAGAAGGTTATATTCAGCTCCATTTTCAGCGTCGCGCGGAATATGCAACCTCGGCGTCCATCTTGTTTTCCTTGGAGATTTAGCTCGCCTGGCTCGCTTGGGTCCGCGAATTTCCTCTACATAGTTGAAAATGAATTTCTAGATTTCAACATGCTAAATCAAAGTTTCAGTGCTTATAATCAAATGCTACTAATTTTTAAAGATGGAAAATAATTATTTTCTGCACAAGCTATATTCATACTAGCTGTAATAAGGGGTTATCAAAACAGGTTAGGGTCGCTTATGTGCATGTTAATAATCGGAATCGGGTCCCGATTTCGATTAATTCCTTTTTACTATATAATCATGCTAAATCGTTATTATTTGTCCGATACATAAGCGGGCCTAAAAACGTAGTATTATTAAGGATTCCGACTTCCGTCGGAATCCTTTCTGTTATTGTATTGTCTTTTCTTTATTCTTATTATTATTATTATTCTTACCCCCAACCTTTCCGGACCCTTTACAAGAAAAGAACCGCCTTGTATGATAAAATGGAAAGTACCATATGAAAGAGCATATTAAGATCTTGATTTACAATTTTTTTGTTGTCTAAAAGTTCACATATGCCCCCGCTAGAGGTCATCAAAGGTCAAATCTTTAAACTCTTATAACTCCTAAAGTAACCGTACGATTTCAACGAAATTTGTTTTATATCGCTTACATGCTTGATAAAATATTTACGGTTTTCGCACTATTCCGAGTTGAAAATGGGACTTTAAATTGGCACAGTGCCAATTTCTACAGTTTTTGAGATTTTGAATTGAAACTTGGATGGTGTATTACTTATAGGTAGTCATTTAATGTTGACCTACTTTCAAGGTCAAATTTTGTTTCTCAAGGTCACAACAAATTTTTGCCTATAGAACAAAGACTATCTGACATTCCGAGATCAAACTTCATACATACTATCGTGAAGCCAAGCTCTTTCACCTTGACCTTCAAAAAAGGTCAAATTTTGATTCTCAAGGTCACAACATACTTTTGCCTATAAAACAAAGACTATTTGACCTTCAGAGTTCAAACTTCATACATATAATCGTTAAGCCAAGCTTTTTAACCTTGACCTTGATGCTATTCAATATGAAGACGTTCACTTTATACCACTTGGTGAGTGTCACTGCTGGTGGACCAGGAGTCCCCGAGGGCACATGTAGCCAAGTTCGATCAATTTCGGTTGATCGTTTCTTCAACGCGTTCTAAAATTTCTGTTATCAAAATTTCTTGAAATTTCTAAAACGTGGGTCCTGTAGCATCATATCCCACCCATTCTGCTACGTCTTTCGGTACGCTTTTTCGACATAGTAACTTTCACACTTTTTTGGCTCATAACATTGTTTAGATTTGAGGATCACTGACGAGGGTTAAGTACCCGAAACGTGCATGTCTGGTCCATGTTGCCAATTTACCTGTTCTTAAATGATGCTATTCAATATGAAGACGTTCACTTTATACCACTTGGTGAGTGTCACTGCTGGTGGACCAGGAGTCCCCGAGGGCACATGTAGCCAAGTTCGATCAATTTCGGTTGATCGTTTCTTCAACGCGTTCTAAAATTTCTGTTATCAAAATTTCTTGAAATTTCTAAAACGTGGGTCCTGTAGCATCATATCCCACCCATTCTGCTACGTCTTTCGGTACGCTTTTTCGACATAGTAACTTTCACACTTTTTTGGCTCATAACATTGTTTAGATTTGAGGATCACTGACGAGGGTTAAGTACCCGAAACGTGCATGTCTGGTCCATGTTGCCAATTTACCTGTTCTTAAATGATGCTATTCAATATGAAGACGTTCACTTTATACCACTTGGTGAGTGTCACTGCTGGTGGACCAGGAGTCCCCGAGGGCACATGTAGCCAAGTTCGATCAATTTCGGTTGATCGTTTCTTCAACGCGTTCTAAAATTTCTGTTATCAAAATTTCTTGAAATTTCTAAAACGTTGGTCCTGTAGCATCATATCCCACCCATTCTGCTACGTCTTTCGGTACGCTTTTTCGACATAGTAACTTTCACACTTTTTTGGCTCATAACATTGTTTAGATTTGAGGATCACTGACGAGGGTTAAGTACCCGAAACGTGCATGTCTGGTCCATGTTGCCAATTTACCTGTTCTTAAATGATGCTATTCAATATGAAGACGTTCACTTGACCCAAGGTCAAATTTTGATTCTCAAGGTAAGAATAAATTTTTGCCTATGGAAAAAAGACTATTTGGCCTTCAGTGTTCAAACTTCACACATATAATAGTTCAGTCAAGCTTTTTCACCTTGACCTTGACCCAATGTCAAATTCTCATTCTCAAGGTCAAAACAAACTTAAGTCTATAAAACAAAGACTGTTTGACCTTGTGAGTTCAAACTGTACACAAATATTCCTTGTATCAAACCCTTTCACCCTGACTTTGACTCAAGGTCATTTGTTCAATTTCAAGGTCACAACAGACTTTGGTTGATTGGATATTGAGCTTCGCTCGGATTAAGATAAATCGTGATGAGAATGATCACAATACTTATCTTTCATCCATGAAATTGGATCAAGGTCAAATAATCATTCTCAAGGTCATAACAATCATTTACTCTTGTAGAATTCACTTTTTTTGTCCTATACTATATATTCTTCACACAAGTTGTCGTTCTTATTTGAACTTAACATGGTATAAGAAAGATAACTCTTTTATTCTTGTTCTGTTTCTATATTTATTCTTAGTAGCATTAAACATATATGTACTTCCATGTTGTTGTCATTTTCTATTATTAGAAATTATTTCATTGGAAAATCATTGTGCAATTCTGTTTTGAAAAAGTAATTGTTAAGGATTTTGATATAGATAGAGCATGGAGTTTTAAGCTTTCGTAAACATGAAAGGTATTTATTATTTTGTTTTCTTCTATTTTGTTGAAAAATAGATAAGAGTCCCACATTAGACATAAGCTCTTTTGACTCATTCGCTGAAGTGAATAAGGTACTAAAGCAACAATTTTTTTTTATCTTCTTTATTCGGATTTTAACACTTCAGTTCCGAGGAAGGTCTAATAAAGGAGGAATCCGTCTGTTGCGTGCAACAGTAGCCATCTAGTTAAGGATTCCGACTATTCCGTCGGAATCCTTTCTGTTATTGCAATGTCTTTTCTTTATCCTTATTATTATTCTTATTATTATTTTTATTCTTACCCCCTCATCATTTCCAGACACTTTATTCAAAGGTCTTTTAACACAGAGCAAAAGGGATGGTACCATTAGAAAGAGCATACCAAGATCTTCTTCAACTATTTTTTTGTTTGTCGATAAGCTCACCAATGCCCCCGCTGGAGTTCATCAAAGGTCAAATCTTTAAACACTTATAACTCCTAAACCAACCGTACGATTTGAACTAAATTTGTTTTAAAATGTTCTTTGGGAGAATTGTAAACTTTTATACGCTTACATGCTCGATAAAATATTTACGGTTTTCGCGCTATTTCGAGTTGAAAATGGAACTTTAAATTAGCACAATGCCAATTTCTACAATATTTGAGATTTTGAGTTGAAACTTTGATAGTAGGTTACTTATAGGTGGTCATTTAATGTTGACCTACTTTCAAGGTCAAATCTTCATTCTCAAGGTCACAACAAACTTTTGCCTATAGAACAAAAAGTATTTGACCTTCAGGGTTCAAACTTCATACATACTATCTTTAACCCAAGCTCTTTCACCTTGACCTTGACCCGAGGTCAAATTTTGATTCTCAAGGTCACAACAAACTTTTGCTGATAGAACAAAGACTATTTGACCTTCAGAGTTCAAACTTCATACATACAATTGTTCACTCAAGCTCTTTCACCTTGACCTTGACCCAAGGTCAAATTCTCATTCTCAAGGTCACAACAAATTGTAGTCTATAAAACAAAGATTATTTGACCTTTTGAGTTCAAACTTTTCACAAATATTCCTTGCATCAAACCCTTTCACCATGACCTTGACTCAAGGTCATTTGTTCGATTTCAAGGTCACAACCGACTTTGGTTGATTAGATATTGAGCTTTGCTCAGATTAAGATCAATCGTGATGATAACGATCACAATACTTATCTTTCATTTATGACATTGGTTCAAGGTCAAATAATCATTCTCAAGGTCATAACAATCAATTACTCTTGTAGAATTCACACTTTTTGTCCTATACTATTTATTCTTCACACAAGTAGTCCTTCTTGTTTGAACTTAACATAGTATATGAAAGATAACTCTTTTATTCTTGTTCTCTGTTTCTTTTTTTTTTTTTCGTAGTAGCATTACATATCTGTATTTTCATGTTGTTGTCATTTTCTATTAATAGAAATTATCTCATTGCAAAATCATTGTGCAATTCTGTTTTGAGAAAGTAATTGTACAGGATTTTGATATTAATAGAGCATGGACTTTAAAGTTTCCGTAAACATGAAGGGTATTAATTTTTTTTCAATTTTGTTGAAAAATGAATAAGAGTCCCAAATTATACATAAGCTCTTTTGACTCATTTGCTGAAGTGAATAAGGTACTAAAGAAACTATTCTTTTTTCCATCTCCTTTATTCGGATTTTAACACTTCAGTTCCGAGGAAGGTCTGATAAAGGAGGAATCCGTCTGTTGCTTGCAACAGTAGCCATCTAGTTCTTATTATTACTATTATTATTATTATTATTATTACAAGCTAATCGGTTCCATAATAATAATATGGTGATTTTAAAAAATCTAGCCAAAAAGTATCTGAAACCAGGAAACATTGACATCCCCTAAAATGCCTATATTTCATTTTAGTGGTTTATACTTTTCCATCGTGTGATCCATGGTGATCATGGTTTAAACTTTTCTATCTCAGATCACCATATTATTAATTATGGAACCAATTAACTTGCGGTACATGTAATATTAGTACATATATACTACATAGGTAATACATGTATGTTATTTCAGTATTTTCAAAGTAATGCACTGGCATCATCCAAATGGAATATAAGGTCAAAGTCAAGCAAAATCTAATCTGTGACCTTTCCCAATAAACAATTGTGGGATACATGATGAAATACTCATAAGCAGCCTATATATATACATTCACCTGGAGATATGTGTAACAACCATCCCCTCCCCCTTTGGAACAAAATTTCTCATCAACTCAATGAAAAATCTCAAAAGAGATTTCTAGTATACATTTTTCTATCATTATTCAAAATTTCAGACCATTTGGACAAGTTCACACTGATTTTATATGAATTTAAAAGTTTTTATTGCACAAGAAATATACTTTCACAAAAAATATACTTTTTAGCCTGTAATAACCTTGACCTTTGATAATTGACCTTAAGTACCTTTGCCCCAGAGGATCTATCCTAATGAACATTAATATCAAATATGAACAAATTCTGATGTAGGGTTTAGAAGATTTGAGCTTAGAAAGACAGACAGACAGACAGACAGTATGGTGACTTCATGCTACTCCATCATGTCCATATGTGAAAGGTTTTCTATCTGGTCAACATACAGTCAATAAACATGGTAAATTGAAGAAATTTCTATAGGACTAGGTGTTTGGTCAGTATCTTATCAGCTGTGGCACACAGAAAAGGAGGTGGACAGAGATACAAACATCCAGATACTATGATATTTATGTCTAAATATTGGTGTGTCATAATACTTAGTGATAAATCAGATTTCGTTTTTCAAAACTGTCACCTTTAAATCAATGTGCAATGAATTGAAATGAATTTCAAACTGATTCTGAGTGAGTATGTACAGATAATGGAATACCTGTTAAGAATGTTTTGTTTTCCACTTAGCCAAGAATTGTGAAGGAAATCAGACAACATGAACAACATATGTATAATTTGTTATGGCCTGGCCTTGAACTTCACTTACCTTCATTTAGCAGCACAGTCACATTAAATTTGATGAAATTATCTATCATATCAAATAGGTAACAAATGCTGATTTTGAGAATTTTCATCAATCAGACAAATGTTGCCCTTCATTATTTCACTTGACATGAAAGAAAAATTTGACAACAGGTTGCATCTGTTGAGTCACATTTGGAAATTGTGAGTGGAAGTGCATCAAATGTCATTCAGTTTCCAAGTTTACTGAAAATAGAAAAAATATGTATATGATAAAAGAAGGGATGAATTCAGAAAGTCAACTCAGAAGGGAATACTTGATGTATAGGTTAATACCAACTCATTGATTTTAAAAGTGTGCACATATTATTAAGTCATATGAAGCACAGGTATATGACACATGCCTTATGAATCAATAAATGTCTCCATCATTTCGAATAAAGCCTATGCTAACACAGTAAATTATGCCTGTCAGAATTGATTTTAACAAACCAAACAAATTTAAGAGCCATATCTCTGTAACACATTATTAGGTGAACATGAAAATAGAAAAGCAGCATCCTACATTCTGATCGCTGCAGTGTATAAATTAATATCAGGCATATTCAAAAATATTATGATCCCTGAGCGATTTAAGTCCCCTACCCGCAGCATAAATTTTACGTGGGTCGGTCGGTTAACGGCAAACAAACTTAATTCTATTTTAGGCCTGGTGTACTAACAGTTCGCTAAGCTCTGCCCCTTCACATGCTATAAAGTTTGTGCAGAACAATATTTGAACAGAAATAACAACTAGCAAGCTGTGATTTGTTGTCTAGTAATTCCCCTTGTCACATGAACCAATCAAATTATCAACCTGCCAGAGATTAATCTACAATTTGATCTAAATGGGTCCTTTGGACCCAATGAAATTTGACCAATGGGTCAGCAGAATTTTATGGGTCCCAAGTACTATAAAGCTTCGCTCACGCAGCAAGATACGCCTGTTGGGATTTTTTTCACAACACCAAAATATCTAAGTCCCATAACTCCATAAGGACAAATCAGTGTACATTAAAATCGAAAGGCGGCTTCCTCTTCAAAGTCTGATCACAATGTACAAATATCATGAAAATCTGTTCCATGCACCTATATTTTGTCCTTAGCTTAACATGTATGTGCATATAACCCCCCCCCCCCATTACACATAATTTCCCGGTTATGCGACAAAAAAATTAAAAACCCGAAACATATGTCAAAGAACATCCTTTCTACTTGAAGTATACAAAATTTCAAAACATTTCGACCAGAAATAAATTTTTAAAGAATTTTTAACTATTTTAGTATATTTTCATGGTATTTTAAAAATCTAATTCCCATAACTCTGTAATGACAAATCAGATGAACCTGAAAATCAAAAGGCGGCTCTCTATCTATTGTCCAATCATAATGTATTAATTTCGTGAAAATCCGTTGACGCATATTCAAGTTATTGCGTTCCTAAGGCGGACGGACGGACGGACAGACGGACAGACAGACAGACTTCGCCATACCATAATACGACTCGTCAAATGACCGGCGTATAAAATTCCGTTATATATGTCAAAGAACATCCTTTCTACTTGAAGTATACAAAATTTCAAAACATTTCAACCAAATAGAATTTTAAAGAATTTTTAACTATTTTAGTATATTTTCACAATATGTTAAAATTCTAAGTCCCATAACTCCGTAATGACAAATTGGATGAACCTAAAAATAAAAAGGCAGCTTCCTCTCCATAGTCTGATCACAATGTACAAATATCATAAAAATCTGTTGACGCAAATTCTATTAATTGCATTCCTTAAGCGGACAGACAGACGGACGGACTTCGCCATACCATAATATGTCCCGTCAAATGAGGGGCGTATAATAAAGGGTCTTTTCTTCGCTGCATCTAAAACTCGAGAATAGAAGTAATATGAATGGCTTGCGGCGTTTTATGTCCGCAAGATCATTATATTCCAGAAAAAAATAGAAATAAAACATGTACAGTGGTGATCGCGGGAGATTACACACTTTTACCGAAGTTTCCGAGGCTTAACCTAAGTTTCCGAATTTCGGAAAAATCCTACCTAAGTTTCCGAATCCTAACTTTACGAAAATTACCGCTTTGACCGAAGTTTCCGAATTATTAAAATTCGGTAGGAAATTTAGGGTAAACCGTGAAAGTTAGGTATTTTAGTTAGGTTTTTTAGGAAAAAGTGTAATATTTCGGGTTTTTCGGGGTAATGGTAGTTTTAAGATTGATTGCAACAAAACGAAATTTCCATTATGTTCACTAAAGGAATGCAACATGTGTTCGGGGATTTTGGGGTGTAATTGAAAAAGGGGGGGGGGGTATATCCCTTGAAAATTTCCAAACATAGTCATATACTTTTTTATTGGCAATTTGCAATACTAGGGCTCACGCTGTTATAACTCTTCCCCTCCCCTGATTGTCTAGAGTCGTACATACATCATGATGTATACAAGTCAAATTTGGTATTGAATAAGTCACAGGGGGCCGTAGCCAGATTATTTTTATTTCCATGAAATCATTCTGCAATCAAAATCCCCCCCCCCCTTTCCCTCGATTCATTTAATCAGCTATGTACAACGATTTCCCACAGATTCTACATGAAAGATATATGGAATCTGCGGAAAATCGCTGTACGTTACGTAGCCGATTAAATGGAAAGAGGGACACGTCAGTCATTGAAATATTAAAAAAAACCTTGCTTCGCCCCCCTGTGTACAATAAATAAAAAAAAAACAGAAAATATCCGATATTAGAAAAGTAATAAAAGAAAAGATCGTTGAACTAAAGAAAAGATCTTATCTAAGAAATATATAAGCAATTATATAAGCGATTCGAATTTCCTCTGATCGACGAAGTTGTACTTTTCGCAGTGGAAACACTTTGGCATTTTCAAAAATTCTTAGAGATTTCTTAATTTCAAATTGAGAAAACTAATGTAATTTCAAAAGACAATAAGTAATATATTATATTCCTACATAAAAAGCCGATTTTACACTGTGTACCGACTATAAACCGAGCTAATGATCGAACTTGTTTGCAAATTTCAGGCAAGTTCTGTGTGGTTTTTTTTTTTTTTTTTTTAAATAATTCCCCTTACCAAAATAAAAGCTCTCTGGCATATGCTTGCCGCAAGGTTGCCGCAAATGGATTTTTCGTATGTAAATTAGGCTTCTGGCGCATAGTTTGCGGCAAGCTTGCGGCAAAGTTCTGACACAGTTCTGGCATACAATATTTCAATGCAAAATTGGTATAGGAATTGTTTGTATTTCTGGCACACTTGTGGCACAGTTGCGGCAAGGTTCTGGCACATACATTTCTGGTGCATTTCTGGCGCATACATTCCTGCATATTTAATGTGGTGCATAATATAGGTCAAGATTTAGAGATTATTTTTGAAGTACTGGTATTGGTATTTTTCAGCATCATACAAATAATTGTACAAAATTTCCAAACTCAATTCATATCAATGTAATCATTTATTGGTATTCTGCTTGAACTTGAAATACCATTAAATCATAAAACTTTAAATTTATTTATATATAATACAAACAAAACACCAAAATTTACATTACAATTTTCAATTTTAGATTTGAATGTTGTTGTTTTTTTCAATTTTCTTCATGAACTGTTGTTGGTTTTCATTCAATAATTCCACTTTAAGCACAGTAATTATCTGAGAATTAATTATAAAACTGTTGTCTAAAATATCCAACACATGACAATGCACATTAAACCACAAAAGTCCTCTTCTTTTTGTCTTCCAAACATCTGACTCAGAGTGCATTATCCAACCTTCTGTATACAAATCTGCATGCATAAGGAATATTGACCTTATCGATACACAGAGGATTAACCCAATTCTTTATAGGCTTTATACTGTAAGACCCAATGAAGTCGCCTTTTCCAAAGAAAACGTGTATATGTTTATATAAATCATAATACGCAGAGCAGGGCCTCCAATTCAACTTGTCTCGTCAAGTCCACAGCATCTTGCAGCATGTCGCTAGTTACACAAATTGAAAGATATTATAATTCCTCAGAGCTAGTGGCTGTGCAGCTTGAATTCCTTCTTCCTCCCAAAGAGAATTTTTATGGCAACTCCTACTAGGTGATCTGTTCTACAATGTAAATATTCAGCTCTTCAGAATAGGAAATTTAGGAATTCTGCGTAGCAAACTTCTATCAGCACTATTTAAGTAAAAGTTTTAGTTCAAATTTCCTCTGATAGACAACATAAATGTTTGATTTGCATTTGGTTCATAGGTTATTTCTTTTTAATGAGTTAGAATGAAAGTCTCTTACCTTTTGGCATTTTATAGGATAAGTTGTAATTGCTAATGTCACTCATATAAACCATTATACTTATGGCACTGTTCATCCTGGGCATCTCTTTGTTCTCTTCAAAATGGGCGCACAGAGCAATTTCTGAAATCTGATTGGCTGATTTAATCACCTGTGGACAAGTCATCCTATTTCTCTTTCATACTTACAACACTTCTGGCACACTTCTGGTATATACATGTATAAGAGTAATTGGTGAAATGAAAAGACTCTTTTCTGGTGCACCTGTGGCTCATAGTATCAGCAATCTAAGTCTATGCTGAGAAAGTAATATTTCTGGTACATTTCTGGCACACAATCCCAACTCAAAAATGTATGTGCCGCTATTGGCACACAGTGTGCCGCTACTGGTTTATACTGCGCCGCTAGCGGTTTTTGCTGTACAGTTCTGGCGCACAATTGTGGTGCATGGATTTGTTTGCCGCAGGCTTGCCGCAAGCTTGCGGCAAGCTTGCGGCAAAGAATTCATTTTGGTAAGGGTCCTCATCGTGTGTTTGTGTGTGTGGTATTTTCTTTTTTTTTTTTATTTTCTAGAATTTCAGCTGTCCTTAGCCGGGGAGGTATATAATACGTCCCTGCCGTGGCTTTTAAAAATAACAGCATTTTGTACAATGGAGAGGCGTGGAGGGTTTTGTTGTTGTTTTTTTTATTTTGGAGACCCTCGATCAGGGCAAGGACTGTTTATAAGTCCTTGATCAGGGCCCGATTTTTTTTTCTGTTCTTTAGCGGATGCATGACCAAAGATAATTCAGCAGACCCTTCGGGCTAGATTCTTTTTGTAGAGGTGCAAACTTTCTGGACATTTTTCTTGGGGAGGGATGCAGTCTTGCTGCCCCTCCCCTCATAAAAATCATATGGGGTTCCTTTGTCCTTCTCAATATTTTATAATTTGTTCGACAAATATGTTAAAATTTTTGTCTTACTACCATTATCCATTACATGTACAACTCTATATCTAACAAATTCCTTTCCAAGGTGTTCTCAATCTTATGACAGTCCCTTGCAATAATTAATTGTGATAGGCAGAATGAAAAATGTGGCCGGTCCGGGAATCAAACCCGAGACCTTATGCTATGGAGGCAGACGCTCTTAGCAACTGAGCTAACCGGGCACGATAACCGTACCGTCACACACTATTTATAATTTTTTTAACAAGTCCCGAGATACAAATATGTTGCCGGACTCTGTCCGAAAACCTGCGATTGTCTGCAATCTTGAGGTAATAACTCCTATGCAAGATCTGTCATAAAGGAATGAATTATACCCAACTATTCATTCAAAGTATTCATACTGAACCTTCTAAACAGTTTCATAAAAAAAGTATATTATGACCTTGACCTCTTACTTTTATTTAAGAGCATAATACACCCTTGGGTCCTAAGAGAAATTATGTCAAATGTTTTTGAAAACCATGTAGAGGGGAAATAGTTTTGTCACAAAGTTTTGCCAAGAAAGTCTATTGTTACCTTGACCTCTGATCTAGATTCAGGTCATTAAAAAACCCTTGAGTGCTACATATACGTAGCAATTCTGCAAACAACACAATAAAATTGATAACCAGGAGGACCGGAAACTGATTTGCTCAAGGAGAGGGCAAGTTGCTCGTTGCAGATTGACCCTCAATATGTGACTTTGATTTTGAAGATAACCTTGACATAGATACTGAATAACAGACATTGAATAAAGTTTTCCGCATATATGCACGGTGTATTTGCTTTGCAGTGAGTAAAGTAGAAATCAAAAGGAAGTGTAACATAATGAACTGATGAGCATGATCATGTATAAACAGATATTCAAATAAGTGATCTAATGATTCTAATCACATCATAAATATAAATTTACATGTGTAGACCTTTGGCTGATCCAACTTAATTCTGTATGTGCTCGGTATTTGTTTTGCATTTTGTGCTGACATGTTTGTGTATATATATTTTTGCAAAGATTTTTAACCCTTTCAATTTCATTGTAATTGTAATTATTATAGCTTATTCAGCTCAAGTACAATGTGGATCAATATTCAACACCTTCTAGGTCAAGAAGGTATAGCTCAAAAAATTAATATTAGATACCAAAACCCAGTTGCTTTACAATTTATTTCCTTTCTTGCAACTGATGAAGTACATGTAGAATACTATCAATCTGACAATAAGAAATATACAACTGTAACTGTCAAAAGACAGCAAGTGTGAATGGCAGTAGATGGTAAATTACTGTCTACATTTGAGTACAAGATTAACACTGTTCAAGAACAGGTATGTCACCTGTCAAATGTTTGACCCTAAAACATTGCCTTGACCTTGAAAATGACCTTGAGCTAGACTATAGCCTCTAAACATACTTCATTATGATGCATATCAATTAGCTATAGATACTGTAGCCATATATATATATATGATCATGTATCTTCAATGAACATCCCCCTCCCTTTTCACTTAAGTTCACAACTATGTGACACATGATCTAAAAACCTGTGACATATATCATAGGGCTGGTACAATACTCTGATTCATCAATGCATCACAATATTTTTTTTCTCGATCCAAGTATCGATATATCCAAACACGCCAAAGTTAAAATTTTACAAAAATTCTTTTTATTGAATTTTCTGGATTTTTGTCCACCACGCCAAAAAAATAAATAACTTTCAGAGAAAATGAAAGTACATGTAAACATTTTGTTTTCTGGTTTATGAAGTACATGTAATAGGAATCAGAAAAATTTCTGGTCAGAAAGCTAGTATTGAATACATATAACCTGTTGAATGAAAAAAAGCTACATATATATGATGAGTATAAATAGTATCAAATAGGATTTTTAGAAGGTTTTATCAATTTATAAAGTATTGCGATACATATTATATCCGATATCGGGTATCATGATACGTATCATATCGGCTGGGTGCAGTATTGTCCCTGCCCTAATATATCAATGCCGATTTCTTGAGTTATACAATGTTTCAAAACATTTCGATGAAAAATAAATGAAATTTTAAAATTTTTAATTAAAAATGCTTCGTAATGATCTTTGACCTTGAAAGTGACCTTGACCTGCTGAGTCTCATCATGCTTTACTATCTCTGCAAGTTTAAAAAAAATGTTTGAATGATGTATATCAAGTAACTTACAGACAAATATGTGACAGACTGACAAACGGACAGACAGTCAGAGACAGATGAACAAACAGCCTAACTAAGTGATTTTTATATGGCGACATTAAATTTCTCAATCTGAGTACATCAGAAACCACATGTTTTTGCCATTCCACATACATGTATTACATGCAATATAAATCTGTTAATTTTTCTTCATCTTGTCTTGATTCTGGTGTCCAAGATACACAAATTATGAAGGAAGGAAGCTATGCCGCACCAATCCATGATCACTCACTTCTGTTTGACCATGTTGTATGTGTTGACTCTCATTATCCTGAAATAAAACAAGTACAAAAAAAATGTGATGATAACAAACATCTAAATCACATCATCTAACAATAAATCATAAAGGTAAATTCCTATTATTACCAAATAGATATCATTGTATAGTTCTCACTTAGTCGTAAATTATATGGTTATATGGTAGAGGAATGCAATAATGCAATTATATTTTATAAACAAATAAAACACTGCTAAAGACAGTGTGGCCGGATTGCAAAGTAAGTTTTTGTCACTAACTGGGTCAAGGTCAGGTTAAATGTTATGGCATAAATTGAAAGAATTTGTCAGAGGCAACCAATAAGTATAATATTATGTTTCTACTATGTATATAGCTCCTGAGATTTTGGTTCAATGAGACACTTAAGCAAAATCATTAACCAAGTCAAAGCCCTAGGTCAAGGTCACTAGGTCAAATGTTACGAGATAAATTGAAAGGTCCTGTCAAAGGCAACCTACATGTATAACATAAAGTTTCTACTGCATAAAGTTCATTAGATTTTGCTTTAACTAGAAACTTCAACCAAAATCTTTAACTATGTCAAAGTCAAAGGTCAAGGTAAAGTTTCTTAGATTTTGCTTTAACCAGAAACTTTAACCAAAATGTTGACAACGGATGACAGACAGACGGATAGACAGACAGGCGGACATCGTCAATCTATAGACTGGAATTGCTTTGCAATCAAGCCAAATACTTTTTAGATGGGGGCATTTTCAATGTCTAGCTTCTCTTCGGGCCAGTGGTTGAATTTTTTTGTAAAGACTGGTGGACAGTGATTTAAATCATAATCTCTTAATTTT
The DNA here is from genome assembly GCA_033119305.1 of Pinctada imbricata. Taxonomy (NCBI): domain Eukaryota; kingdom Metazoa; phylum Mollusca; class Bivalvia; order Pterioida; family Pteriidae; genus Pinctada; species Pinctada imbricata. Next base: position 28,173,995 of record VSWD01000003.1, on the reverse strand, counting down.
GTTATTCAGGCACAAACTGTTCTAATATGCTGCTATTTACTGATAGTCCTAACCCGAGTAAGGATCGATTTATCAGTCAATTATATATTATACTGCCGTCGACTTACTCGAGTAAGGACTATCGGTCAACGGTAACATAATAACCGTTATATTACACTGCCGTTGACTGATAGTCCCTACCCGAGTAAGGATTATCAGTCAACAGCAGCATAATAAAACGGTCCAAGCCCGAATCACAAACAAAATTAAACATCATCAGATCTTTACATGTCCTACGTGTACTAACCTACCGTTGAATTTCCAGAATACCATGAATACCGGGCCTTACGTAGAAACATACGTCAATCGTTGATTGTTGGATTGAATGCAGTGGCTCTGACAGTAGTTTGCGATTCCTTCATTATGTTTGGACCATGTTTGTTGTTGTTTTTGATACGTACTATATACGTCCCTGGTACCATTCATCAGTACATGTACATGCATGCCATGATGCAACAATTCTACCATGCACATCTTGCAGATTTTTGGATACCTTGCTGTCAGTACTGACATTTACCAGTCTGTTCTTCAATATGTAACACGGCTATGATCATTCTTCATCAAATTCCTGACTGTTTCGTGCATTTCATCAAGGGAGAAATATAAAACATCAAGTTTTACTGCTACAAAAATTCGATCGTAGTAATGTTTTGAAACCGAAAGTAGACCTAGAACATTCCGAATCCGACAAAATGCAGAGCTATTCATATAAAAAAAAGGGGGGGAAATAAAATAAAGAGAGAGAGAGAGATAAAGCTGTTTTATTATCATCATTATGCAATATGTAATTTCTCGGTAGTGAGTGAAAAAAATGTACATGTATGTCTGTGTTTGATTGGGGAGAGGGGGGGGGGTGACCCATACCACGTCTAAATGCAAAGGAGAGGGATCACTTGTCTAATTTTATATTAAAACTATCCTAGAATATATCTTATTTTCTAAAATTTGAGGAAATTAACCTCGACTTATCGTCAAAAAATTACAGATCCGTGGTTTGCAATAATAGAAAACGAAAATGAATTTTATCGTCACTTTATGGTGCAAATGATGCTCGTTAGACAATCAAATTGAATCAGTTGTACATTTGATGCCTTCAAATGAAAAACAATTTCGAAATAATATATTTATTAAAAGTAATAAACAATAATAATAAATATTAACGCAGCCTCGTTTTGGATTTCGGGTAAATACAATTATTTAGGTTATTCCGGTGAAATTCGGAAAGTTAGGAATTTTAGGTAACATCGGTAAATTTAGGGCGGAATTTTGCCCGAAGTTTCCGAATTACCAGTTTTTCCTAACGAAGTTTCCGAGGTGTGCCCGAAGTTTCCGAAAAACAGTGTGTAAACTACTACGATCACCACTGTATCTCACAAAATTCCATCTAAAAGTAAAATTTGCCAAATTAAGTAATTTGTTGTTTATTTTGTTGCTTTATTTATGCATGCGAGGCTTCGTACATGTACTGTATAGTACAAACCAATTATATATGGTGTACGAAGATGGTACTTTCTACACTTAGGTGTGAATTAAACAATTTTAATTTGTTGATTCATATTATCCTGCAAAGTTTACCACGGCCATGGAAGAATTTTTGTGTTACATGTATCTCTGAATCCGAATGATAAGAATGTAAACGTCTTCATATTGAATAGCATCATTAAAGAGCAGATAAATTGGCAACATGGACCAGACATGCACGTTTCGGATACTTAACCCTTGTCAGTGATCCTCAAATCTAAACAATGTAATATGCCAAAAAAGTATGAAAGTTACTATGTCGAAAAAGCATACCAAAAGACGTAGCAAAACGTGTGGGATATGATGCTACAGGACCTACGTTTTAGAAATTTCAAGAAATTTTGATAACAGAAATTTTAGAATGCGTGGAAGAAACGATCAACCGCAATTGATCGTTAGACTCGCATCGGACTGCATATAACTTTTATATCCAAACATTTTGATGCGCAATAATTAATGTCTCTTACAATACCATGGACATGATCAACCTTCTGTAAGGTTTAAATGACCAGACAAAATATAAACACGAGACAGTAATTTTACATAAAACTTTCAATGTCAAGAACGATGAACTAAAGGGGACACACTGTACAAAAATGAATAATGGGTACGGTGGGACGCACGATCTGGAATCAATGAGTCCTGGGGAATTTTTATGCGTCAGTAACGCAGGACGCAGAAGTAGATTAATCCCTAGCCTCGCTGCTTCGCGGCTCAGTGTTAATTTGTTTGGTTCGTGCAACTGGGGGGAATTACTGGACAACAATCTACGGCTAGCTAGTTGTTATTTCTTAAGCAATAGCTTCATTTTGGCAGATGCAATATGCATTTATCGGCATTCCATAATTTTTCTCGAATTTCAATCAAGCCTGTTCTGATTTCAATGCTTAATAATCATACTAATTTACATGTTCTGAATATACGTATAGTTACGTAATATATTCATCATAAAATATCTTAATAATTTCAAGCAGTCTTTCCAATAACTCACTAGCCCAACTCCAGAGTTCATAAAATGTATCCGTTTTATCGGATTTGCCGATAAAAAATTATTTGGTCCGATGAAAACTCACATTGTGTCTAAAAATTATATTTGAACCAATAAAAACCTCATTTTCTATTCACTATTTGGACCATTAAAAACTCTAAATATCCGACATTTCATGGGAAGATTTCAAGAACTCTGTGACGTCCGAGGCTACCAATTTTTTTCTGGGCTGGTAGAAATTCTTTAAGAAACTATACAGAAAACTAGTAAAATTTATCTTTGGGCTTGTCGCTGAAAAAAGTTTTCTGAGAGACTGAATAATTTCAGGTCACTGATTTGAAAAAAATAATTTAGGTCAGTTTATCAAGAGAAATAGCAGATAATTGGCTAATAATGTGATGAAGAAAACACGGACTGCGCCAGTGGGACATCTCTTTGGCTCATTCCGTAGAGCATCGGACTTAACATCAGAAGGTTGCGAGTTCGATCCGAGGTGGGGGTATAAGTCTCGTGTTTTCTACACTGGCGCCCAACGTAAATCCCACGAGAGATGGTGGTTAGGAGGGTTGTCGAGGAGGGGTAGGGAGGCCAAAAATTGAAAGGGGAGAGTAGTGTACCGTCCGCGCAGCTCACTTCAGAAATTGGAAAATTGAAGTTTTCTAGCTCTACTTCATCGGAATATTTTCCGGTTAAAATTTATATAAGGGGATAGATCAGGAACTCTCATAACTAACGGTGTATGATATATGTCTGTACAACCAATACTACGCTCACAGTGAAAGAAAATAGTTTAAGATGGGGAGATCTCTATGTTACTGTCCATGCGGCTCACTTTGGAAACTGGATAAACGAAATTTTGATAACTTTGTGATGCATCAATTAAAATAAAATCTATATCATTGAATAGATCTCGCTTAGTCGTAAATTTTGGTATGTGTTACATGGTCGAAGGTTTATCCAATCATATTATACAGACAAAATAAGTTTTAGATAGGGCGTTTTCAATGTTAAATTTTAGCGTGACGTTGCCGATTTTAACATTGAGCCTATGGAGAGCGTCACGACGTCATGGGAAAAATTAGCATGGGAAATGGCCCATCTAAAACTTGTTTTGTCTATATTGTTTGATTGGGTGTACGTACTCACTATCATATACCAAAATTTATTACTAAGCGAGATCTATTGAATGGTGTCAACTTCATTTAAATTTAAAGGTAGTCAAAATTGCATTTATTCAGTTTCCGCAGTGAGCCGCGTGGACAGTAATTTTAGTGCAATGTCGTCGAGTACTTTCTCCATAGTGTTAAAGATCGCCGACTTCGCACTAAAATTAACATAGAAACTCCCTATTTAAACTATTTTCTTTCAATGTGCGCGTAATATTGGTCGTACAGACATATATCATACACCATTAGTTATGAGAGTTCGAGATCTATCTCCCTATAAAAATTTTAAATGCAAAAATTGACGACAAAGTAAAGAAAACTTCAATTTTCCGATTTCAGAAGTGAGCTGCACGGACAGTAGTAAACTGCCACCTGTACTAAACTGGGACTGTGGGACATCTCTTTGGCTCATTCGGTAGAGCATCAGACTTAACATCAGAACCTTACTAGTTCGATCCCAGGTGGGGGTAGTCTCGTGTTTTCTACAAAACTTCCAACTCGGCACTTTGGGCCTCGGAAGTGTTTCCCATCAAAAATTGTATGTGCCCCCCCCCATGCAGTTGGGGGCCCCTGAGCAAATATTAGTGGCCCGAGGAAATTTTTGGTAGCCAGGGCAGTTGGGCTAATGAGTTTTCGCGATGACTGTGAAAACTTTTACTCGCACCTGTCAGCCTGCAGACGATCATTGAGTTTGACCCGGTATGTCTTGCACCGTCTACCTCGGCTTACAATTTCTGTGAAGCTCCAATGAAATCAAATAAATAACTTCCCTTTAAGTAGCTTACCTAATTGAAATGAATTAAATCAGCATATAGAAGGTTATATTAAGCTCCATTTTCAGCGTCGCGCGGAAAATGCAACCTCGGCGTCCATCTTGTTTTCCTTGGAGATTTAGCTCGCCTGGCTCGCTTGGGTCCGCGAATTTCCTCTACATAGTTGAAAATGAATTTCTAGATTTCAACATGCTAAATCAAAGTTTCAGTGCTTATAATCAAATGCTAATAATTTTTAAAGATGGAAAATAATTATTTTCTGCACAAGCTATATTCATACTAGCTGTAATAAGGGGTTATCAAAACAGATTAGGGTCGCTTATGTGCATGTTAATAATCGGAATCGGGTCCCGATTTCGATTAATTCCTTTTTACTATATAATCATGCTAAATCGTTATTATTTGTCCGATACATAAGCGGGCCTAAAAACGTATTATTATTATTATTATTATGGTTAATTATTATTATTCTTACCCCAAACCAATCCAGAGAATTTACAACAAAGTACCGCATCATATAATAAAATGGAAAGTATCATGTGAAAGAGCAAATAAAGATCTTAATTCAATTTTTTTTTCTTGTCGAATAGTTCACATATGCCCCCGCTAGAGGTCATCAAAGGTAAAATCTTTAAAACCTTATAACTCCTAAACTAAGCGTGCGATTTGAATGAAATTTGTTTTAAATTGTTCTTTGGGAAATTTGCAATTTTTTATACGCTAAAATGCTCGATAAAATATTTACGGTTTTCGCGCTATTTTGAGTTGAAAATGGAACTTTAAATTGGCACAGTGCCAATTTCTACAGTTTTTGAGATTTTGAGTTGAAACTTGGATGGTAAGTTACTTATAGGTAGTCATTTAATGTTGACCTAGTTTCAAGGTCAAATTATGATTCTCAAGGTCACAACAAACTTTTGTCTATAGAGCAAAGACTATTTGACCTTGACAGTTCAAACTTCATAAATACAATCATTGACCCAAGCCCTTTCACCTTGACCTTGGCCCAAGGTCAAATTCTCATTCTCAAGGTCACAACAAAATTTTTCCTATAGAACAAAGACCATTTGACCTTGAGAGTTCAAACTTGGCGCAAATATTCCTTGCATCAAGTCCTTTCACCTTGACCTTGACCCAAGGTCATTTGTTCGATTTCAAGGTCACAACAAACTTTTGTTCATAAAATATTGAGCTTTGAATAGATGAAAAGAAATCTTGATGATAATAAAGTGAAATGCTTATCTTTCATCCATGACCTTGGTTCAAGGTCAAATTAACTTTTTCAAGGTCATAACAAACATTTACTCTTGTAGGATTAATAGGATTTTGTTCTTAAATATTTATTCTTCACACAAGTAGTACTTTTTATTTGAACTTTACATAGTAAGATAGATAACTCTTTTATTCTTGTTCTCTGTTTCCTTTTTTTTATCTTAGTAGCATTACTTGTCTGTACTTTCATGCTGTTGTCATTCTCTATTTATAGAAATTTTCTCATTGCTAATTCATTGTGCAATTCTTTTTACATAGTTATTTAACAGGATTCAAAATGGATAGAATAGATCTAGGAGTTTAAAGCCTTCCTAAACTTGAAAGGTATTTATCTTTTTTTATTCCTTTTTGTCGATAAATAGATAAGAGTCCCAAGTTAGACATAAGCTCTTTTGACTCATTTCCTGAAGTTAATAAGGTACTAAAGCAACTATTCTTTTTTCATCTTCTTTATTCGGATTTTAACATTTCAGTTCCGAGGAAGGTCAAATAAAAGAGGAATCCGTCTGTTGCTTGCAACAGTAGCCATCTAGTTATTATTATTATGGTTAATTATTATTCTTACCCCCAGATCGTTCCAGTCACTGTACAAAAAAGTACCACTTCTTATGATAAAACGAAAAGGATCATGTGAAAGAGCATATAAAGATCTTGAGGTAAAAACATTTTGTCGTCGAAAAGTTCACGTATGCCCCCGCTAGAGGACATCAAAGGTCAAATCTTTAAACACTTATAACTCCTAAACTAACCGTGCGATTTGAACGAAATTTATTTTAAAATGTTCTTTGGGAAATTTGTAAACTTTTACACGCTAACATGCTCGATAAAATATTTACGGTTTTCGTGCTATTCCGAGTTGAAAATGGAACTTTAAATTGGCACAGTGCCAATTTCTACAGTTTTTGAGATTTTGAGTTGAAACTTGGATACTAGGTAGTAATTTAATGTTGACCTTCTTTCAAGGTCAAATTTTCATTCTCAAGGTCACAACAAACTTTTGCCTGTAGAACAAAGACTATTAGACCTGCAGAGTTCAAACTTCATACATAATATCATTAAACCAAGCTCTTTCACCTTGACCTTGATCTAAGGTCAAATTCTGATTCTCAAGGTCACATCAAACTTTTGCCTATAGAACAAAGACTATTCGACATTCAAAGTTCAAACTTCATATATAACATCATTGAACCAAGCTCTTTCACCATGACCTTGACCTAAGGTCAAATTCTGATTCTATAGGTCACAACAAACATTTGCCTATAGAACAAATACTATTTGACCTTAAGAGTTTAAACTTTATACAAATAATTGTTCAGCCATGCTCTTTCACTTTGACCTTGACCCAAGGTCAAATTCTCATTCTCAAGGTCACAGCAACTTTTCCCTACAAAACAAAGACTATGTGACCTTCAGAGTTCATACTTTATACATATCATGCTTGGGCCCAGCTCTTTCACCTTCACCTTGACCCAAGGTCAAATTCTAATTTTCAAGGTCACAACAAACTTAAGTCTATAAAACAAAGACTGTTTGACCTTGAGAATTCAAACTTTACACAAATATTCCTTGCATCAAACTATTTTATCATGACCATGACCCAAGGTCATTTGTTTGATTGCATGGTCACAACTGACTTTGGTTGATTAGATATTGAGCTTTGCTCAGATTAAGATCAATCGTGATGAGAATAACCACAATACTTAGCTTTCATCCATGACATTGGTCAAAGGCCAAATAATCATTCATTCTCAAGGTCTTAACAATCATTTACTCTTGTTGAAAGAAAGGAGGGGATCTCCAACAACACTAGGTTGCAGCACCCACAGCAAAATCCCAAAACACCCATGCAAAAAACACAGAACAGATACCCACAGAAAGAGACGCAAAATGGACAAGGAACACCAACTCACAACATAGAAACATAAAAGACTACACATAAACCAACGAGACCAATGGGCAACCGGTGCCGACTTAGGACGGCCATCTGCCAAGTAAATAGCAGACGGTGTGGTTATCCTGGATTACGTGCGCACAACCCTCTCACTTCTCCAGTTACCTAGAGGTCTCGAAGAACGTACAAATGTGGTGTAAAACAACCTCCTCACTGTAAGATGACGTCACACAAACAAGACCGCGAAACGCAGAGGCCCCAGAGACACAGATGAATATGTAAATGGATATAAAAAGAGGGCATGCGTAATACAGTCCGTGCTCTGCCGGCTGTAGCGAGCTCATCTATGTAATCACCCGAGGAGTCCGACTGACATTCAGAGAGGACAGGTGGTCGGGGCCCTGTCTTCTCTAAAGAGGTTTGGACAGGGCCCGTCATGGAGTCCCGTCGTCACAGTCAGTCAGAGTGCAAGTCTTAAGAATGCGCTCGTACAAGACTGTATATTGGTCAAGTACCAAGCTTAGTGTCCGTCTGGTGACATTAGGATCATATCCACGGTATAAAAGGCGTTTGATGACTCTGACGCATTTTCGATACATATGCTGTCTACCTTTGATCCCTCTTATTTTGTTAATTATGTCACCATAAAATGCAGGTTGTTAAATACCTAAAGTAATATACTCCGTTGCTTTTATGGGTCCGAATTTCAAAAGAACTTGATCATAATTTTTGTAAAATTTCCAGAAAGTCTTTACTAGTTTGTGAAAGCGAAAACCTTGACCTAAAAGTTTCTTTGTAATTTGCAGATTTCTATTATGAAAATCCAAAACATCAGTACATGCTCTAGCATACCGGATGAGCTGTGAAATATAGATACCGTATGACGGTAATCTAGGGACATCACCGTCAAGCCAGGGGAAATTTACTATGTTGAATCCAAAATCATCTCGTTTGTCATATACACTTGTATGAATTTCTCCATTGACAATTTTGATATTTAGGTCCAAAAATGGTGTTTCAGTGTCTGTAAAGTTTGCCTTGTTTAGAGTCAATTCTTGTGGATAAATAACATCTTTATACTTTTCAAAAACAGGATTATCGATAGTAAGAATATCATCAAGGTACCTTGAAGTACTAATGAAGCATTTCACATCATCATGTTTTCTTTGCTTTTGAAGATTTTGAATAAATTCCTTTTCATATGTGTATAAAAATAAATCTGCAACAAGAGGCGCACAATTTGTACCCATAGGAATCCCTACAACCTGCTTGTAGAGATTCTCACCAAATCTTACATAAATGTTGTCCAAGAGGAAGGACAAGGCACTACACAGGTCGCTACATGTCCATGATTTGTATGATTTGTATTCTGTAGCGGAAAAGAAACCCTTTGATTCAGATGTACAAATATAAAGTTTCCCCTCTCGATTATAGCACCATTTAATGAGTTTGGACAATTGATCATTGATCTTGTCGTGAGGAAGCGTGGTGTACATATTTGAAAAATCGTATGAAGCAATCGTATTGGCTTGAAAATTTCTAGATTTTATCTTGTCAATCACATCCCCCGAATTTTTTATAGACCAAAATAAATTTACATCATTCCTGTTAAGAACAGTTTCACAATATTTTGCAACGTGTTCCTTTAGCGCCGTGAGGGCTGACGTCAGATGTCTAGACAAACTTGTAGTTGAGCAGTTGCTAGAATTAGCAATGTATCTAAATTTGTAAGGAGATTTGTGCAGTTTTGGTATGCAGTATATTGTAGGAGGATCCAATTTAGAAATAGGGATGTTTAATGAAGAAATTTCACTGCTATGTTTGCTCAAAATGTTAGGGACACTTTCATTGCTTTTGATATAAGTATTTGTAGACGAAAGTTCCGAAACTAAAGTTGATATATAGTAAAGTTTTCATATGATTATGGTGTTGTTGGCTGCTTTATCTGCAGGAGCGAAGACAAATTTTTCATGTAAATTACGTAATTTGGATTTAAAATATCTTTCAGATCTAGAACTTGGATTTTCAAAAAGATGAGGATTTTTGTGGAAGTTGTCTATTCGAATGTCAGTAATGTCCAAAATGAGGTTTTTCCAGTCATTCAGAGAATGCGATTCGACTCCTTCCGATTTACACCATCGTTTGGTATAGTTATCTAAGGCTTCCTTTAGTACTTCGCGACATTTAATAAAATCTATCTTGGACGGGATTCTATACTTAGGTCCTTTTTTGAGAAGACCACGGAGCTGCCTGTCTTGGATAATTGAAAAGTCACCTGTAATAATATGACCAGCTGGTTTATATAGATATTCAGATGTTGCACATTCTCAAGAAGCAGGACATGATTCAAGTATTTTAGGATCTGATGAAACTTTGTTGTAGTTAAAAACGAAATTTCGAATAGGTCTCTTATATTTGTAACAAATAAGAGGAGGTTCTAAATTTTCAAAATATTGAGGAATAGCACTTTGTACACGATGATCCCGAAAAATATTAGAGATGTTAAGAAGATCGAATCCTTTGTTAATAAATGGAATTTTTAAGAATCGTTTTTTAGGTGGGATGTTTTTAACAACTGGATAAAGTTTATTCTGTGCGAATGCAACAATGATATTAAGTCTGAATCAATCCGTATTTCTTAAGAATGCAACCAGTGCTTCATCCAAGATAGATTTCAATTGAACTGCTGGAACTGATGAGAGAGCATGAAGCAGTTCATGTCTGCCGCCGTTGCGAGCAATGATCAGAAGATCGTTGAGGGTACGGTGTAATCTAGATCTTATTCTGAGTTTTCGGTTTCGTCGTCTTCCGTGAGACCTATGCTTCCGTTTAGTGTTTGGGCGGATTGAAAATACATTAATATTAGTTTTTGAATTTACACTTTTTGTCCTATACTATTTATTCCTCACACAAGTAGTCCTTCTTATTTGAACTTAACGTAGTATAAGAAAGATAACTCTTTCATTCTTGTTCTCTGTTTCTTTTTTTTTTCTTAGTAACATTACATATCTGTACTCTCTTGTTGTTGTCATTTCCTATTAATAGAAATTATCTCATTGCAAAATCATTGTGCAATTCTGTTTTGAGAAAGTAATTGTAAAGGATTTGATATTGATAGAGCATGGAGTTTAAATCTTTCGTAAAGATGAGAGGTATTTATTTTCTTTTTCTTCTATACTGTTAATAAATAAATAAGAGTCCCAAACAAGACATAAGCTCTTTTGATTCATTTACTGAAGTGAATAAGGTACTAAAGTGACTATTCTTTTTTTTTCCATCTCCTTTATTCGGATTTTAAAAGCCATTCTTTGTAAGCACCAAAGTATTTGTATAGGGGGCCAGAAACGCATGGCCTCAGATTTTGGTCAAACAATGTCAAAATAGTAGTTACATGATACAAACATGAATTTGATAAAAAATAATAAAATATTATCGGCGGTTGCCATGGTAACGGCAGTAGCTCTGTATGTCCCCTTTAGAACTAAAATATCATGGAATTTGACATTTTTTGGTACTGTATTTCTCTGAACTGGTATATTTTTTTCATATTTTTCTTCCGTGCATGACAAGCGTCATGATTCAATGAGTTTGTTCAGCATGAAAAATAATTTTCCTCAATTTCGGTTTTTTGGGGAAATTTGATCAAAATACGCATAAAAACACATTTTTTGCTATATATGAAAAACCATGATTTCAGCTTGTTTATGACTATATTTGCACAATGTTGCCACTTGAATTACAGAAAAATTGATATTGGCACTTAAAGTTTATACCTAGATAAGGAAATAGAAAAAATAAAAAAGGTGGGTATTTCATGATTTCATACAAAAATTTAAAGCTAAAAATAGATAATTTTTGCATATTTAGCAAATAAATTCCTTCTAACTTTATTGGAATATGAGATAAAATGACTTCAAAATAATGTTTATAGTTATTTTTCTTTAAAACATATTGAGTATTTTCACCAAGCACCAAGATATGTAGATATCTAAAGTTTTATCATGCAAAAGAAAATCCGTTTCCATGGCAACCATACTAAAATATGTTAAATGGAGACTTTAAAAGTAAAATTAACATTTTTTTAATTGATATTGGCATTTTATTCATTCCCTTCTTTTTTTACTATTTCATGATAAGTAATTCATCAATTCAGATCTAAGAAATCAAATATGTTACCATAGCAACAGTCTTACATCATAGCAACATCATAGCAACCACGTCTATTTTATCCGAATTTTATATGAATCAAGTCAAATATCCTTCATTACATCTTCTACAGTTTTTATACACATGAATTTTAAATTTATTTCATTTTTAACTAAAAGTTTCTATCAAGACTAACATTTGAGGTATGATTATTCTTTTTAACTTGGTTAATGATTATCAGGTAAAATATGTAAACACAACAAATGCCTATTGATAGCGATTGCCGAACTAGTAAAAAAAAATTCAGAATTGGACCCCCCCCCTCCTCTGGATCAACGTGCATAGATACGGTAGTTCATCTTTGTCTCAACATGATAAATGTACATCTCTATTTTAATTATCATTTCGATCCATCTCCATTGAGAAAATGCTTGGAATTAAATGTCAGACATAAGGTCACAATGACGACGGAATTCAACACTATGATAGAGCATGTAAACAAAAATGCATTCTTTGTTACAAATACATGGGAATCTCTTAATTAGAAGATAAAATGTTTGTCTAAACTTTGTAACCAAGAGGAACCACTAGCAGCAATATTATTTCGATAAATCAATCAGGTGGAGAGAAAAAAAAATGAAAACTGTCCTAACGGGACGAACCCCCCCCCCAAACACACAGCAATATTCTTTGAAAAATTATATTGGATGAAGGTCAAGCGTCTTTTGTGACATTGGCCATAGAGTAGACATTTGTTCAAGGTCATGACATACCCTTTGAAGTTAGATATTGTTGGGCTCGAACTTTTATGTGAAGACTAAGTTTCTGGTAATTTGAAGTCGAATTTCAGGAAATATTTGCTGATTCGCTACCACTCGCCACCTACGGTACATATACTTATATTACTAAATTTGTACTTCATCTTTATGTAACCGTAATTGAAGATTCGGAGGCGTATAGTTTTTGTCCTGTCCGTTTGTCTGTCTGCTTGTCTGCAAAAACTTTAACCTTGGCCATAACTTTTGAATGGTAAGGGATCCGGCTTTGATATTCATCGTGACAAGACCTGAGTGAGTGTTAATTTATGTGTATTTGTCTAAGAAAGCGACATTATCATAAACAGATCCCCCCCCAAAAAAAATCCAGGGGGAGGGGTCCATCCTGTCAAGAATGGGATCGCACCTTTGTGTATAAACATATTTTCTTATAAAACTTATAAAACTAAAGGGTGATATAGGCATTTTTGAAAAATTCCAGTGGGGGGTCCTCTTCTTTTTCTTTCCTTGGGTGCTGTTATTTTACAACTCAACGTAGAAATAATTTTCGAAATCTGAAGTCCTGAATGTTTCTAATATCTCAAACTTTATAAAGAATATTTGACCGCGAAAATATTGTACCCTTTTTTGGTCGGATTGCGAAACAAATTATGAAATGGCGATGTCCGTCCGTCTGCATTAACAATTTGACTTAGCTGTTGTGTTTATGTTAGTTATGAAAGAAGTACACGGGATATAATTTTCAAACTTAATACAAAGATTAAGCATTGTGAGAGGATCTGAACACAGGTAATGTTTTTACCTTGACCTAGAAAAATGTAATTTTGTGTTAAAGTTACTTGTGAAAGAACTATAATGGGAACAATATAAGAAGTTGGTATTGATGTAAAGCAGAGTGAAAGGATCTGAACGCAGGTATTGTTTTTGACCTTAACGTTTGACCCTGACCTTGAAAAACGTAATTTTGTGTTTAGTTAGTTGTGAAGGAAGCATAGTGAGGGAATCTGAATGCAGGCACTGTCTTTGACATTGACCTTGAGATTTAATCTTGACCTTGAAAATGTAATTTAGAGTAAATATCTATTGTGCAAATACTATTATAATATTGAATTTAACATTCAAACTTTTCATAGAGATGGGAATAATAAGTTGAGTTTATTTCAGGTACATGTAATGATGTATTGACCTTGACATGGCCATTTGATGATACAATTTTGAATTTGACTTTACCATATAGTAAGGTACCATATAATATAGATCCAAGCAAGTAGACCTGATTTCATGTATTGACCTAGACCTTTAAAAATGAGATTTTGAATAAGACTATGCTGTACTTACATTACATGTATATGAAACCATGAGCAAGACTTTACTTTACTACATTTAAAAGTACATTAAAATTTTACATGGAGGTAGAGCATGATGACTGGACTTGATTTCAGGTAGTGTTCCTGCCCTTGACAGTTACTCTATGAAGTATCCATTTAAAACTTGTAATATGGTTAGTGGAACTGACTTCTGGTACTGAAGTGAACCTTGATGATATGATTTTGAATTAGACTGAATTGTGTCAAAACAACATACTATCTCACATTTAAACTTTGAATGGAGATTTTAGATTCCACTCTGTTCCCTTAAATGGACATATTGTTTCAAAAAACAATCTGCTGCCAGCAATCCGCCCATTAATACCGTCTTTCTTTTTGTCTTGTTTCACTATTGCTTTAACCTTGTACACATGTATCTGACCTTGGCTGAGGTCATGAAACACCTTTTGATGCTGGATAACAATTCAAGGTCACTCTGTACTTTAGTAATGAAATTGATGATGCTAATCATATCTAAACTATATCTCTTGAACCGTGCATCCAATCACGTTCATTATCTTGTTGCTTAGGACCTAAAGATTTCACATAACTTTCATATGACCCAAGGAAGGGTCACTCTGTACTTTAGTAATGAAATTGTGTATTCTAATCATATTCATACTGTTCATGTTGTAGTATATTGTTGCTCATTATCCAAAGGTTTCAAATAACCATAACCCAAGGTCATGTGATCAAGGTCAAGATCACTGAATGCTTTTTATAATGGAATTGTCTATTAAAATCATGTCTGGTCTATTTCTCTTAAAATACTATTATGTACACATGTACCCAATCACTTTCATACTTCAGTATGTTGTTGCTCTAGACTGAATCAAAGGTTTCACATCACCTTGACCCAAGGTCATGCGACCAAAATCAAAATACACAGATGTTGATAATTTTTTAAACAATTTTTTTTTACTTAAAACATATGTACATAGGATATTTTGATGTATTAAAAAACATCCAATAAATACAATAATTTCAATCCATTTAGATCTTAAGTCAGCTAATTAAGTAAAGTACATTCAGAGGATAGAAAATTAAGGTACAGGCAACATAATTATTATGTCTTTTTGTCTTATTGTAGATTTGACATTGGTTCATTGTCATGACACAACCTTTGATCCCATTGAATATGATTCTAATCCATGATGGGATTGCAAGTTAAAGGCTAGGTATGATTTAAGCAGAATCGGATAGAGTCATAGACATACATGTACTGGACATACAGATTATTCCTCCCCCTTAAACCTCCATTCTTAAAATGGGTCATAAAAAATATCTTAATTGATCCTTGATAAAATCATACAAGAGTTATATTAGAGATCAATACTTTTTAATAAATGAATATTGGTGAAATTCCATCAATCTTTAACAAATTCCATGTGAAAATTGATACTGATTATTAAATCATGCATGATTTGTCTTGTAAACATTCTTACTGACTTTACTATTAAGTCATTCTACAGGTACATGATTGTATACATGAACACATTTATTGCACACTCTTTCAATTTTTATTCCTATGGATTATCACATGAAGAAAGATCTGCAGTGTTATTGTACAAATAAATAGTCTTCTGGCTTTCCTCTTCATGTTCTTGCTGTACATTCAATATGTTAACCTGTCCCATTAAATATCTGCTGAAAGTGTAACTACAGATGACCCTGCAAAATAAATTTGTGTTCAAAATTTAGTAAATCAGACATGACTGTCTTGTACATACAATTCAAGTAGTATAATTGATTCACTTCAAACCCAGGATTAGTAATCCTGCAGTAAAGACAGTAAAATACATTAACAACTCAGTTAAATACTGTATCCATGCTGAGACTTGGCACACCCAGTTCTGACAAACTTGTTAAAAAGTTGTTTGAAAGGTTGTAAAACATTAAATGCAAGTGTAAGTCCATGAAAATTTCTATACTTACATCCAATAAAATACATCCTACATCCATAGAAAAGGAAAAGCAGGGACAACAGACACCTAGCTCTGCGCTGCTGCTCTGCATTGTTCACCTCTTTTCATGATTTCTGTTGTTTGGACAAACACCTGGCTGTATCATCTCTGTTTCGGAATTTATTTTTGAATATTGTCTTTTTAAATTTTCATTGCTTTTTAGTAAATTTGCAATCCGAATGGTAGACACAAACAAAAATTTCTGGGTATCCCTCGGCCCTCACAACTCATGCTCATTACGCTGGAAAACGACTTGTGGCACATGTGAGATGACATAATTGTCACATGATTATCATTCCTTTCAACATCAAGCTTTATAAATTCGTTTCTTTGTCAAAATCACTCGTATTCATCTATAATCGTCTATTCTAAATGTCGTAGCGACTGATAGCGAGTAAATTCGAGCTAAAAATACGCTTTTCCTACTTTCCACACGGAAGAGCGCTTCCAAGGGAGGTTATAAAATCCGCTATTTTGTCGTTTTTTTCTTTCCGTATTTCCATTCATAGAGTTGAATACCCACCTTTTTTATTTTTTTAATATTTGTAGCACTATCAGAGCTTCTTGAAATACTGTCTTTCATTGTTTGTACTATATGGCAAGTTTGTGATTTTTGTTACCAAAAAATGCGGCTTTTGGGGGAAAATCCCCTTCAAATTACAGGTTTATACACCCATATATGACATATGACCAATGTGATTCTTCTATTATGCATTGGTATATATTTCATAGGCAAAACCTGAAGCAATCATTATGAAAATAAGTATATCCTACACGAGAAACGATAGGAAATAATGTTCAAAAGCAATCTGCTGACTTTTTTCATAAATTGACAATACAGATGCCGTTTCCATGGATACATGAGAAATATTTGAAGTATACTTTATGTTTTTAATATTGTTTTATCATTTTGATTTATGTTATTTTTGTTTTTTTTCTAATTTGAGAACATGCGTTTCCAGCAAATTTTGGTCCTTACAGAGAATGGCTTTTAACACTTCAGCTCCGAGGAATGTCTAAGAAAGGAGGAATCCGTCTGTTGCTTGCAACAGTAGCCATCTAGTTCTTATTACTATTAATCTTACCCCCAAATCGTTCCAGAGACTGTACAAAAAAGTACGACTTCTTATGATAAAACGAAAAGTATCATAAGAAAGAGCATATCAAGATCTTGAGGTAAAAAAATTTTGTTGTCGAAATGTTCACATATGCCCCCGCTAGAGGTCATCAAAGGTCAAATATTTAAACACTTATAACTCCTAAACTAACCATACGATTTCAACGAAATTTGCTTTAAAATGTTCTTTGGGAAATTTGTGAAGTTTTTACGCTTACATGCTCGATAAAATATTTACGGTTTTCGCGCTATATCGAGTTGAAAATGGAACTTTAAATTGGCACAGTGCAAATTTCTACAGTTTTTGAGACTTTGAGTTGAAACTTGGATGGTAGGTTACTTATAGGTAGTCATTTATAGTTGACCTACTTTCAAGGTCAAATTTTGATTCTCAAGGTCACAACAAACTTTTGCCTATAGAACAAAGACTATTTGACCATCAGAGTTCAAACTTCATACTTACTATCTATAACTTAAGCATTTTCACACTGACCTTGACTCAAGGTCAAATTTTGATTCTCAAGGTCACATTAAACTTATCCCTATAGAACAAAGACTATTTGACCGCCAGGGTTCAAGCTTCATACATACTATCTTTAACTCAAGCTCTTTCACTTCGACCTTGACCCAAGGTCAAATTTTGATTCTCAAGGTCACAACAAATTTTTGCCTATAGAACAAAGACTGTTTGACCTTCAGAGTTCAAACTACATACATATAATTGTTCAACCAAGCTTTTTCACCATGACCATGACCCAAGGTCAAATTCTGATTCTTTAGGTCAGAACAAAATTTTGCCTATAGAAAAAAGACTATTTGACCTCCAGAGATCAAACCTCACACATATAATTGTTCAGTCAAGCTCTTTCACCTTGACCTTGACCCCAGGTCAAATTTTCGTTCTAAAGGTCACATTAAACTTTTGCCTATAGAACAAAGACTATTTGACCTTCAGAGTTCAAACATTATTCATTAAATCCTTGGGTCCAGTTCTTTCACCTTGATCTTGACCCAAGGCCAAGTTCTCATTCTCAAGGTCACAACAAACTTTAGTCCATAAAACAGAGACTCTTTGCCCTTGAGAGTTGAAACTTTACACAAATATTCCTTGATCAAACCCTTTCATCATGACTTTGACCCAAGGTCATTTGTTCGATTTCAAGGTCACAACAGACTTTGGCTGATTAGATATTGAGATTTGCTCAGATTAAGACTAATCGTGATGAGAATAATCACAATACTTATCTTTCATCAATGACATTTGTTCAAGGTGTAATAATCATTCTCAATGTCACAACAATCATTTCCTCTTGTAGAATTAACACGTTTTGTCCTATACTATTTATTCTTCACACAGATAGTTCTTCTTGAACTTTACGTAGTATAAGAAAGATAACTCTTTTATTCTTGTTCTCTGTTTCTTTTTCTTTTCTTAGTAGCATTACATATCTCTACTTTCATGTTGTTGTCATTTTCTATTAATAGAAATTATCTCATTGCAAAATCATTGTGCAATTCTGTTTTGAGAAATTTATTGTAAATGATTTGATATTGATAGAACATGGAGTTTAAAGCTTTCGTAAACATGAAAGGTATTTATTATTTTTTTCTTCTATTTTGTTGATAAATAAATAAAAGTCCCAAATTAGACATAAGCTCTTTTGACTCATTTGCTGAAGTTAATATGGTACTAAAGCTACTATTCTTTTTTCCATCTTCTTTATTCGGATTTTAGCACTTCCGTTCCGAGGAAGGTCTAATAACGGAGGAATCCGTCTGTTGCTTGCAACAGTAGCCATCTAGTTTATTTTCTTATTGTTAGTTTTCAGTTTGTTTGGTCCGAGTTAATTTATGACTCCTTGTGTGCTCATCGCTTTTATTCAATAAACAGTCCAGGAGAATACTAAAAACAGTAATATTACTTTAAACTGTAATATTACAGTTAACAATAATCCCTGATATTATTGAAAACAGTAATGTTGCAACCCTATATTACATATTTCTGTAATATAGACAAAGCAAAGTTTTAGAGCTACAAGCACAGTTTCTTTCATACAATTCTTTCACTAAACAACAGATTTGTCTAATATGACAAAAATAATTCTACTGAAAAGTGAAAATAATGTCCATTTGGAACATATTTTTCACATTTTCTTCTTTCTGAAACCACATTTTCTTCAAATATGTCAAGGAAAAAATTTTCCTGATGTTCTCAATAATTTTCCAGTGTTCATTTGAATAAGATACAACTCCTAATCACCCATATTTCTCCCCGAATCCACTGGTATAAGAGCGAACTGACAATCTAAATAGTATTACTGCTTACAGTAATATAAGGAGAAAAAATTTCCAAGAAAGATAACTCCAATTTAATTTATATTATTGCTTTTAGTAATATTACTGTTTCCAGTATTCTCTTGGACTGATAAAGTGAAAGTAGTATTATATTCATATTTCATACTTGTATGGTCTGAATCATAAACCAATACATTTTCTATTCATAGTAAACTGTTTTCAGTTTGATTTGTTGGATGCGAGTAATTGTATGATTCCCCTGCGCTCGTTTTCATTCACGAAACTGAAATTACCGTTACACTTTTTTACACTGTTGTTGAAAATTGTTGTATTTCATTTATATGATCTTTATATATATATATATAATCTATCGAATTAAGGTGATTTTATGCAAATTTATGTTAAACATACAAGTAAATATCGTTTCTGATGCTCCGAGATTAAATTTTTGTTTCGTAATATATCGACAAATATATATTTATTGATATTTCGAAGTTATTGTTATCGACATATTATTCTAACTGACTTTATATTTGAGGTTTTGAAAACGTGTGAAAAAAATTTAAACTTTAGGGTTAATTGCCATTTCCCAAAGAAGATTCAGTAGATATATTATATGGGCAACTAAATTCTCTGTCAAAAGTATCTTTAAGCCAGTATGTATAAGTGAGTTAAAGAAGATCCTGACGATAGTCTCAACAACACTCACAACAGAACACCAAATTGAGCATCGACGGACCCCTAGCAAGCTAGAGGTACAGTACCTACAGCAACCCCCCCCCCCCCCCCCAGAACACCAATTTGAAAACACAGAGCAGACACAGGCAGAAAAAAAACGTTGAATTATGATCTTGCGCAGAAAACATTACAACTTAGTCAAGTTAGAGAACGTACTGGAAAGGCATAAAAAAGCAGAGAGCTAAAACACAAGAGAGAGCAGAAACATAGAATTCAGAATATCAAACTTTTGGGCGCTGCTAAAATAACTCTTGCTTTGCACAAAATTCAATTTGGCTGGAACTTCCACTAATTAAGATTTCCCATTTGAAATGCATGCATTAAATGTGCGTGGATTTCAAGAATGCTTTGTTAGAAAAAATGGATCATCTCAAAGTTCTTACTGGCTGTGGCGTTGGTACTCTTTGATGGGTCCTGTCCATTCTTCCTAAGAGAGCGCCAATCACCCGACCTCTCTGAAGTCGGTCCTACTCAATGAGCTTGCGTGAGAGCACGGACTTATTGTACGCCATATATGTTTGATATTCTTATGAAAATATGTTTTTGTATTTCCGAAGACCGCTATGTTTTATTGTCTAGCTTTTTTGTTCATCTCAGGGGCTATCATACAGAACGATTGACTGTTGTTCTAAGTCAATCTCGGTATTGCACACACATTATTCTTATAAATACCCCATTCATTCGTTGGTTTATGTGTATTCTTTTTGTTTGATATTTTGATCTCATGTTTGAAAATCCTTGTTCCTTTTGTCTGTCTTTGTGTGCTTATCTAATCAATGTTTTTACATAGGGATGTACATTGTATCTGTGTTTGACGTGGACACCGCATCCTAGTCTTCTTGAAGATAAAAATCTTTCTTCTACTTAAATTGAGATCTACTCGTTTCAGTTGAACTACCTTATTCTTACCTACTTATGTTTGGGTACCAATATGTTACCAAATGTTTAAAGAATCTTCCCAAATTATGTATTACGCATTAATGGCCATTTTCTGTAAGGACCAATATAGTTTGGCACGGCGTTTCATAGATTTTGACGATTTTTGTTATAGTTGGCGTATATATAAAAGAAATAACACTTTTCGGCCAATGATACCTCTGGTTGCCATAGTAACGAGGTCATTCTATTTATAGCACTTTTAAGACCAGGAAATAAGCCAGCTTTAGATACTGCGTTGCCATGGATACCGCTGTACAGCTTGTTCATGCTTACATAATATGTTCTTACTTACATGTACCTCCATTGTTACTTAGTACACTTAGTTATATGATATATATTACAGGAAGCTTATTGTACTACATGCAATCCAAAATCAAATAAAATGAAACGAAATAAAGAGGTGAAAATAAGGGCAAATGATTTTCATCAAAGGAAATATGTTTATTGAAAAATAAAATGAATCAAAAATTTGGGTGGGCTATTTCAGAGTTCTACCTAAATTATGTCGTCAAAAACCATTGCTATGGCAACATTAGACACTTTTGCTTGTTTCATATTATCTATGAAATTGATTTTCTTAATCTTTAGAGTTACGTATTATTGTCAAAATGTAAACATGGATATATATGTCAAATTCATACGCATCATTTTAGTGCAGATAAATTTACAACATGGACCAGCCATGCAGTTTTCGAGTATTTAACCCTCGTCAGTGATCCTGAATCTAAAGAAATTAATATGACCAAAATCTGTGAAAATTATGTCATAACTATACCGATATACCGAAAGACGTAGCAAAATGGCTAGGATATGACGCTACGGGACACAGGTTTTAGAAATTTGAGGAAATTTAGTAAACAGAAATTTTCAAATGCGTTTGAAGAAACGACCAACCTAAATTGATCGAACTTGAACTACATTTGCCCTCGCGGACCCCCGGTCCACCAGCAGTGACACTCACCAAGTGGTACAAATGTTTAACGTCTTCAAAAGCATTAGCATTATTTTAGAGCAGATAAATTTACAACATGGACCAGACATGCACGTTCCGAGTACCTAACCCTTGTCAGTGATCCCCAATCTAAGCAATGTAATATGACCAAAATCTGTGAAAATTATTTCCTAAATATATCGATAGACGGAGTAAAATGGCTTGGATATGATGCTACAGGACCCAGGTTTTAGAACTTTGAGGGAATTTTGTAAAATTGTCAAATGCCTTTGACGAAACGACCAACCGAACTGGGCTACATGTGTCCTCGGGGACTCTTGGTCCACCATGACTTAATCCATTGACTTAATAACAATTGGAATTTCAAGGTCATTGACGTTATGTTCAAGGTAACGTCTACTTTGAGACTCAAATAATGCCAAAAAATATTGTATTTTTCAATTTTTGTTATCAATTTTAAAGCAGCAAGTTCCGCCTACAAAAGATATAGGGCAAATTTCTATTTTTCCAAGATTGTAGAAGTTATAAACTTTAAGTTAATACCAAAATTGTTTAACAAAGGTCCTTACAGCTATCATACATGAAATAAAAAAAAATCAAAAATTAAAAAATGTTTGTGATAGACCAGCCCTCATGCGTGCGCGATACGTCTCGTCGTGTTGTACAAATCACTCTCAACGGAATAGAGAGAAAAACGCTCTGATACTCAGATTCGGATAGAGGAAGAAGAAAAAAGAAGACAGAGTGTGAAAGAGTTATATAGAAAGTATATATTAGAGACCAAATAGACATATACAGTTCGGTTAAAATGAGCAAAAAAAAAAATCTCGTCACACATCACGAAGTTGCTGATATTTTGCAGGACAAGTAAGTCAGATTAGATATAAATCGTTTGATACATCTTATTTTATCGTGACATTTGAAATACTGTGTGAAAGAAACATAAGATGTCTATTTTACCTTCTCATTGCTTAGAATAACAATCAAAATATCCTACTAAATCGGTTTATTGTCGAATCACTTTGTTCCTCGGAACTCTCCTGCACAGTAATATTCATAAGGAGGCGCGGCTACAGCTGGAATTTTATACGGTCGTATCTCTCAAACGGGAAAGTTATCAGATATGATACTTGCTATCCAGTTGAATGACCATAACATGGGACAATCTATGCTAAGATATATGACGGCCGTCAAGCGAAAACCACCCTTAAGTGAAAAATATGGCAATTTTATTTTTCAACGAATTACAAAATGATATATGATATGTATGTATATGATACAAATAAATGCAGTAAATCTTCTTTGTAAACTTTAGCATGACGTTACGCGACATGCCAAAGAAACGTTACGCGCAAAGAATCTGACGACGTCAGAGTTTATGGCACGACGACCTCATACTTTAGTGTGTATATCAGGTGCAGATATGTATATATATCAAGATGAACATTATTCAGTACTATACCATCTATTTCTGTTGATGACATATTGACCTTCTATGCATGTATATTTCACGAATACCAGAAATTGAATACTTTGATGTACATGTAGATACATTGTACTTGGATCTCGCATCATAACGTCTTGCTATAATACAATGGCTCATTCACAGCTTTTGATACCTGTACTTTGGCAATATAATCAAGATTAGAAAATGTTATAGAAGAAGGGAGGAGATATAAGATACATCGCATAAGAAATGTTGAACAACACAAAGAATACCGGATCTAGATGCTGCCTTTTAGCTTCAACGGCGACGATTCGCAGGAATCCTGTATCTAATGAGTTAAAGAAGATCCTGACGATAATCTCAATAGCACCTACAATAGAGCACCAAACTGCTTTTATAAACTTTTATAAAATTTTCGGGAAAAATGACTATTCTTGCCTTTATCTTTTCATATATTCTATCCAAATAATACTTTTAAATAATTGAATCTCACGACAGTTATTTTCGGTCTCTATATATATATTTTTCTATCAATTTCAATTTGTTTTACAACGAAACTTTCGAATAAATAAAATTATGATCGCTGAGCGATATAAGTCCGCTACCGGCATAAAATATCCTGCAACTCTGCCAAGAACTCTTAAATTTAACATGAATTTAAACTTACTATCCATGCAGCTCACTTCAGAAATAAGAAAACTGCAGAGGTTTTATCAAGGGGCATAACTCCTCGAAAAACAGGTTAAGCGTGAAGAAAGTCAAAATTACTCTGCAAGTATCCATTACTAAGCTGCGTATCAAATTTTATCTAAATATCTCAATTTGTTTCCGGAAAAAGTCAGGAAAACTGACAACAAATGAATTTTGCAAGTCATCAAGAGGCATAACTCCTCGGAAAAAAGATCAAGCGTGACGAAAGTCCAACTTGCTCTGTAATTATCGAAGACTAAGCTGTTTATCAAATTTCACCTGCATATCTCTATTTGTAGCAGAAAAAAGTCCGGAAACTGAAAATTGGACTGACGGACAGACAGAGAGGAAACTAAGAGTCCCCTTCGGCGTTGCCGGTAGGGGACTAAATATAACTTTAAAAACACTATCGAACATTCATCATACGTAACTTCTTTTTATAAATACGGAAGATTTGCATATTTGCTTGTCGTGATATTTTTCCTATCTTCACCATTTTGCATTGTTGTTCATTTCAACAGAAAACGACTCTAGGATCTAGAATTTTTCCCAAAGTTAGGAGGGGTCCATCAGGGGAGCAGCGTATGATTTTGAAAAAAAATTAATTTCAAATTGATAATCAGATAATCAGGTTGGCTAAATCCAGGGTAGCCTGACACCTTAATCCCCCGTTCCTTCTCTAGATCCGCGCTGGAATTTTTATTTTTTTCCTCTTTTCTTTTAATTTATTACTTCCTTAATTATCACATGTATCCACTGCACACAGATTCAATTGAGGTCGTCATTAAGATGCACAACCTTCAGTGTTTTGTTTATTTCTGTCCTGAGTCACTTTTTTTTATCTCAAAACATTTTCTCATTCCCTCCATATAAGAAAAATTCAAAAGTGTCTCCATAACCTAATATTTCAAGGTTATTCTTTTCCATTTATCAACAATTGCATTTTTATTTCTCATATGTTTATGCTTCAAAATTTATTAAATTCATATTTTTATTTTGTAAGTAAGGAATTAATAAAAGAATTTTGTGTGGAGTAGTTCTTTGCTTTATTTCATTTAATTGTTACACTTTTAGTTGATGGGTCTTCAATTTCTATTTTAGGGCAATTTCTATTTTAGGGAGGGGTATGCGGATTTGTATGTCTTAACATATTCCGTGGTGAAGTGCACTAAGTCGGAGAAAATCCAAATCATATTATTATGGCTATTTTTCATATCTTAAGTTTATGTCAATTATTAATATCCCCCCCCCCCTAAAAATATACATAGAAAGTAGGGCTGGGACGATACATCGATATATCGATAAATCGCGATACGGTGTTCCACGATACGCGTATCGATACGTTTGAGCTATATCGCGATATCCGGACCCATCTTTAACTCCGTTCAAAGGCATGAAAACGCTCGCTAACTTCGTCGATTGAAAGCTTCGGGCTAACTGAAACGTTTGACTTATTGACTTAAAAGGGTAAAGATGTTTTTCTTGACTAATCTTCCTATGTTTGCTCCGGATAGTATGCAATTCGCACAATGCATTACAGTATACGTAATTGTCAATTTTACATGCATATAGTTTGCGGTACAGGCGGAAAGATCGCCAGGATACGCGTATGTGCTTCTAAAATTGTTTTTAGAAATGCATACGCATATCCAGCCTGTGGTTTGTGGGAATCTAGCCACAGGAACGACCAATGGCACTTGGATATTTTGTTGATCCGTGTCGTTTCCGTTTCCGCGGCTAGCGGGAATCCTACATATATTTTGTCTACTCAAACTTAAAGCGGCGAAAGTAAAGTTTTCAGAATCCGTTTTTAACGCGATCTTAATATTTACAATTTTGTAAGATACTATTGTCCAGAGAAAGTACCTGATTTCTGGATCAAAGAGTGGGTGAGAGTGAGAGCGACGTGAAAACGGCATGAAATAACTTATGTCGAGTAGCTATTCATGCGTGCATGATCCATTCATTTATCATCGATTTTTGAGATACTGGCGTTCGACCTAAATCTCTTCCATTTAAGATGATTTCATTAATTTATCTGAAAGAAAGAGTTCTGAAATCGTATGTAATGCTAGTTACTTAACTTCGTAAATTTTTAATATAAAACCGACTCGTGTCAA
The DNA here is from genome assembly GCA_033119305.1 of Pinctada imbricata. Lineage (NCBI taxonomy): Eukaryota > Metazoa > Mollusca > Bivalvia > Pterioida > Pteriidae > Pinctada > Pinctada imbricata. The sequence goes on along the minus strand of VSWD01000003.1, from coordinate 28,147,794 downwards.
TCCCTGATTGAACGTCAAAAACAGCCTTTTAAAGAAGAAGGGGGAAAAGTCTGTCTACTACGATCTTTATATATCCATTATATTTTCTATTCACGTCAGCGGCAACTTAAGAATAAAATCATTAACTCAGCAACTCGAGAATAAAATCATTAAAGATTAGTAGATTACGTCCACGTGGTTAACGCACATGCTCTCTCTCTCTCCCTCTCCCAATTTTTTTGCTAGTACATGTACATAAAATAAAACCTACAGAGACGGAAAACCGTTTGTCCTAAAAAAAAAATCAAAGTGCTGGATGTATCCATCGAATAAAATCAAACACATTTAAAGATTAATCATGCTGTAATCCTTTCAATATTGTAGAGAAAGGAGCGTTTGTTATGGTTGTTTTTAATACGATTTCCTCATGAAAAAAAATTCAGTGTAGGATTATTCAAATAGGAAGGAGAACTGGGAAGAGAGATATAAAATGTAATTCCATGTATTAAAAAAAGGAAGAGGGGGGGGTTACATAAATTCATGAACTTTTCATTTTCAAACTAAGAGCACGAGGCCCTCTTATTTACCAATGCATGGCTTGTCTTGTTGATGCAGTTACTGAGAAAATGAACAGACAAAAAAGAGTATAAATACATGTTAAGGTGAAAAGTTGAAAACATAATTGCAAGGGGTAAAGCTTTACTTGTAGATAACTAGTCTCTGTCTATCAGTAATAACTTGTGATGTTATTGTTCAAAGTTTGAAAAGTTTATTTAATTGCTTGGGATTTTTTAAATCTTAATTATTTCAGGATCTAGAAAAATATAGTCTTTATCAAAATATTGATCGTGATACATATCGTATCGTAAGCACTATATCGTGATACGTATCGATACGCTCGAGACCCGTATCGTCCCAGCCCTAATAGAAAGGAAGAAAAACACCACTGCCACAAAAATTTCTCTCCGAGATAATCGTTGGCGACAATTGAATACCCATATGCATAGTCGGTATTATAGAGGTCGCCGCTTGATGTGTCCTCATTTTTCACGCACATTAGAAAAATTGAAACTTCTTTTAAAGTAATCTCTCTCTCTCTCTCTCTCTCTCTCTCTCTCTCTCTCTCTTATCCCCCTTCTTCGTGTATAATGAAAACAGATACTAGTAGAGCTTATTCATGGGCATCTATTTTATTTCGGTCTTCAACCCTGAACTCGTCAAAAGGGGTTGGGGGTTCAGTCTACGATTTAAAAAATCCCTATATATATTTATGCAATAACAGAAAAAAATGTATTTTCATGGCATATACCTGACCTCCTTAAGCATGTTAACCCCCCCCCCCCCTCACCTACATTCGCGCCTGTAATGTAAAGTATACTATGAATCTAACTTTTTATTTTGATGCCTCCGTTTGTTTATTGCTTCAACCGCTAAATGGAATCATTTGTAGAAGATGATGCCTCTATCAATTCTGAAGACATGATACGGATTTTAAGTTTCTTACTGCTATATGTTCATTTAATTCTCATTCTAGTATCTTGCTAACTCTCTTTTCTAATCAAAACGCTTTGTTTTTTCCTTCTGTGAACGAAAGATGAAATTTGTGAAAATCAGTCCTTAGGAGGATATTTATGAGACTGATAACCGCTCTACCATATTTCTTTGAAAACTTAATACTATAAATTGCGGATCAAATATATCCTAGGCCGTTTCGGACCCGCTACTTATAATTGATGTTTTAAAGTACTAGAAGATGAAAACAACAAGAAGAAGAAGAGGAAATGTGAAAACATACGTCTCTGTCTTTCTCTCTAGAAGTTAAACTGAAAATGTATTTTCCCTAAGCGCTAACGGGTCCAGTTCGTTGCATGGTCACGCTGATTGAAATAAAAAAAGAGAAAAGAAATCCTTGTTTTATAACTTGATTTTTAGAAACTGATTTCATGAAATACTTTTTAAGTCAAAATAGTAACATACTATATATAACATTCTGTGGCATAGGCTTTATTGATGACGTTGAAGTCCGCGTGATTGAAAAGTTATCGCAACACGTAACGCGAAAAAATACGCGAAATGTTGACGTCGTCTTTACAGTACGATTTCTCTTTTTGACGTCATAGACAGATAAGGGTGGTTTTCGCTTGACGGTCGTCATATGTATTGCAAGTAATAAGCTATTTACAACCCGAAGTCGGAATGTGCTGCTATAATGACAGTTTATTTCAATATTCTCATACGTCATATTTATTATGATAGCTGATGCATATAAGAAAGACAAATCTTAGAATTTATTGAACTGTAAACATTCAATTGGATTTTTTTTTCTGTCCAAATCAATAAAATACGAATTTCGTTCCTTTTTATCCAAATCATCACTAAGAATTTAGAAATTCAAAGATGTGATTATTTTTATAAATAGTTCCAGGAATTAGTGTAATATTGATCATTTTATGACTGTTAAGATCAATATCTCAAGGTTTCTTAAATATTGGCACCTTCATTTTATGAAAATTCTGGATTTTTCGTCAGATCTGATGATTTAAAGTTAAATGACCTTGGAAATGTAATGGATGACCCGCAAGGGGTTGACAGCAAGTGTTTTGAATATTTTTCCTTGACATTGTCACCATAAGTCTTTCTATATAGACATCACCTCAAACAGTTCATGTATTGTATGAATTGTTTCATTTTCATGCGTGAACATCGACGGCGGGTACGGCAAGCCAACAGGGGATGCTTACTCCTCCCGGGTACCTGGTTCAACATTTATCTTGGTAGGGGTCCATCGATGCTCAATTTGGTGCTCTATTGCTTGTGCAATTCAGATTATCGTCCGGATCTTCTTTAACTTATTTGTGTTACACCTATGCCCTTTGCCGTGTGGAGCTCGTAGAAAAGTTCCCCGAGAGGGGCTTGACAGTAAGTGTTTTGAATATTTTTCCCTGACATTGTTGCCATAGTACTTTTTTTTAAAGACATCACCTCAGACAGTGCATTTATTTTATAAATTGATTCATTTTCGTGCGTGGGCATCGACGGCGGGTGCGGCTAGCCAACAGGGGATGCTTACTCCTCCTGGGCACCTGGTCCAACCTATATCTTGCTAGGGGTCCGTCGATGCTCAATTTGGCGCTGACTTGTGAGTGCTGTTAAATCTATTTTCAGGATCTTCTTTGACTCACTTGAAATATTTTCAAGGCCATTGTTATATAACAACGTCTCTGATAGATGTATATGTTACAGGGAATAAGTGTAATCAGGGATTTCATGTAATTCCTGGAAGGCTCAGTGATTACGTGTAATTCCTGGTCATTTTAGGGATTACATGAAATCCCCAAAATCTTAGGGATTACATGTAATACCTAAAATATTTTAGTATTTTTACACTTATTTCCTGACGGCTTAAATTCATATAAAAATGATCAAATTGCGATATTAAATTACATGCGATATTAAATTACATGCGATATTAAATTACATGCGATATTAAATTACATGTTCACAATATAAAATCCTATCACTAAAAGAGAAAAAAATGCCGGTTACGTATATAGATATGCGTTTAAGGCTGACTATGTTAATTTAAAATTGATAGCATAATGATATTTTAGAAAAACTCTTGAGCAGACAATTTGCTTGCACAGATAGTTTTTGGCCCGCTGATATGTTAAATCAATCAACGAATGATTGTATGCATGAAATCTTGATTGGACTACATGTATGTATTGTACCAAAGTACCATGGTGATCCGTCCAAAACTCTTAGCATCTATTCAATTTCCATGAAACGTAATGCAATTAAAAATCTTAATATCTAGATATAAACGAAGGAAGGGGGATCTGATGTTCAAAATTCTTTATCGGGAAATAGGAATAATTTACATAGATTTATTTTATGGACCTTCATACTTGTGTTTGACGCTTGCTGTCGGGCGGGGACATCCGTTGCCGTTTCAAACTAATTTTCATGCACCAGACACGATTTTCGAATATTAAATTCTCATCAGTGCAAATGCTTCCGGCCAAAGTGCTTTTCATGAGCAGCCCAAATTCATTTCACGAGCGTCCTAGTTAACTGAACGTAACAATTTGGTTGCACAGATAGATTTTGGTTCGCTGATATGTTAAATTGTCAAGATACGTCCAAGTTAATTGTTACGCCCAAATCAAGATACGTTAATGAGGGTTATATTACTGATGTTGTCGATCGAAAATTTCGATATATGTTTTTAGTACTTTGATTATCAATTTTATTCGATAAGTTATTTTTCTTCGCTCTCATATGCCTTTGTTTTATGTCCAATTTGCATATACATGATAAATGAACTTCAAAATTTGAGGAATATTTTGATAAAAATTACCCATTCTAGTTTGAATATTTTCATTAATCTATGATAAACATTTCTGGGTACTCGACAGATAGGATATTCAGCATCAACAGAGCCAAAAATAATTATTTAATAGATTTTAAACAATCAAAGTAAGGAGAAATTGAGGTCAGGAAATAAGTGTAAAAATTCAAGAAAAATTCAGGAATTACATGAAATACCTGGGCAGTTTCAGGAATTACATGTAATTCCTAATCGATACAGGGATTACACGAAATCCCTAAATTTCAGGAATTACATGAAATCCCTGATTACACTTATTCCCTGTAACATATACATGATCTTCTTTCCTAATATCATACGTGGATAGCTTGATAGAGATTGTGTTTAAATTCATCGTATCGAAACCTTTCAGCTGATTGTTGTCATATCAACTAAAGTTGATTCTTCGTTTCATATAAAAGGACAAATTAGTCCAATAAAGGTTTTACAGTCCCGATTACGTTAACTGTCTACCCCTCAAGGGGGAATTTTTGTTAGACGAAGGAGTAATTTTTTAAGGTAAAATCAAGACGAAAAAATAGAAGAGGAATTTTTAAGCCGAAATGTACAAGGAAAAATAGAGAAGAAATTTGCGAGGTGAAAGGAGAAAGAGAAGAGGAATTTGTAAGGTGAAATAAACGAGAACCCTGAAAGCGAACTCGAAAGAGAAATATTTCTCCTTTAATTCCCGCTTCGATTCTCTTCATGTTCTGTTACGTTTCTCTTACGATTCCGCTTACGTTTCTCTTTCAAATTCCGCCTTCAGTTCGCTTTCAATGTTCGCCTCCAGCCTCGTTTTGGAAATATACATGGGCGGGGCTTAAAGCGGTCAATGTAGAAATATCACAATATTTTCAAACGTTTATTTACACTATTTTGCTTTTATCACACTAATTATCGAATTATATGCTATAATAATTGTTTTAATATGTCTAGATATATTGAGTCTCTGGATAAAATTTAATCACTTTAAAAAAACTAAATTTATCGTGTAAAATAGGTCCGTTTCAACGGGTTGTAGAACTTATTTAACAATACACGTAGTTTTAAAATAAAAGTCAAGAAGCAAGTCGTTTTATTCATCTAGATGTCAGTTCTCATTATTGACCCCTTGTACTTTACATGTATATACCACGTAATCGATAGATTATGACAGGTGTCGTTCAGGTAGGCATAGTAGTCTACCTGTGTGGAGTCAATCATGCGTTTAAGTATTTACGTCCAAAAGTGACAGTGTCTGGAATGGTCAGATATAAAATGTATAAAAAGTATTTCAGAGTAATAGTGTGTTTTATTTCTATACTTTCAACAATAACTAAAGGAAACACGTAAGGGAATTCCCCCTTACGAATATAATTTGGGTTTTTATTTATTTATTTCTTTTTTATTTTCGGTCATTTGTGTATACGGGGCAAATTTTTATACTCAATGCTCCCTTCCTTCTTCGCCATTACAAATTAATTTTCATACCCATTTCGTGTTTATTTGCGGGAGGTTCTTACTTCACTGGGTTTTATTTTTCTTTTCTTTTTTTTTTAAGATTCTTCATCTTTACTTCGATTTTATTTCGTTTTTTCCTTGTTTTTTTTTTAAACTACGAGCTTTCAATTGAAATGTATTACTATGATAAAATAACCTTCACTATGTCATTATGAAAAAGGAAAAAAAATACGATAAAATAAATAAAAGGTGAAGAAAAAAATAAATCTCTTGAAAAATCCATCCTTGAAAAGAGTGTAAAATGAGAACGTACACCACATGTGCACATGCAAGCAGAGTACGTAAAAGGTACATTTGTAGCAGGTAGTTTACATATTTCATTACATATGATAAAAGAACGGTGTCCCTGAAATAAATTATTTTTACAAAATTTTATACGGCAAAATCTTTCTTCCCATATGAAAGTTTACATTCTCACGTGTATAAATTAAAATTTTCAGGTGAATTCATTCGCAGTTATAGCCGTTTAAAAACGTATTTTTAATTTGGGGTGCGCAGCTCTAATTAATTTCACTAGCGCCACCTATAAAGTATTGCGTTTTTACAATAGAGGTATGTGGAGATTTAATTTTACCAATTCAGTAATATTATGGCCGATACTGCATATTTTCAGATAAAACTTTTTATAGCTCCTATTTTCCTATATCTAGACCTTTCGGCATAGATTTGACGTTTTCAATAAAACTTATTTTCAGGGACACTGATTCTTTAAATCAGGGATGTGAATTTCTTAATATACGTCTATGATTATATCAAGTCATAACATTAAATTAAATTTTTTTTAACCTAAATTCATTGTGAAGATATTCTCTCCCTATCTAAAGTTGAAATACTGCATGGTGATATCACGCTCCGATGATTTTCACACCTGGCAGGTAATTGATAAACGACACCTACGTACATGTACCCTGCGCGGTTGATTTACATGTGTGTATTTGTCAAAACAACGATTTTTAATAGGCATGTTACTTAAAAAATGAATCTGTGTTATAGATGTACAAATGCGAAGAAAACAAACCACGATTTATAACCATACAAAAAGCTACTTTTCGATTTACTAATAAATGTTAATAGCAATTCTCTGTAAGCATTTAAACAATTTCGGCACGCATGGTCTCCGATTTTCATGAAATTTCACACATAAGTAGGGACCAATGAAAAATGCAAAATTTGACAAAAGAATTAATTCTAGGTCATCTGGTTACCATGGCAACGGCCTTTAAATTTGAAAAATTGGCAAAATTGAGCTAATTTAAAGCTCTATAATTTGGTCTATATGTGATATCAATGGAAGATTTTTTTATGCATCTTAAAGATTAGGACATAGAATTTTAAATAAGCTCACTAGTAGTGTCTGATATTGTAAAAAGGCTGGTTACCATGACAACATTATTAGCTAATTTTGATATATTGATTTCAAAATGCTGTTTGTATTTTCCAATTTTTCTTCTCTCTTGATTGGTATATAATAAGGAAATAGGATTTATTTTATAAAATAAGCAAATTCAAGATAAACCCACTTGTTGCTATGTACATAAGTTACCTTGGCAACGGTAACTATGGTCTTTAATTTTACTTATTTTGCAACTTCAGAGTCATTTTAAAAAAAATTGCATCATGACGAACAGATAAAAATTGTTGGGAAATATCCAACACAAAGAGCTCTTTCAAAAACCGTGAAAAAGCTATGGGGAACATATGTTACCATGGCAACCATTTTTTATTATTTTCATAAAACAGTAAGTATTAATCCCAGGAAGTTCAAATTTAATAACAATAAAGATCAAGTAAGCCTCTATCAAAATATAATAAAAAAGTTTCAAATAATTTATGGTTGCTATAGTAATTTGGCCATACATTACAAAAATAAGCATTTTTTGTTGTTTTTCGAAGTCTTTTCCTCAAAAAACGAAACAGGCTTACACAACCTTTTTTACATATTACATAAAGCAAAGTCTAATTTTTATTTCAGATTTAAAAAAATTCAGATTACTTAACTTTTGATGCCCGTATCCAAGGACTCAAAGTGGGTCTGTGTGCAATTTTACACAATCGTTCCCATAGCAACGGGCTATTTCCTGAACATTTTAAAAAAATTTTCTTTCATGTAATGAAAGATCTACTTAAATACATTAATTAATTTTCATCACTTTGAATTAAAATTCAATGATCTTGTTAAAAAAAGACTCTAAATATTGACCAAAATTGCTTTCATTTTTGCGATTTGAGGTCATGTTGCCATAGCAACGAACAAAAACTTTGTCCCAATGTAAATGCTTATGTTTTATTTGCTTAAAAAACTCAAAAATGTAAGTAATTTATCGTTGAATTTTGAAAAAATGCCAAAAATATTATTTTGATAGGGTACCTGTGCTGTTGCTATGGAAACATATAGATAAGACCATAAACCCAACATTATTATTACTTAACTTGAAAGAGCAATGATAGGGTACTGATAATTCATTAGTGTTTGTTTTAGATTATGCTGCATGAATTATGTATGTGACTTCAAAAACGCCCAAAAATGCATTTTTTCAGTATTCAAAGTCCGTTTCCATGGCAACCGGATGTGATATTAAGAAAATTTTTAATAAATTTTTGCTTTTGGGTCAGACCCAACCTTATGTACAAATTTTATCAAAATCTGAGACATGCCGTGCCATGCGTCCTTCATAAAAGTGCAAATGCTTACAGAGAATAGCTATCAAATATGCAGAAACAGTTCGTTTACAATGTATCTAAATAAAACTAATAAGTCTTGTATTTTAATGCAACACAAAGAAATTACATCAAATTACGTTTGTACCCTCTTTTTAGGGAAATCCCCTTATATGCTAATGAGGAAGTCTCGCTTTGATTGACAAGAGGACTGAAAGCGGAATGAAAGCGAAATATTTCGCTTTCGTTTCTCTTCCGTTTACGCTTTGCGTTTCTCTTTCCTTTTACGCTTTGCTTCTGTTTCTCAAAAATTCGTGTTCATTTTTCTCTTCCAACACTGAAGGCGAAATTCTAAGGCGAAATAAAGGAGGAAAATTAGAAGAGAAATTTTGTGAGGGAAAATGAAGACGGAAAAATAGAAGCGAACTTTGGAGATATGAAGGGAGAAAAAACGTTAAAGGGGGGACAGTTAACGTAATCGGGACTGTATATTAATGTATAGTTCAAAGATGATACTAATTGGATGATTTGAATTTGGACTTCGAAAACTGGTACCTAGTAAAACAGTAAGAACATGCAAAAAATTGTCTTTAAGTGCCCTAATTAGAGCCTTTTGATACCCTGTTTTGGCCTTGGCTTCCATACGAAGAGTCCAATTTCAAATAGCGTTGTTTGGTAAATGAGTTTGAACAGCAATTTTCTGTAATAAGCAAAGAATTTCAAAACATGTTGGCACGGCATGTCATGGATTTTTTTAGACTCTTCGTATGGAAGTTCAATATGAAGTACTAATTTTAGTTCCGTCAACTCCATTTTTTTTTTTCAAAAATGTTGTCGTTGCCATGGTAATCGTGTGTGAAGTTTCAAAAATCGGGAAAATGTATAGTACGAGGTATATGTGTAGGCCTCGCTACCATAAAAACAGACACATTTTTCATTTGAAGTCACTTAAATTATTTTTTAATCCTTATTGTTATACATATTTGTAAAGTTTTTACTTTAATCTCGGATGCCTTTTGTCTACGAGATTAACATTTGGCCCAGTAACAGCGCTATTTGAAAGTGGACTCTTCGTATGGAAGCGTCCTGCTTAAGTTAAGAAAGCATAGTTGACAACCATCTTGTTCAATTATCCGGGTTGACTTATGCATTTGAAATAACTATTGCTCTTTTGGTCAAATGATCGCAATAACTCATATGCATGATCATCAGTATTATTAAGATTTTTCGTTCATAAAAATGCGTGATTTTTATTAAAAGCAGCTCAATTGTAACCTTACACTCGTAAGGGTATGTAAAAGTGTCACACTCAAAATTATTAGTCCCCTACAGGCAACGCCGAAGGGGACTCTTAGTTTCCTCTCGGTCTGTCTGTCTGTCCGTCCGTCTGTCTGTCTGTCTGTCCGTCTGTCCCATTTTCAGTTTTCCGGACTTTTTTTCGCTGTTGTTGCATATATTGAACTCAATTTTGGTATGTGGATATATCTCAATGTGATACAGATCAAGTTTGAGTTTGCTTTCGATTGACCTAATTTTACAAGAGTTATGGCCCATGGACATAGCAAATTTTATGAAAAATTCAGTTTTCCGGACTTTTTTCCGCTGTTGTTGCATATATTGAATTCATTTTTGGTATGTGGATATATCTCAATGAGATACAGATCAAGATTGATTTTGCTTTCGATTGACCTAATTCTACAAGAGTTATGGCCCTTGGACGTAGCAAATTTTATGAAAATTTCAGTTTTCCGGCATTTTTTTCCGCTGTTGTTGCATATATTGAACTCATTTTTGGTATGTGGATATATCTCAATGGGATACAGATCAAGTTTGATTTTGCTTTTGATTGACCTAATTTTACAAGAGTTATGGCCCTTGGACTTAACAAATTTTATGAAAATTTCAGTTTTCCGGACTTTTTTCCGCTGTTGTTGCATATATTGAACTCATTTTTGGTATGTGGATATATATCAATGGGATACAGATCAAGTTTGTGTTTGCTTTCGATTGACCTAATTTTACAAGAGTTATGGCCCTTGGACATAGCAAATTTTATGAAAATTTCAGGTTTCCGGACTTGTTTCCGCTGTTGTTGGATAAATTGAACTCATTTTTGGTATGTGGATGTATCTCAATGGGATACAGATCAAGTTTGAGTTTGCTTTTTTTACAATTGCTATTTTTTACAAGAGGGTCCACCTTAATTATCTGTCATACGCGCGTGGTGTACACAATATGGTATATTTCATATTCTTTTTCATCAAAAGAAAAGTGTTTCTGTTGACATAATATTTTCTTAATACTGAATTATTTCTTTGTCTATGCACTCCGTCTATTCAATATACCTTTGTGAAGACCCCCAATCTCTTCAGTGCACTTTGTGACCCCCTTGCGTTGTTAGGGAACTCTGTGTTACTGAGAAGCTTGAGAGGCGATGGAAGGTGCGATCCGACAGTTTACAGGGCGGGTGATAAGAAAAGTTGATAAAACGGTAGGTATTTATTAAAATTACATGAAAACAGAGATGCTGCACAAAGAAAATATCCTTAATATACTCGATCATATATATAATCAAAGACTTAAAAAACTATTCAAAAAGGTACGAAATAATTCTTTTTATGTACCTTGTTTACAGTTCTGGCGGCGTACACATGTGTCATATGATGCATGTGTCGTGTATGTATTATTGCAGCAATGCTGTGAAAAAGTATGGTTGTGACGCTATTGCTATTTCATGTACTTTATTTTCCATATTATCAGTGTATGCTACGATATATCATTTAGATACGAGCTAATTCATGACAAATGTAAATTTTACGAGGAGAAAATAAAATGGGGGAAGGGCTTGAGGTAGGGTGGACATGCATGTGTACTGTTTAAGTATGTAACAATGAAACTTCTTTGTACTATACAGTTTATAACACTTTTTTATTCATTTGTATTTCAGGCTGATGAAAATAACATTTAATCATCTCATTAGAAAAACATATTTTGGCACTGGATCAGTGCTGGATGCTGCATTAGCTCAGAATCATAATTGAAAGAACGTTTCAATGACCAGGTATATAAATTATATTAATTCAATCTTCTTAGAGACTTGAATAAGAAAATATCTTCCCTTATCATGCTTATATACACATATTTCATTCTTTATTGTTGAAATTTGATATAAATCTAGATCTATCTATGAATGTTGTCAGAAAAAATCTATAACTGATAACATTATTTGTGTCATTTTATTTTCTTTTAAGTTCTAAAAAATGACTGGTGAAGTAGTTTAACAGTACACTAAAAACCTTAAAAGATTCTATCAGAAATTTTGATACAAGAAAACTTATTCATTCTGATACCTAAATTTGAATTTTATTCTAATTTCAGATATTTGCCTTTGGACGTAAATTTAACTTTACCCGAATGCCAGCAAGAAGATACCAAGTGTCTGTCAAATGTTAAAAGAAGGGTCAATAAAGATCTTTTATTGTAAAGAAGTGCATGTATTTGTGTTATATTTAATCCTAAACTATGAAATCAAACATTTGGAGTCTTTCTGATGTCTATAAACATAGGGGTATCATGGTGTTTTATTTTGAACATGGGCTCTAGCCGCTCTACCAGTGGCGTGGCTTGGGCGAATTAACTAAGTGAGTCATTTCATGATGAGTTCAGAAGCTGAGGACATTCGAATGGCAATGAAGGCGGTAGAATGCGAAAAAAGTTCAAGTTCTTTATTTACCGTAAGCCACACAGCTCATAGGTTACACAATATATACAATATATATACAATATACCATAAATGAACACAGGATAATAAAGTGAGTGTGTTCGTCTAAACAATATGATGTACTAGTAGGACACAGTGTGTAATATATGAAATGTATGATGAAATAGTATAATATACGATGATATGACATGGGACGTGAAAGTAGACATAATCATATTCATAATAATTATGTCCTAATTCTACTTGCATAATAAAGATATTTACCAAGGTTACATAGTTCTGCTACATTATTAACACTAAGAAGAAGAATAAGCTTAAATACACTAGGTTTTCGGAAGTAAAATGGTTTAATATATTTGATTCTAAGTGAATGAAACTTGGGGCATTTAAGAATAAAATGGAATTCATCTTCAATATCGTTTAATTCGCAACAACTACATAATCTATTTCTTCTTTCTATATTATCATATCTTCCTCTTTCTACATTTAGGTCATGAGATGAAGTTCTAACTCGGGCTATATATTTCTTATACATTGGTTTAATCGGTTTAATTAAGTAATACTGTAATGTAAAATTATCGGTCAAGTGTTGATATAATAAACCTTTAGAAGAAGATGCGATTCCGGTTATTATAGATTGTTTGAATGTATCTTTTAATCTATTTTCAATCATAATAAGTATATCTTTACTCCATATCTCTTGTTCAAATAAATATGAGAGTCCTATGTTATCTAATTCTCTTTTTATATTTGCAACCCATTCATCGTTTATCTCTATTCTTTCTCTATAACATGCTTGTAATATGCAATTATTAGTTTGTTTAAGTTTTGCAAAGTATTTAAAAATCTTTATTTTTCTTGCTACCATTAGAGGGTATCTACCAAGTTCGTTATAAACAAAGTTATTGGTGCAACTTTTTATTACTCCTAAAACTTTTTTGCAAAATGTTAAATGGACAGTTTCAATAGCCAATGCTTTATGAAATCCCCATACTTCTGCGGAATAGTTCAGAATACTGCTAACATAAGTATCAAAAAGGGAAAGGTTTGTATCAATATTAAATTGCAATTTTTGTAGAGATCCGTTCAAAGCAAAGACTGCTTTTCTCCCTTGTTCAGCCAATTTTTTCTGTGTTTTAAAGAATTTTCCGTTGTAGCTAAATATCATACCCAGGTAATTAAATTCATCCACTACTTCTATTGGACTGTCATTATATGACCAGTGTTCATTATTTCTATAAATACCATTATTTCTAAATACTAGAATCTTTGTTTTATCTATGTTAACCGCTAAGTTCCATTCTTTGGTATATTCGTATAATTTGTTCAACATTAGTTGTAATCCCTCTGGAGTCTCTGCAATTAATACTGTATCGTCTGCGTACATGAGTAAATATATGTTAAGTAGTTGAATTTCTAATGAAGGACAATTGTTAGTTAAGAAGAATGATTCGAAATCATTTACATACAAAGAAAACAAGATGGGCGACATTATCTCCCCTTGAAAAAGCCCGAAAGATGAACTGAAATGATTGGTTAAGAATCCCTCAAATTTTATACAAGTTTTCACATTTTCGTATAATGATTTTATGATGCTAAAAATTTTCCCCTGTATTCCTGAACGTATCAACTTTGACCACAAACTACATCTATTTATAGAATCAAAAGCTTTTTGGTAATCTACAAAGCAGCAATATAACCTTTTTTTATTCTTTAATGTCCTATTTATTAAAGTTTGTAAAGCAAAAATAGCGTCCGTTGTTCCGTATCCAGGTTTGAATCCAAATTGTGCATCTGTTATGATTTCATTTTCTTTGTCCCATTCTAATAACCTTGTATTAAGAATTGAAGTGAATATCTTTCCTAAACAGCTTACAATAGTGATACCTCTGTAATTATTTGTGTCGTTAACATCCCCTTTTTTATATATTGGCACAATGCAACCTTTTGCCCATGATTCTGGGAAGAAACCTGTTTGGAAAATATCATTGAACAATCTATTTAATATTGGGAGTAATGTATTCTTTGAGTTTATGAACATTTCATTTATAAGATTATCCTCCGCAGAGCTCTTATTACACTTTAATTTACCGATAGCTTTTTCTATTTCTAAATCGCTTATTCTCTGGTCAAGGTCATCATATACAGCATTTTGAATATCATCAGATAAAACAGTAAAATTTTCATGTGTTGGATTTTCAGCAGCAGCCAACTTCTTAAAGTGCTCAAAAAACTGTTCTGACGTAATAGACGGATTTACTCGTTTCTTTCTCTTTTTGGAAAAATGCTTATAAAATTCTTTTGGGTTATTTTTTCGCAAATATTCAATATTATTTCCTTGATATCTTTCGTATTCATGCTTTAATTTGCGCGCTACTTTTTTATAACCTGCCTTTTTGTTCATAAGTTGTCTGTGATTATTATCTGATTTGCAACTGTTAAATTTACGCAAGGCCTCTCTATATTCGTTGTATTTACTTCTACATATATCATTAAACCAAGGTTTTGTAGTTTGGTTATCCTTTTTGTGTTTAACATGGGTAACAGGCGTACAATGTCCTTCATGTACCTTACAGAATGGTAGAAATATGTCACATAATTTTGAGCTAAATCTCTCTACACGATCATTCATTTCATCCTGAGTCAAACAATTATCATCAAAACAGTTATTTAGTTCACTCAATCTTTCCTCTAATCTTTCATTAATTACATGACAATTTTCATCGATCCACTTAACTGATTTACTAGGTGTATTACATAATATATTGTCAGTACCTGAACTTTCAATCTCGCTTACAATTTGATTTACAACACAAGTATCCGTGCTTAATTTTAAAACGAATGATAATGGTGAATGGTCAGAAAAGGTATTAAAATAACCAGTTGAAAACTCAATAATATTTGACATTAGAGATTCATTAGTAAGAATATAATCTATAAGGCTGGTTCCGTTAGGACCATAAAAAGTAATGCTTCCATCCGGATCACCTCGGTGTCTACCGTTGACAATACGTAAGCCAGTGGTTTTGCATAAATCTAAAAGCTTTCTACCATGGTAATTTACATGTCGGTCACAACTTTTTCTTTTTACAATCCAAGCATCTGAATTATAATTCAAAACAGGAGATAATTGATCAGAAACTGAGGTACTTAAATCATCGTTAGATATGAAATCATCTCTGTCCCCGCATCTAGCATTAAGGTCACCTCCTACATAAATGTCACCCTCATTACAATATTTACAAATTGTATCTTCCAAGTATTGAAAAATATCAACATTATGTCTCCTATAAAATACGCTATTGTCAGGAGGTATGTAGCACATTGCTATAAAAATTGGTCTCGTATCACAATTTTGTGCACCTTCGCATTGACTTTCAAGTTTTAGCCATAAAATAGTATTATAAAAATTTTCTTCTACTGTAAGTGATAGAGTCAAAGATGTTTTGTGAAAAATAACAATTTCACCACCTCTACCTTTTGTTCTAGGGAATACATACTTATCAAACTGTTCCAAATCGATATCGTTTTCATTACCAATCCAACATTCTTATACACAGATAATATCAAAACTATGTACAACATTTACAAAATCTTGGTCTTTTAATTTCTCATGCAACCCCTTGTTCACATTCCAAACAATTACAGACAACTCACGTCCTTGGTCACGTACACACTCAGCCTCATCCTATCCTGCTAATGAACGGAACCTACTGCCTCTCCTGGCTACGCTGCTGTATGTGTCGTGCAGATCGTCCAGCGGCGTATCTACATCCGTAATGTCACTGTAGGCATCGGATAAGCGGTGCCTCCTCTCTGACGGCGAATCGACCAATGTAGCGTTATGGTACGCCCCAGAATCGCTTAATCGTGGCTCAACGTACGGACGGTTGTTTATATAAAGCCGATCACGCACTAGTTTTACTGTATCACCAGCCTCTTTGTGTCGCTTCATAATCGGGTAGAGTATTTTGCGTCGGTCTTCCACGGCTTGCGGAAACTGCTCTCTCACGCTGTAACACGATCCCCGTAACTTATATGCGTTCTGTTTAACATACATAAGATCACTTTGATACAGGAGCCGGGCTACTATAGGTCTATCCTTCCCTCTTTCGTGCCTTCCGAATCTGTGGACGTTACCGAACTCGATATGGTCCTCGATACCAAGTTCATAGTATAGGAAATTGCGCAGCTTTTTCTCCGTGTTCCCGTTTGCGATTCCGTGGAATATGAGATTCTGCTTCATTGATCTACATTGTAAATCAGTAACTTTGTCTCGCAGAGTGTTAATTTCGTCTTTCATTTCATCAATTCCGACCGAAACTTCACTGATCAAGTTGCCGTGGCCTTTTAGCTCTTTTTTAACTTTGTCAGCGTTGTTCTTGTATTGCGTTTTAAACTCGTCCACTCTGCTTGACACACCTTTTACCGATTCCTCACAATCTAAAGTTTTCTTTTCAACTTTCTTAAGACGGTCATCATGCTTCTCCAGTACTTTGTCAACATTGCAAAGCCTTTCCTCAATTTTATCTAGAGCTAGTAACTTGTTTTGAATGGCACCTAGACGTTCTTCGACTTTTCTAAATTTTTCAAAAATATCCATAGCAATATCATCAAAAATCTGCTGGGTTGTCGTCGGAGAAAAGATTTACCTCCTGCAGCTCACAAAAAAACCTCCAGAGGGAGGAAAATTTTTACTGAATTGATAAAATTTCAGAGAAAGCGGAACATGGTAGCTACTCAAAGATACTTTGTTATACAAGACTGACATGTTACTCTTAAAAAGTTACAGTACTAATGCATCATGGTTTTCACAGAGATATTCAATTCTTGTGACAAAGGATGCCATTTTAAATGCACATGTACAAAGTAGTTTACGTCTATCACCAGATAAATACAGAGCTTCTGAGTTATTTATTTTGATTATTTTCATATTTATTCATTTTAAAATTTATGAAATTGATCATAGCAAATATTTCATCATTTGTATCGTTTTCAAGCCTGCCCATGCAGGGTGATATGACCTATCATACATGTATGTAATACTGCGCTTTTTTAAGTTCAAGGGAGTCGATATAGCAGTTTGATTGATGTGACATCATTTAGATTCGCGCATATAACTGGGGTTGGGGTTGGTCTAAATATGACCAAGGATTTAATCTTAAATTCAGAAAAAGAAGACCGAATGATTTTATACAAAGCTGATATAGATGGAACCCCCCCCCCCCTTCTCTCATGATTTAGAAAAAAATAAAAGATATTCTAATGCGAAAAATCCAAATAATACATGGTGATAAAATAAAGAATATTATTGGCAGAGAAAGTAAAAAAAAAATGTGTCGATGATGGCGAGATACAGGTTTTAATTAAGTATACATGTTAATACAGATTTATCTCGACAGAGTGGAGGTTTCTTCTTTCGGTGCCCCTGAAGTTTGCATGAAATGTTTTTTTTTTCCTAGAGAGATGAGGGAATAGCAGTTACACGTCACTTAGATACATTGTCAAGCTGAGGGCATGGCCGGTCATGATTATGCGAGATTGGTACATACTTATTATAGTAGTACTGATCATTTCCTTTTCCTCGAATCTGGATGCGATTTTTTTTTGTTAATCTTCTCTTGTCATATTTCTACCGTATGTAACATGTAATTTATGAAGGCATTACGAAATCAATATGTTTCAACTAAAGACCCTAACCTAGGAATCCATTTACAACTTGTAAAAAACGTATATTTCAGTGTAACAACCCTCCGGCCAACTAAAAATATATATTAGCTAGTAATACATCCTCCTCTCTCTCTCTCTCTCTCTGTTTGTGAACCCCGGCATAACGTCCGATCTGCACTCAATTAAAGACCTGTATTATCGACAGCACAATTTAAATGTGTAACAAAGAAAATAAAAAGGTTTCCTGGGTGACGAAAAATAATTTCAGAAGACTCTCGACGCCGCATCTGACCCCTCCTCCAAGCATTCTGACTGACAGAAAGAAGAAATTGAAACGAATGGATAGTACAAATGTAACAGAAAGACATAGCTATATAGTTCCGACATAAAAGCTATAAATATAGTGATATAATGACATAAACGTTTATTAAAATGATGCAAAATTAAATTATGAGTTTCTTTGAAAATCAACAGAAACTTGAAAAACATTGTCACAGATAAATATTGCAATTACCGTTGAACAAAAAAAAGTGGAGAGTCGCAAAAAGGGTTCTTGAATGAAGAGTAAAAACTACTGCATTGGGTCATGACTTCCATTGGATTTGCACACTACTTAACGTCTTCATCAATATTGACACTATACACTTCAAATTCTTCAAGAAAAATTAAATTCTTGCCGAGTTCACTTGATCATGCCGATTTTGATACAGAAGAACATGAATTTTCGTTGAAATGTACCTGTACTGAAACGTTTTGAGAAATTATCTCTCCCTGTCAATCGCGCATCACTTGAACGTTTGAAATATTTTTCGAGAGGAGAACTTTTAGGGGTTCTCATAGAAAATAGATTAGCGCAAGTTGTTCCTCAAAATCAATTGAAAAAAGTTTGGTATAAATCGAATCTTCCATGATTTATCTATATAGTTCTTCGAACGACAACTTGATTTTTTTCATATAAAACTTATACAGGGACGTAGTCAATGAAGGTGTAATGCAAAAACCAGGGTGCGCCGTAGAATTCTTTAATTCAATCCATAAAGATGTGAAATTCACGACTTGTCGTAGCAAGATATATGAAACTTGAACATTTCTCTACACAGCATAAACCATAAGGTCACTGAGAAATTAATGAAACAACTTGCGCTCGAAGCTTCTTTTTCGTACTGTGTACATGTTCTATAAATAGCGATCTCGTGACTTTCAGCACACATGCAGAACTCGCCAATGACCCTTGACTTTCCTTCTATAAAGTACATATTCATACTTTTGATTAAAGTGCATTTTATGGAAGGAAAGAGGTGTCCATTACAAAGGTGCGATAAAGGTTATGATATTTCCATGCCCGCGTTTGCGATATAAAGTCTGAAAACTTGTCTATGATATAGGCTTTCATGTCAGTGACGTCCCTCCGACTAGCAGTGTCTTGTAATCACGCAATTATGTTGGTAGACCTTTCACAGGTAAGCGCAGTTTTCATAAAAGCTCGACCACGTTAGAGATCAAAGCTCAAAATAGCAGTACTCATTGATACGCTCAGTCTACTGACCATTTGCAATTGAAAACAAAGAAGTCAGAACTTTTAATGTGTTTTATAATTCAATAATAGATGCTATCGGAGTAGGCTATAAAAATTTTGAAGGGGTACATCTCCAGAAAAAAAAAGCGAGCGACATGTCCTATATTAGAACTTGACCTGCACTTTCTGATGTAAAAGCTACATCCAAGCGCTTATCCTTTACATGTCCGGAAACTACAAAATATTGAAAACAAATTCTATGTTTCAAGGGACATAACTCTGCACAAAATTGAAAAAACATAACCCTTATTCGATCTTGGCATCTATATTTTCTATATCGTTTCTATTTTCGTTCATGAACATCGACGGGTGCGGCTAGCCAACAGGGAATGCTTACTCCTCTAGGGCATCTTGTCCCACCTCTAGCTTGCTAGGAATCCGTCGATGCTCAATTTGGTTCTCTATTGTGAGTGCTGTTGAGATTATTATCAGGATCTTCTGTGACTCATTTGTATCTCTTGATGTCATAGCTACATTCAAGAAATGAATTGATTAACGGTGTAACGGTTACCTTTAAATGTTCGGAAACAATAAAATATTAAAATTTTCTAAATTTCAAGGGACATGATAAAACTCTGCAAACTCATGACCAATATTGAACATGACCTTTTTCTTTCCTTGGTGTAAAAGCTGTATCAATTTGCTAATTGCAGATGGCTGTTCAAAGTCGGCACCGATACATTGGTATCCTTCCCTTTATGTGGTGTTATTAATGTTTGATGTTCCTGTACGTCTGTTTCGATTGTTTTGTATGGTGTTCTAGTGAACATCGCGTCTTTTTGCGGTTCGTAGTTTTGTCTGATATAATTTATGTTTCGCTTGTGGGTTTGTTTCGCTGGATGTGAGCAGGGTGGTAATGCCGGAGATCCTTCGTGTTTTTATCGAAGAAATGTATTGATTACCTTTAACGGTTTTTTTCCTTTTAATGTCCGGAAACCACATTAAATTGATTACTTCTAGGTTTCAGGAGGGGGGGGGGGTAACTCTGCATAAAAGTAAGGGACATGATCCATAAAACAAGTAAAATGCATGAAAAAATGAAAGCATAAAGGCCTTTTTTCGGCTACAATTTACTTTTTATGCACATCCACATGGTGATTTAAATATACCCCCTTAACTTGTGGTGGGGAGTAAAATTGAAAAAAGATAATAATCTAAAGAAAACATCTAAGATCAAAATGAGCTTGCATTATGAATTAGAAATTGAATTTAAAGACGTTTAACATTTGAACCACTTGGTGAGTGTCACTGCCGGTGGAACAGAAGTCCCCGAGGGCACATGTAGCCAAATTCGATCAACTTCAGCTGACTGTTTCTTCAACGAATTGGAAAATTTCTGTCATTAAAATTTCTTGCATCATATCCCACCCACCCTGCTACGTCTCTCGGTACATTTTTGGACATTAAAAATATATCTTTCATACCCTTTGGCCATATTACATTCTTTAGATTGAGGATCACTGACGAGGGTTAAGTACCCGAAACGTGCATGTCCGGTCCATGCTGAAAATTTATCTGTTCTTAAATGATGCTTTTGAATTTGAAAACTTCTATCATCTACCAGCAGAATACTTTCTGCAAACCAGAAAACCGAGGTTCACAACACATCATTCAGCCTCGTAGATTTTATACGAATATCTTTTTTGCTGGTTCGATGACGAGAAAAAAGGTTTGAACAAATACTAACTTGTATGCTAAATACTAGACATTTGCTTTGTGGAAAATGCAACAATTAATCCCTTACGCAATAACTGAAGTTTGCGCTTAAAATGGAAATATATTTTGAAGGTGCAAAAACATGAAAAGTACTTCCAATTTTTAGTGTTATGATTGTAAAAAAGGCATGTGAATAATTAGCGTAAGCTGTCGCCTTCTTTCAATAAAAATTAACATCCTATTATCCAATTACATTTTTAAATGGTTCTTATATTATTAAGGATTCCGACTTCCGTCGGCATCCTTTCTGTTATTGTATTGTATTTTCTTTATTCTGATTATTATTATTATTACAAGCCAATCGGTTCCATAATAATAATATGGTGATTTAAAAAAATCTAGCCAAAAAGTATCTGAAACCTGGAAACAATGACATCCCCTAAAATGCCTATATTCCATTTAAGTGGTTTATACTTTTCCATCGTATGATCCATGGTGATCATGGTTTTAACTTTTCTGTCTCAAATCACCATATTATTAATTATGGAACCGATTAACTTGCGGTACATGTAATATTAGTACATATATACTACATAGGAAATACATGTATGTTATTTCAGTATTTTCAAAGTAATGCACCGGCATCATCCAAATGGAATATGAGGTCAGAGTCAAGCAAAATCTAATCCGTGTTCTTTCCCAATAAGCAATTGTGGGATACATGATGAAATACTCATAAGCAGCCTATATATATAAACATTCACCTGAAGATATGTGTAACAACAATCCCCTCCCCCTTTGGCACAAAGTTTCTCATCAACTCAATGAAAAATCTCAAAAGAGATTTCTAGTATACATTCTTCTATCATTATTCAAAATTTCAGATCATTTGGACAACACACAAATTTTTAATGAATTCAAAAGTTTTTATTGCACAAGAAATATACTTTCACAAAAAATATACTTTTTTAGCCTGTAATAACCTTGACCTTTGATAATTGACCTTAAGTACCTTTGCCCCAGAGGATCTATCCTAATGCACATTTATATTAAATATGAACAAATTCTGATGTAGGGTTTAGAAGATATGAGCTTAGACAGACAGACAGTATCGTTTTTATGCTCCTCCATCATGTCCATATGTGAAAGGTTATGAACATGGAAAATTGAAGAAATTTCTATATAGCTAGGTGTTTGGTCAGTATCTTATCAGCTGTGGCACACAGAAGATACAAACATCCAGATACTGTGATATTAATGTCTAAATATTGGCGTGTCATAATACTTAGTGATAAATCAGATTTCGTTTTTCAAAACTGTCACATTTATATCAATGTGCAATGAAGTGAAATGAATTTCAAACCGATTCTGAGTGAATATGTTCAGATAATGGAATACCTCTTAAGAATGTTTTGTTTTCCACTTAGCAAAGAATAGTGTAGGATATCAGACAACATGAACAACATGTAAAATTTGTTATGGTCTGGCCTTGAACTTCACTTACCTTTATTTAGCAGCACAGTCAAATTAAATTTGATGAAATTATCTATCATATCAAATAGGTAACAAATGCTGATTTTGAGAATTTTCATCAATCAGACAAATGTTGCCGTTCATTATTTCACTTGACATGAAAGAAAAATTCGACAACAAGTTGCATCTGTTGAGTCACATCTGGAAATTGTTAGTGGAATAGCATCAAATGTCATTCAGTTTCCAAGTATACTGAAAATAGAAAAAAATATGTATATAATAAAAGAAGGGATGAATTCAGAAAGTCAACTCAGAAGGGAATACTTGATGTATAGGTTAATATCGACTCATTGATTTTAAAAGTGTGCACATATTATTAAGTCATATGAAGCACAGTTATATGACACATGCCTTATGAACCAATAAATGTCTCCATCATTTCGAATTAAGTTTATGCTAACACAGTAAATTATGCCTGTCAGAATTGATTTTCACAAACCAAACAAATTTAGAGCCATATCTCTGTAACACCATATTAGGTTAACATGAAAATAGAAATACAGCATCCTCTCTACATTCTGATCACTGCAGTGTATAAATTAATATATGGCATATTCAAAAATGTTATGATCGCTGAGCGATTTAAGTCCCCTACCCGGGGCATAAATTTATGTCCTGCAATTCTGCCTTCTAAAAACTCTTCAATCAAACATGGATAATTCAAGTCAAACTTGCTCTGTAACTATCCAAGGCCAAGCTATGTGTTGCAGAAAGATATATGGAAAACTTATTTATTTATTTATTTTTTTGTTTTTTGTTTTTTGGTTTAAGGAGCATAACTCCTCGAAAAAGGTAATGCGTGACCCAAAGTCAAACTTACTCTGTAACTATCCAAGACAAAGGTACGTACAAATTTCACCTGAATATCTTATTTGTTGCAGAACAAAAGTCAGGAAAATTAAAATTTGCAAGTCATGAATTTTGCAAGTCATCAAGGGGCATAACTCCATGGAAAGAAGGTCAAGAGTAACCAAAGTTGAACTTGCTCTGTAACTATCCAAGCTGTGTATCAAATTTCACTTGAAAATCTGTTTGTTGCAGAAAAATCTGGCAAACTGACAAGAACTAAATTTCGCATGTCATCAAGAGGCATAACTTCTCGAAAAATAGGTCAAGCGTAAGGAAAGTTGAACTTGCACTGTAACTATCCAAGACTAAGTTGTGTATCAAATTTCAACTGAATATCTCTATTTGTTGCAGAAAAAAGTCTGTTAAACCTGAAGAAAAAAAAAACAAACTGAATTTTGCAAGGGCATAACTCCTCTTAAAATAGGTCAAAAATATGTAATGTATCTGGGTAACGTTTAAGTACATGTACTTGTACATTTGTGACTGCAAGTTAGAAATAAAACATGCTGATTTTTAATTCATTATTTGAACGAATTAGTAGCTCTACAGTTACCGGACATTCAAAATATTATCTATCGCGGACTTAAAATGGTTTCAAAAAATACTGTTGACGTTATAAACATATAAGGGTCATGATAATCAATCGATTGTTGATATTGTTTGTCCGTTCCTGGTAAAATATTATTCGTCACTTTGTCCAATCTATACAAATTTCTAACATGGCTTATGTACTATATTACTCGCCTGGTGTACTTCCAGTTCGCTAAGCTTTGCCCCTTCACATGCTATAAAATATGTGTACAACATCATTTGAATAGAAATAACAACTAGCAAGCTGTGATTTGTTGTCTAGAAATTCCTCTTGTCACATGAACCAATCAAATTATCAACTCGCCAGAGATTAATCTACAATTTGATCTTAATGGGTCCTTTGGTCCCAATGAAATTTGACCAATGGGTCAGCAGAATTTTATGGGTCCCATGTACTCTAAAGCCTACGCTCACGCAGCAAGATACGCCTGTTGGGATTTTTTTCACAACATCAAAATATCTAAGTCCCATAACTCCATAAGGACAAATCGGTGTACATTAAAATCGAAAGGCGGCTTCCTCTTCAAAGTTTGATCACAATGTACAAATATCATGAAAATATGTTGATGCATATTCAATTTATTGCGTTCCATGCACCTATATTTTGCCCTTAGCTTAACATGTATGTGCATATAATCCCCCCATTACACATTATTTCCTAGTTATGCGACAAAAAAATTAAAACCCGTTACATATGTCAAAGAACATCCTTTCTACTTGAAGTATACAAAATTTCAAAACATTTTGACCAGAAATAGATTTTTTAAAGAATTTTTGAACATTTTTTTTATATTTTCATTGTATTTTATAAATCTAAGTCCCATAACTCTGTAACAACAAATTGGATGAACTAGAAAATCAAAAAGCGGCTTTCTCTACTCAGTCCTATCATAATGTATGAACATCGTGAAAATCCATTGACGCATATTCAAGTTATTGCGTTCCATGCGCATATATTGCCCTTAGCTTAACATGTTTATGCATATACCCCCTTCCCATCACACATAACACATAATATCTCGCGTTATGCGACAAAAAAATTAAAAACCCATAAGATATGTCAAAGAGCATCCTTTCTACTTGAAGTATACAAAATTTCAAAACATTTTGACCCGAAATAGATTTTTAAAGAATTTTTAACTATTTTAGTATATTTTCACTGTATTTTAAAAATCTAAGTCCCATAACTCTGTAACAACAAATTGGATGAACCTGAAAATCGAAAGGCTGCTTCCTCTCCACAGTCCAATCATAATGTCTGAATATCGTGAAAATCTATTGATGCGTATTCGAGTTATTGCGTTCCATGCGCCTATGTTTTGCCCTTAGCTTAACATGTATGTGCATATAATCCCCCCCTCCCATTACACGTAATTTCCCAGTTATGCGACAAAAAAATTAAAACCCGTTTCATATGTCAAAGAACATCCTTTCTACTTAAAGTATACAAAATTTCAAAACATTTGACCCGAAATAGATTTTTAAAGAATTTTTAACTATTTTAGTATATTTTCACTGTATTTTAAAAATCTAAGTCCCATAACTCTGTAACAACAAATCCGTTGAACCTGTAAATTAAAAGGCGGCTTCCTCTCCTCATTCCAATCATAATGTTTGAATATCGTGACAATCCATTGATGCGTATTCGAGTTATTGCGTTCCATGCGCCTATATTTTGCCCTTAGCTTAACATGTATGTGCGTATAGCCCTCCTCCCAGTACACATAATACCTCTGTCATGCGACAAAATCTTAAAAACCCATTACATATATCAATGAACATCCTTTCTACTTGCAATATACAAAATTTCAAAACATATCGACCAGAAATAGATTTTAAAATAATTTTAAACTTATTTAGTATATCTTCACTTTATTTTAGTAATCTAAGTCCCTTAACTCTGGAACGACAAATTGGATGAACCTAAAAATCAAAAGGCGGCTTCCTCTCCACAGTCCAATTATAATGTATGAATATCATGAAACTGTATTCAAGTTATTGCGTTCATGCGCCTATATATTTTGACCTTAGCTTAACGTGAGTGCATATAACCCCTCCATCCCATTACACATAATATCTCGGTTCTGCGACAAAAATTAAAAACCCGTTACATATGTCAAATAACATCCTTTCTACTTGAAGTATGCAAAATTTCAAAACATTTCGACCAAAATAGATTTTTAAAGAATTTTTAACTATTTTAGTATACTTTCACAGTATGTTAAAATTCTAAGTCCCATAACTCCGTAACAACAAATTGGATGAACCTAAAAATTGAAAGGCGGCTTCCTCTCCATAGTCTGATCACAATGTACAAATATCATAAAGATCGGACAGACGGACGGACTTCGCCATACCATAATACGTCCCGTCAAATGACGGGCGTATAATAAAGGGTCTTTTCTTCGCTGCGTCTTAAGCTCGAGAATAGAAGTTATATGAATGGCTTGCAGCATTTTATGTCCGCGAAATCATTATATTCCAGAAAAAATAGAAATAAAACAATGTATCTCACAAAATTCCATCTAAAAGTAAAATTTGCCAAATTAAGTAGTTTGTTGTTGATTTAGTTGCTTAATTTACGCATGTGAGGCTTCGAACATGTGTTTAGTACAAACCAATTATATATGGTGTACGAAGACGGTACTTACTACACTTAGGTGTGAATTAAACAATTTGAATTTGTTGATTCATATTATCCTGCAAAGTTTACCACGGCATGGAAGAATTTTTGCGTTACATGTACGTACCTGAATCCGAACGATAAGAAGTTAGACTCGCATCGGACTGCATATAACTTTTATATCCAAACATTTTGATGCGCAACAATGTCTCTTACAATACCATGGACATGATCAACCTTCTGTAAGGTTTAAATGACCAGACAAAATATAAACACCAGACAGTAATTTTACAGAAAACTTTCAATGTCGAGAACGATGAACTAAGGGGGACACATTGTACAAAAATGAATAATGCGTACGTTGGGACGCACGATCTGGAATCAATGGGTCCTGGGGAATTTTTATGCGTCAGTAATGCAGGACGCAGAAGTAGATTAATCCCTGGCCTCTCTGCTCTGCGGCTCGGTGACAATTTGTTTGGTTCATGCAACTGGGGGAATTACTGGACAACAAACCATGGCTAGCTAGTTGTTATTTCTTAAGCAATAGCTTCATTTTGGCAGATGCAATATGCATTTATCGGCCATTCCATAATTTTTCTCGAATTTCAATCAAGCCTGTACTGATTTCAATGCCTAATAATCATAACAATTTACATATTCTGAATATATAGTTACATAATATATTCATCATAAAATATCCTGATAATTTCAAGCAGTCTTTCCAATAACTCAGTAGCCCAACTCCAGTCTCAGTTCATAAAATGTATCGGTTTAATCGGATTTGCTGATAAAAAATGATTTGGTCCGATAAAAACTCATATTGTGTCTAAAAGTTTTTGAACCTATAAAAACCTCATTTTCTATTCATCATTTGGACCGTTAAATCTGATCGATGCAGACTTATTATAAATTGACCCTTTCGAACGCAGGACAAATTTGAAAAATTCCATGACGTCACAATTCAATTTCGATGACCGAGATTCGAAGCTTGTTTGTACGAAGTAAAAGCATTGTGACGTCACAAAATTTTGCATTTTTTCCCGCAATCGGAAGGATCAATAAGCCTTTTTCACGTAACTGCGTTACGAGCATTTTGTGGACGGCAAGTACCGACTTTCGTTACGTCACAGTTAAAGATTGATTGTCCTTGACGTCATATTCAGGGAAAATTAGTTATTTTCCCGTCCAAAATAACTGGACCGCAGTTATGCGAAAAAGGCTAATTAAGACAGGCACTGACATCTTCCCCAAAAACCTGTTAATCAATATAATTGTCAATCGCTTCAATCAATTTCTGAACATGTTGACTTCTGCATGCCGTGCAATAACAATGCAGCATGAGAAAATATCGAAAATTTTCAAAAATACTGTAGTAAACTGGCGCTTGTACTAGACTTGGCCAGTGAGACGTTTCTTTGGCTCATTTGGTAGAGCGTCGGACTTAACATCAGAAGGTTGCGAGTTCGATCCCAGGTGGGGGTAGTCTCGTGTTTTCTACAATGGCGCCCAACATAAATCCTATGGAGAGATGGTGGGTAGGAGGGATGTCGAGGAGGGATAGGGAGGCCCAAAATTGAAATGGGAGAGTAGTGTAGTAAACTGGCGCTTGTACTACACTGGGCCAGTGGGACATCTCTTTGGCTCATTCAGTAGAGCGTCCGACTTAACATCAAAACGTTGCGAGTTCGATTCAAGGTGAGGGTTGTCTCGTGTTTTCTACAAAACTCCCAACTCGGCCCTTTGGGCCTCGCACGTGTTTCCCATCAAAAATTGTATGTGCCCACCGTGCAGTTGGGGGCCCCTTAGCAAATATAAGTAGCCCGAGGAAATTTTGGTAGCCAGGGCAGTTGGGCTAGTGAGTTTTCGCGATGACTGTGAAAACTTTTACTCGCACCTAGCACCTGTCAGCCTGCAGACGATCATTGAGTTTGACCCGGTATGTCTTACACCGTCTCCCTCGGCTTACAATTTATGTTAAGCTACAATGAAATCAAATTAATAACTTCCCTTTAAGTAGCTTACCTAATTGAAATGAATTAAATCAGCATATAGAAGGTTATATTCAGCTCCATTTTCAGCGTCGCACGGAAAATGCAACCTCGGCGTCCATCTTGTTTTCCTTGGATATTTAGCTCGTCTGGCTCGCTTGGGTCCGCGAATTTCCTCTACATAGTTGAAAATGAATTTCTAGATTTCAACATGCTAAATCAAAGTTTCAGTACTTATATGCAAATGCTAATAATTTTTAAAGATGTAGAATAATTATTTTCTGCACAAGCTATATTCATACTAGCTGTAATAAGGGGTTATCAAAACAGGTTAGGGTCGCTTATGTGCATGTTAATAATCGGAATCGGGTTCCGATTTCGATTAATTCCTTTTCACTATATAAACATGGTAAATCGTTATTATTTGTCCGATACATAAGCGGGCCTAAAAACGTATTATTATTATTATTATTATTATTATTATTATTATTATTATTATTATTATTATTATGGTTAACAAGCTAATCGGTTCCATAATAATAATATGGTGATTTAAAAAAAATCTAGCCAAAAGTATCCGAAACCTGGAAACAATGAGATCCCCTAAAATGCCTATATTCCATTTTAGTGGTTTATACTTTTCCATCGTATGATCCATGGTGATCATGGTTTAAACTTTTCTATCTCAAATCACCATTTTATTAACTATGGAACCGATTAACTTGCGGTACATGTAATATTAGTACATATATACTTCATAGGTAATACATGTATGTTATTTCAGTATTTTCAAAGTAATGCACCGGCATCATCCAAATGGAATATGAGGTCAGAGTCAAGCAAAATCTAATCTGTGACCTTTCCGAATAAACAATTGTGGGATACATGATGAAATACTCATAAGCAGCCTATATGTATACATTCACCTGAAGATATGTGTAACAACCATCCCCTCCCCCTTTGCCACAAAATTTCTCATCAACTCAATGAACAATCTCAAAAGAGATTTCTAGTATACATTTTTCTATCATTTTTCAAAATGTCAGATCATTTGGACAACACACTGATTTTTAATGAATTTTTTTGAAAAGTTTTTATTGCACAAGAAATATACTTTCACAAAAAATATACTTTTTTAGCCTGTAATAACCTTGACCTTTGATAATTGACCTTAAGTTCCTTTGCCCCAGAGAATCTATCCTAATGAACAATAACATTATATATGAACAAATTCTGATGTAGGGTTTAGAAGATATGAGCTTAGACAGACAGATAGACAGACAGACAGACAGTATGTTGACTTTATGCTCCTCCATCATGTCTATATGTGAAAGGTTTTCTATCTGGTCATCATACAGTCAATGAACATGGTAAATTGAAGAAATTTTATAGGTCTAGGTGTTTGGTCAGTACCTTATCAGCTGTGGCACACAGAAGAGGAGGTGGACAGAGATACAAACATCCAGATACTGTGATATTTATGTCTAAATATTGGCGTGTCATAATACTAAGTGATAAATCAGATTTCGTTTTTCAAAACTGTCACATTTAAATCATTGTGCAATGAAGTGAAATGAATTTCAAACCGATTCTGAGTGAATATGTTCAGATAATGGAATACCTGTTAAGAATGTTTTGTTTTCCACTTAGCCAAGAATAGTGAAGGAAATCAGACAACATGAACAACATGTATAATTTGTTATGGCCTGGCCTTGAACTTCACTTACCTTCATTTAGCACCACAGTCACATTAATTTTGATGAAAGTATCTATCATATCAAATAGGTAACAAATGCTGATTTTGAGAATTTTCATCAATCAGACAAATGTTGCCCTTCATTATTTCACTTGACATGAAAGAAAAATTCGACAAGTTGCATCTGTTGAACAAAGGAGGGGATCTCCAACAACACCAAGTTGCAGCACCCACAGCAAAACCCCAAAACGCCCAATGCAAAAAACACAAAGCAGACAAGCACAAAAAGAGACGCACAAGGGACAAGGAACGTCAACGCACAACACAGAAACTTCAAACATAAAGGACTACACATAAACCAACGAGACCAATGGGCAACCGGTGCCGACTTAGGACGGCCATATGCCACGGAAATAGCAGAAGGTATGGTTATCCTGGATTACGTGCGCACAACCCTCCCATTTTTCCGATTACCCAGAGGTCTCGAAGAACGCAAAATTGTGGTGTAAAACAACCTCCTCACTGTCAGATGACCACACACAAACAAGACCGAAAAACGCAGGGGCCCAAGCAACACAGATGAATATGTAAATGGATATAAAAAGAGGGCCTACGTAATACAATCCGTGCTCTGCCGCCGCGAGCTCATGTATGTTATCATCCGAGGAGTCCGACTGACATTCAGAGAGGACAGGTGGTCGGGGCCCTGTCTTGTCTAAAGAGGTTTGGACAGGGCCCGTCATGGAGTCCCGTCGTCACAGTCAGTTAGAGTGCAAGTTTTAAGAATGAGCTTGTTGAGTCACATTTGGAAATTGTGAGTGGAAGTGCATCAAATGTCATTCAGTTTCCAAGTTTACTGAAAATAGAAAAAAAAATGTGTATATGATAAAAGAAGGGAAGAATTCAGAAAGTCAACTCAGAAGGGAATACTTGATGTATAGGTTCATACCGACTCATTGATTTTAAAAGTGTAAACATATTATTAAGTCATATGAAGCACAGGTATATGACACATGCCTTATGAACCAATAAATTTCTCCATCATTTCGAATAAAGCCTATGCTAACACAGTAAATTATGCCTGTCAGAATTGATTTTCACAAACCAAACAAATTTAAGAGCCATATCTCTGAAACACCATATTAGGTGAACATGAAAATAGAAAGGCAGCATCCTCTCTACATTCTGATCACCATGATCACTGCAGTGTATAAATTAATATCAGGCATATTCAAAAATGTTATGATCGCTGAGCGATTTAAGTCCCCTACCCGCGGCATAAATTTATGTTCTGCAACTCTGCCTTCTAGAAACTCTTCAATCAAGCATGAATAATTCGAGTCAAAATTTGCTCTGAAACTATCCAAGGCCAAGCTATGTGTTGCAGAAAGATATCTGGAAAACTTATTTATTTTTTTTTTTTTTGTTTTTTGGTTTAAGGAGCATAACTCCTCGAAAAAGGTAATGCGTGACCCAAAGTCAAACTTACTCTGTAACTATCCAAGACAAAGGTACGTACAAATTTCACCTGAATATCTTATTTGTGGCAGAACAAAAGTCAGGAAAACTGAAATTTGCAAGTCATCAAGGGGCATAACTCCTGGAAAATAGGTCAAGAGTAACCAAAGTTGAATTTGCTCTGTAACTATCCAAGATGTGTATCAAATTTCACTTGAAAATCTCTGTTTGTTGCAGAAAAATCTGGCAAACTGACAAGAACTGAATTTCGCAAGTCATCAAGAGGCATAACTTCTCGAAAAACAGGTCAAGCGTGAGGAAAGTTGAACTTGCACTGTAACTATCCAAGACTAAGTTGTGTATCAAATTTCAACTGAATATCTCTATTTGTTGCAGAAAAAAAGTCCGTTAAACAGAAAAAAAAACAAACTGAATTTTGCAAGTCACCAAGGGGCATAACTCCTCTTAAAATAGGTCAAAAATATGTAATGTATCTGGGTAACGTGTAAGTACATGTACTTGTACATTTATGACTGCAAGTTAGAAATCAAACATGCTGATTTTTAATTCATTATTTGAACGTCTACACAGTTTAATTTTGATAAGTAGCTCTAAAGTTCCCGGACATTCAAAATATTATCTATCGGGGACTTAAATTGGTTTCAAAAAATACTGTTGAGGTTGTAAACATATACGAGTCATCATAATCAATCGATTGTTGATATTGTTTGTCCGTTCCTGGTAAAATGTTATTCGTCACTTTGTCCAATCTATACAGAATTCTAACATGGCTTGAGATTTTCTCCCAATATGTTCTATAATACTTGCCTGGTGTACTTCCAATTCGCTAAGCTCTGCCCCTTCACATGCTATAAAGTTTGTGCAGAACAATATTTGAATAGAAATAACAACTAGCAAGCTGTGATTTGTTGTCTAGTATTCCCTTTGTCACATGAACCAATCAAATTATCAACTCGCCAGAGATTAATCTACAATTTGATCTAAATGGGTCCTTTGGACCCAATGAAATTTGACCAATGGGTCAGCAGAATTTTATGGGTCCAAAGTACTATAAAGCCTACGCTCACGCAGCAAGATACGCCTGTTGGGATTTTTTTCACAACATCAAAATATCTAAGTCCCATAACTCCATAAGGACAAATCGGTGTACATTAAAATCGAAAGGCGGCTTCCTCTTCAAAGTCTGATCACAATGTTGAAATATCATGAAAATCTGTTGATGCATATTCAATTTATTGCGTTCCATGCACCTATATTTTGCCCTTAGCTTAACATGTATGTGCATATAATCTCCCCCCCCCTCCATTACACATAATTTCCCAGTTATGTGAAAAAAATTAAAACTCGTTACATATGGCAAAGAACATCCTTTCTACTTGAAGTATACACAATTTCAAAACATTTCGACCAGAAATAGATTTTTCAAAGAATTTTTGAACATTTTTTGTATATTTTCATTGTATTTTATAAATCTAAGTCCCATAACTCTGTAACGACAAATCGGATGAACCTGAAAATCAAAAGGCGGCTTCCTCTCCTCAGTCCAATCATAATGTATGGACATCGTGAAAATCCATTGACGCATATTCAAGTTATTGCGTTCCAGGTGCCTATATTTTACCCATAGCTTAACATGTAGATGCTTATACCCCCCTCCCCCTCCCATCACACATTACACATAATATCTCGCGTTATGCGACAAAAAAATTAAAAACCCATAAGATATGTCAAAGAACATCCTTTCTACTTGAAGTATACAAAATAACAAAATATTTTGACCCGAAATAGATTTTTTAAGAATTTCTAACTATTTTAGTATATTTTCACTGTATTTTAAAAATCTAAGTCCCATAACTCTGTAACAACAAATTGGATGAACCTGAAAATCGAAAGGAAGCTTCCTCACCAAAGTCCAATCATAATGTCTGAATATCGTGAAACTGGTGAAGCATATTCAAGTTATTGCGTTCATGCGCCTATATATTTGCTCTTAACGTGAGTGCATATAACCCCTCCATCCCGTTACACATAATATCTCGGTTATGCGACAAAAAAATTAAAAACCCGTTACATATGTCAAAGAACATCCTTTCTACTTGAAGTATACAAAATTTCAAAACATTTCGACCAAAATAGATTTTTTAAAATTTTAAACTATTTTAGTATATTTTCACAGTATGTTAAAATTCTAAGTCCCATAACTCCGTAACGACAAATTGGATGAACCTAAAAATCGAAAGGCGGCTTCCTCTCCATAGTCTGATCACACTGTACAAATATCATAAAAATCTGTGGACGCATAGTTTTTTTTTTTTTTTTTTTTTTTTTTTTGTGCAGTGATATGTTAAACATTATACTTAATCATGTTAATGTCATCTCATATATATATAAACAAGCATTTATGAATCATTAGATATTTGCACAGTTTTTTTTATAGTTTAGTTAGAAATAGAAAGAAAAGGAAAGTAGAGTTGAGAGTAAGAGATAGACAGTAAATAAGAAGAGAAAGCAAAAACACATTCACTGGATTGTGTGCATGGAGTGCATTTGATCATTTATGAAGAATATTGAAAGAGAAAGAGAATTGAAAATTTAAAGATGATTTAAAGGGCTGGTTTCCATTTATACCATTCTTTTTCAAAATCAGACATTTTATTTTCATTTTTGTAAGCCTGCTCTAATACTTTTATCATAAATCTTAAGTATGAAAGAAGACCTGGGAGTGAAAGTGAAGATTTTTGGCATTTACATCTGTATATGAAGAATTTAGTATAAAGAATAATGTATGCTGTAGAAATGTGCTTTCTGTTATAAGGTCCTAAAATGAAATAAGTCTTATTGAAATCTAAATGTAATGAGAATGATTTGAAAAAATTAGTCATGTCATATAAAAGAATTTGAACTTTTTCACATTCCCACAACAGATGCGTTATATCTTCAATTTCATCACCACAAAATGTACATAATGGGGAGTCACATATTCCTATTTTGTGGGCAGTTTTATTTGTGGTAAGGATTTATTCTAAATTGAAAATATTGTAATTTTTTATCTTTAAACATTATAATCGATTTATAAATATTATTAAAATCAATTTCATTATTTTCAGACAATTTAATTCTCCATTTCAACTGGGAAGAGATTTCGTTCGTAGTTTTAGAGAAAGTTAGAATTTTGTACATATCTTGACATCCCTTTTTACTTTTACATAGGACACTTGCCATTCTAGAAAACCATATTTCTGTTGTTTTCTCTACATTCATATTATTTTTTTCTAAATATCTTTTAATGGTAATAACAATCCCATGATACTCCAAAAAGTTAGAATTAATACCAAAAATATCCTGAAATTCTTGGGATGTGTAAAAATTGTTATCATCTTTAAGAATGTCAGTTACAAAGATTATATTTTTTATAAAATACAGTTTTATTATTAACCAAAATATTATTGTTATACCAGATAGGAATATGAGACGAATTTACTGATTTATCTGAAATTTCATCACTTTTCTGTTGAAGTAATTTCCAAGCTATTAAAATATCTTTCCAAAATAAGTTTGTCTGTTGATCTACAACTTTGTCTACATAACTGCCCCAAATTTCAAAAGTAATTTGATATCGAAAAATTGTGAAATAATATTTTGCCAAATTCCCTCTGTGTTCAAAATTCTTCTGAACCATGTATTTTTCAGTGCAATGATAAAAGCCTTAATGTCTAACATTTTTAGACCACCATTTTCATATTCTTGAGTGATTAAGTTGCGTTTAATTTTATCAGTTTTTTGATTCCATAAGAAACTAAATATTGTACTATTTAATTCTTTCATAAATTCATTTTTTGGATTGGGCAGAGAAATAAATAAGTGGTTCATTTGGGATATAAGAAGAGATTTTATAAGAGTTATTCTACCTATTGGAGTGATGTTTCTTTTTTCCCATTGTTTAATTATACTCTGAATCTTTTTAAGTTTATTTCTGTAATTAATTTCACATATGTTGCTTAGATCAACATCAAAATTTATCCCTAAATGAGTAAATCTGTGTTCACCCCATTTTAGTCCCCAATTTTTACATAACTTCTCATTGCTATATTTCTTTTTACCGATCCATATGACTTTTGTTTTTTCAAAGTTTACTTTAAGGCCAGATATATCTTCAAATTTTAAAATTTTTAGGGAAGTATTAAGATATTCTTCAGAGCCATTAAGAAGGAGAGAAGTGTCATCAGCGTATTGTGATATTTTAAACTCAAATCTGTCAACAATTATTCCTTTAACTTTTGGTTCATTTCTTATTCTAATTGATAATATTTCTGCACAGAGAATGAATAGGTACGAAGAGACAGGATCCCCCTGACGGCAGCCTCTTTGAGGATTAAATGTTTCTGATAAATGCCCTCCCAAGTTAATTCTTGAATTGATATTTTTGTACAGTACTGTTATCCATTTTTGAATAGAAGATCCAAATTTAAAGAATTTCAGTACTTTTTGAATAAATTTCCATGATACAGAATCAAATACTTTTTCGAAATCTATGAATAAAAGAAGTCCTGGAATTTGATTTTCTTCAGTGTACTGTAGTAGATCATATATTAATCGTATATTTTCACCTATGTAACGTCCTGATATGAATCCTGTCTGTTCTTTACTAATTAGTTTATCGAGAGTACTTTTCAATCTGTTTGCAATAGAACCTGAGTCAATTTTATATACAGTATTTAGAAGGGTTATGGGTCTCCAGTTTTTTAATAAGTGTTTGGGTTTGTTTTCTTTTGGAATACACGTTATTATACCTTCTTTTTGTGTGTTTGAAAATTCTCCATTTAAGTAACCAAAATTCAATGATCTAACAACAAAGTAACCTATTTTTTCCAAAAAAAATTTAAAAATTCGGCTGAAAATCCATCAGATCCTGGACTCTTATCTTGCTTCATATTTCTAAGAGTATCAGTTGCTTCTTTATAGGTAATGATACCTTCTAATTTATTAGATTCAATTTCTGTAAGTTTTGGTATTTCTAGGTTTTCAAATTCATCATGTAAGTCAATATCTATCAAATTTGATTTTTCTGTATATAAATTTTCATAGAACTTTTTTGTTTCATTTAGAATTTCTTTTTGATCTGTAATTAAGTTGCCATTATCTTTTTCAATGCGTGGTATTATCTTGTTAACAAAATTTCGGGATTCTAGATTAAAGAAGTATCTTGAAGGCTTTTCACTACTTTCTATCCATTTTGCTTTTGAACGTATTAAAATTCCTTTTGTTTTTTCTTCGCGGATTGTCTGTAATTCGTGTTTTTTAAAATCTAGGTCAGCTAAGTTAGAATTAGTGGGGTGGATAAGATTTTCTAGTTTTGTAATTTTATCGGCAAGTTCTTTTTCTTTACTTTCAGTTAATTTTTTTTATGTGATGCAAAGGAGATAGTTCTACCTCTTATTTCCATTAACATAACATCCAAGAAAAGTTGATCATTAATAACAAATTGAATGTCATTAATTGGAATTTGTTTTAAGTTTTCACGATTGTATACAGGAAATGCATATTCAGAAACAGTGTTGTCTATAATTGAATTTATTGTATCAACATATTCCTTGTCATAAAGTAAAGACTTATTAATTTTCCAAAGACTCTTGCCTTTTACGAAATAATTGAACTTTAAACTCATTTGTATAGGGGAGTGGTCAGACATGTAACTTGATTTAATTGAACATGATGCGATACTAGGTGAAAGAATATCAGAAATTAGGAAAAAATCAAGTCGAGATTGTTTAAGAGGGTTTCTCTTACGCCATGTGTATCTTCTCAAGGAGTTATTTATTTCTCGAAAGGGGTTAATCAGACCTATTTCATCTTTAAGTTGTAAAAGTGTATCTCTCGCTTTAGGATTATTTATGTTGGTGTAGTTAAAACAGTCAATATCTGGGTTTTAGACGAGATTAAAATCACCACAAATGACAATATTGTCATTTCCAAATTCAACAATCAAGTCAGAAATACTTTTAAAAAATTGTGGAGAGTCAGTATTAGGGCCATAGAGGTTACACAAAGTAAACTTTTTATCATCAATAAGTATGTCTACAATAAGGTAATTCCCACCTACATCCCTTTTTACTTTGTTTATCTTATATCCAAAATTATTTTTAAAAAGTATACAAACACCTCTCGAATTCGAACAGAAAGAACTAAACAGACAATCATATCCCCATTCAGGTCTAATTATTGTGTCTTTATCTTGCGTAAAGTGGGTGTCTTGTAAACAGTAAATATTGGCATTAAAATTACGAATATAATTAAAGACGTCCCTCCGTTTAACATTATTACCTAGCCCTTGACAGTTCAGAGATACTATATCAACCATAAAAACAATTTTTCATTTTTGTATAATGTACCCATACACACAATCATGGAAGCGAATAAAGACGACGAGAAAGAGGAGAGAAAAGAAAAAAATAGTAAGAGTAGAAAGATGAAATAAGAATAGACATGTACAAGAACTGTAAAATGTTTCTCATGATTACAAACATGGCTAGAGCGTCAAAATGACCGATACATTTTGTTCAATACACACAATATGTTGCGGGACTTCTCAAACCGGAAATCGTTAGTTGTGTGAAACGCAAGTGTCAATACGGAACCTGTCCTGTGGTTAGGAGTGATAGGAGAACCGGATATTTCAATGTGACGGTTTACTGCGCACTTTCTCGTCTACATTGTCGTATAAGTCAAACATTATACGTTTACCATTTACTTGGCCAAACACTCGTCCGTTGAAATACCAGGCAGAGTCTATTTGGTCGTGGTTTATCAAGCGTGTAATAAGCTTGGCATTCAGTTCAGTTACGTCGTCCACAAGCTTCACATTACCTTGCGCTTTTTTAATCACGGATCGTTTCCTCATGATAATAGATTTACACTCTGTGTTTTTCAATTTGATTAGAATTGGCCTGTGGTGATTTTTTTACCCGGGATGCGATGTATGGCGATGACATCCTCTGTTTTTAACTCCACATTTCCTTTTTCTTTGAGTATGTCCTGTGCGACTTTAAGTGTGTTTTCATTTTTATTTTCCGGTACCCCTTGGATCTTAATATTAT
The DNA here is from genome assembly GCA_033119305.1 of Pinctada imbricata. Taxonomy (NCBI): domain Eukaryota; kingdom Metazoa; phylum Mollusca; class Bivalvia; order Pterioida; family Pteriidae; genus Pinctada; species Pinctada imbricata. The sequence goes on along the minus strand of VSWD01000003.1, from coordinate 28,108,809 downwards.
TTTTCCTGCTATATTGCTCATTATAGTTACTGTGGACGCATATTCAATTAATTGCGTTCCTTAAGCGGACGGACGGACTTCGCCATACCATAATACGTCCCGTCAAATGACAGGCGTATAATAAAGGGTCTTTTCTTCGCTTCGTAGTAAGCTCGAGAATAGAAGTGATATGAATGGCTTGTGGCATTTTATGTCCGCGAGATCATTATATTCCAGAAAAAATAGAAATAAAACAATGTATCTCACAAAATTCCATCTAAAAGTAAAATTTGCCAAATTACATTTATGTAAGTAAGGACCTATTAAGATAACGGCCCAATATAGCCCTAAATCTCGTGACTTATTTCTTCTTCATGGCGAATCGTATACAGAAAACATTAATCATTATTGAAATATAATGTATTTGCAGACCTTTTACATGTTTGACAGTAAGTGTTTTGAATATACTTCCTTGACATTGTCGCCATAGCACTTTCTATATAGACACAACGTCTGACAGTGCATGAGTTTTATATATTTTCATTTCCATGCTTCATAAACATCGACGGCGGGTGCGGCTAGCCAACAGGGGATGCTTACTCCTCCCGGGCACCTGGTCCCACCTCTAGCTTGCTAGGGGTCCGTCGATGTTTAATTTTGTGCTCTATTGTGAGTGCTGTTGAGATTATCGTCAGGATCTTCTTTAACTCATTTGTGTCACACTTATGCCCTTTGCCGAGTGGAGCTCGTAAAAAAGTTCCCCGCGAGGGGTTTGACAGTAAGTGTTTTGAATATACTTCCCTGACATTGTCGCCATAGCACTTTCTATATAGACATAACGTCAGACAGTGCATGAATTTTATATATTTTCATTTCCATGCTTCATACACATCGACGGCGGGTGCGGCTAGCCAACAGGGGATGCTTACTCCTCCCGGGCACCTGGTCCCACCTCTAGCTTGCTAGGGGTCCGTCGATGTTTAATTTTGTGCTCTATTGTGAGTGCTGTTGAGATTATCGTCAGGATCTTCTTTAACTCATTTGTGTCACACTTATGCCCTTTGCCGTGTGGAGCTCGTAAAAAAATTCCCCGCGAGGGGTTTGACAGTAAGTGTTTCGAATATACTTCCCTGACATTGTCGCCATAGCACTTTCTATATAGACATAACGTCAGACAGTGCATGAATTATATATATTTTCATTTCCATGCTTCATAAACATCGACGGCGGGTGCCGCTAGCCAACAGGGGATGCTTACTCCTCCCGGGCACCTGGTCCCACCTCTAGCTTGCTAGGGGTCCATCGATGTTTAATTTTGTGCTCTATTGTGAGTGCTGTTGAGATTATCGTCAGGATCTTCTTTAACTCATGTTTTACATTTCGTTAAGAAACCTTAAGATTCTAAAATTAAGGTCGAAAGAGGTAGAGTTGCACGCATAAAAAAACCGATAATATCGACAAAAAACGTAGAAATTTTATAATATTTTACCCAAAATGGATCAATATAAATTAAAAGACATCAAATATGTCTACATTGTGTATCAGAAATAGATTTCAAACATTCCATCTCCTTTAATCGTTATGTAATGCAATCTGAAACTTAAAATACGGTCTCATTTTGTATTCAATGGCTACAATGTAAGCCTATTAGCGCGAAATACACATTGGCGGAGAAATGAACATCATTCTTGCTTATTTCATTCCTAATTCTTGTATATTTCATTAAGTCATATTTAGGTCACATATTTTGATGGATTAAAGAGGAAAAATAGTCAAATGTACTATATTTTATGATCAAAAAGTCGATTCTTCAAAAATGCACCCCTCTTTCCATTTTTGGTTTTTCGTATATGGGGTTGTGTTCTCCCAGGAGATACAGAACCCCACAATTATATCATTGATATACATCTCCAGTAAAAGTGGCTTTCTGTATATCCGGGGGGAACAATGTTCAAAAAAACTTTTCCATTTTCTATTGATTTCTACGAGAAAAAGAAGTGTTGACTCCAAAATTAGCAATAATATGCAAAACAGATAAAAATTTACTTCATATTCTGATGGTATGCAGTATAGGTATACATTTCACATAAAAAAGTTCTTGAAATTTCAATTTTTAAAATTTCACTTTTCAGGGCTGATTTTACGCCTTATCTTAACAGCTCTTTTGTTGTTTATTTAGTTGCTTTATTTACGCATGTGAGGCTTCGTACATGTGTATAGTACAAACCAATTATATATGGTGTACGAAGACGGTACTTACTTATACACTTAGGTGTGAATTAAACATTTTGAATTTGTTGATACATATTATCATGCAAAGTTTACCACGGCATGAAAAAATTTTTGCGTTACATGTACCTGAGCTGAACCCAAATGATAAGAAGTTCGACTCGCATCGGAGAGCACATAACTTTTATATCCAAACATTTTGATGCGCAACAATGTCTCTTACAATACCATGGACATGATCAACCTTCTGCAAAATATAAACACGAGACAGTAATTTTACAGAAAACTTTCAATGTCGAGAACGATAAACTAAAGGGGACACATTGTACAATAAAGCCTAGGCTCACGCAACAAGATACGCCCGTTGGGAATTTTTTTCACAACACCAAAATATCTAAGTCCCATAACTCCATAAGGACAGATCGGATTCACCTGAAAATCGAAAGGCGGCTTCCTCTTCATTGTCTAATCACAATGTACAAATATCATGAAAATCTGTTGACGCATGTTTAAGTTATTGCGTTACATGCACCTATATTTTGCCCTTTGCTTAACATGTATGTGAATATAACCCCCCCCCCCCACACCCCCATTAATTTCCGGATAATCTGACAACAAATTTAAGAATCCGTTAAATATGTGAAAGAACATCCTTTCAAAAAATTTTGACCAGAAATAGATTTTTAAAGAATTTTCAACTATTTAAGTATATTTTTACATTGTATCTAAAATATCTAAGTCCCATAACTCCGTAACGACAAATCGGATGAACCTGAAAATCGAAAGGCAGCTTCTTCTTCAAAGTCTGATCAAAATGTAGAAATATCATGTAATATCATGTAAATCCGTTGACGCATATTCAAGTTATTGTGTTCCATGCGCCTATATTTTGCCCTTAGCTTAACATGTATGTGCATATAACCCCCCCCCCCCCCCTCCCATTACAAATATGTCGGTTATGCGACCAAAATACTAAAATCCCATTACATTAGTCAAAGAGCATCCTTTCTACCTTAAGTATACAAAATTTCAAAACATTTCGATCAGAAATAGATTTTTAAATATTTTTGAACTATTTTAGTATATTTTAACTGTATCATAAAATATCGAAGTCCCATAACTCTGTAACGACAAATTAGATGAACCTGAAAATCGAAAGGCGGCTTTCTCTTCACAGTCCAATGATAATGTATGAATATCACGAAAATCTGGTGACGCATATTCAAGTTATTGTGTTCCATGCGCCTATATTTTGCCCTTAGCTTAACATGTAAGTGCATATACCCCCCCCCCCTTTCCCATTACACACAATATCTCGGTAATGCGACAAAAAAATTAAAAACCCATTACATTCAAAGAACATCCTTTCTACTTGAAGTATACAAAATTTCAAAACATTTCGACCAGAAATAGATTTTTAAATAATGTTTAACTATTTTAGTATATTTTCACTGTATTTTAAAAATCTAAGTCCCATAACTCTGTAACGACAAATCGGATGAACATGAAAATCGAAAGGCGGCTTCCTCTCCACAATCCAATCAGAATGTATGAATTTCGTGAAAATCCGTTGACGTATATTCAAGTTTTGCGTTCCATAGGTGGACGGACAGACGAACAGACGGACGGACTTCGCCATACCATAATACGACCCGTCAAATGACGGGCGTATAAAAGTGAATAATGCGTACGGTGGGACGCACGATCTGGAATCAATGGGTCCTGGGGAATTTTTATGCGTCAGTAATGCAGGACGCAGAAGTAGATTAATCCCTGGCCTCGCTGCTTCGAGGCTCGGTGATAATTTGCTTGGTTCATGCAACTGGGGGAATTACTGGACAACAAACCATGGCTAGCTAGTTGTTATTTCTTAAGCAATAGCTTCATTTTGGCAGATGCAATATGCATTTATCGGCCATTCCATAATTTTTCTCGATTTTCAATCAAGCCTGTACTGATTTCAATGCCTAATAATCATAACAATTTACATGTTCTGAATATATAGTTACATAATATATTCATCATGAAATATCTTGATAATTTCAAGCAGTCTTTCTAATAACTCAGTAGCCCAACTCCAGTCTCAGTTCATAAAATGTATCGGTTTAATGGGATTTACCGATAAAAATGATTTGGTCCGATAAACTCACATTGTGTCTAAAAATTATTTGAATCGATAAAAACCTCATTTTCTATTCATCATTTGGACCGTTAAAAACTCTTAAATATCCGACATTTCAATATGGGAAGATTTCGAGAACTCTGTGACGCCCGAGGCTACCAATTTGTTTTCTGGGCTAGTGGAAATTCTTTAAGAAACTATACAAAAAACTATTAAAATCTATCTTCGGGCTTGTGGCTGAAAAACGTTTTTGGAGAGACTGAATAATTTCAGGTCACTAATTTGAAAAAAATAATTTTGGTCAATTTATCAAGAGAAAATAGCAGATAATTGGCTAATAATGTGATAAAGAAAACACGGAAATCGAACCACAAAATTAATTTCTTGATAAAAAAATCAATTATAAAGGGTCATAAAAAATCAAGTTGCAGTATTGCGAGTGAGTAACTTGATTGTGTTAGATTTAGCAAACGCACATTTTTCTGAGGATGCCAATCAAACAGACTGAGCTTATACATGATCAATGCAGACTTTTTATCAATTGACCCTTTTCGAACGCAGGAAAAATTTGAAAAATTCCATGACGCCACAATGCAATTTCGATGTTTGACCGAGATTCGAAGCTTGTTTGTACGAAGTAAAAGCATTCTGACGTCACAAAATTTTGCATTTTTTCCTGCAATCGGAAGGATCAATAAGCCTTTTTCACGTAACTGCGTGACAAGCATTTTGTGAACCGACTATAGTTACGTCACAGTTAAAGATTGATTGTCCCTGACGTCATATTGCGGGAAAAGTAGTTATTTTGCCGTCCAAAATAACTGGACCGCAGTTATGCGAAAAAGGCTAATTAAGACAGGCACTGGCACTTTCCCCAAAATGAACAAAAAAAAAACCTGTTAATCAATATAATTGTCAAACGCTTAAATCAACTTCTGAACATGTTGACTTCTGCATGCTGTGCAATAACAATACAGCATGAGAAATTATCGAAAATTTTCAAAAATACTGTAGTAGACTGGCGCTTGTACTAGACAGGGCATGTGGGACGTCTCTTTTGGCTCATTCGGCAGAGCGTCGGACTTAACATCAGAAGGTTGCGAGTTCGATCCAAGGTGGAGGTAGTCTCGTGTTTTCTTCAATGGCACCAAACATAAATCCCATGGAGAGATGGTGGGTAGGAGGGTTGTCGAGGAGGGGTAGGGAGGCCCAAAATTGAAAGGGGAGAGTAGTGTAGTAAACTAGACTGGGCCAGTGGGACATCTCTTTGGCTCATTCAGTAGAGCGTCCGACTTAACATCAAAACGTTGCGAGTTCGATCCCAGGTGGGGGGAGGTCTCGTGTTTTCTACAAAACTCCCAACTCGGCCCTTTGGGCCTCGCAAGTGTTTCCCATCAAAAATTGTGTGTAACCCCCCCCCCCCCCCCCCGAGCAGTTGGGACCCCTGAGCAAAAATATTAGTAGCCCGAGGAAATTTTTGGTAGCCAGGGCAGTTGGGCTAGTGAGTTTTCGCGATGGCTGTGAAAACTTTTACTCGCACGTAACACCTGTCAGGCTGCAGACGATCATTGAGTTTGACCCGGTATGTCTTGCACCGTCTCCCTCGGCTTACAATTTCTGTTAAGCTCCAATGAAATCAAATAAATAACTTCCCTTAGTAGCTTACCTAATTGAAATGAATTAAATCAGCATATAGAAGATTATATTCAGCTCCATTTTCAGCGTCGCGCGGAAAATGCAACCTCTGCGTCCATCTTGTTTTCCTTGGAGATTTAGCTCGCCTGGCTCGCTTGGGTCCGCGAATTTCCTCTACATAGTTGAAAATGAATTTCTAGATTTCAACATGCTAAATCAAAGTTTCAGTGCTTATAATCTACCGCTACTAATTTTTAAAGATCGAAAATAATTATTTTCTGCACAAGCTATATTCATACTAGCTGTAATAAGGGGTTATCAAAACAGGTTAGGGTCGCTTATGTGCATGTTAATAATCGGAATCGGGTCCCGATTTCGATTAATTCCTTTTTACTATATAAACATGCTAAATCGTTATTATTTGTCCGATACATAAGCGGGCCTAAAAACGTATTATTATTATTATTATTAAAAGCTAATCGGTTCCATAATAATAATATGGTGATTTAAAAAAATCTAGCCAAAAAGTATCTGAAACCTGGAAGTAATGACATCCCCTAAAATGCCTATATTCCATTTTAGTGGTTTATACTTTTCCGTCGTATGATTCATGGTGATCATGGTTTAAACTTTTCTATCTCAAATCACCATATTATTAATTATGGAACCGATTAACTTGCGGTACATGTAATATTAGTACATATATACTACATAGGTAATACATGTATGTTATTTCAGTATTTTCAAAGTAATGCACCGGCATCATCCAAATGGAATATGAGGTCAGAGTCAAGCAAAATCTAATCTGTGACCTTTCCCGATAAACAATTGTGGCATACATGATGAAATACTCATAAGCAGCCTATATATATACATTCACCTGAAGATATGTGTAACAACCATCCCCTCCCCCTTTGGCACAAATTTCTCATCAACTCGATGAAAAATCTCAAAAGAGATTTCCAGTATACATTTTTCTATCATTATTCAAAATTTCAGATCATTTGGACAACACACTGATTTTTAATGAATTTAAAAGTTTTTATTGCACAAGAAATATACTTTCACAAAAAATATACTTTTTTACCCTGTAATACCCTTGACCTTTGATAATTGACCTTAAGTACCTTTGCCCCAGAGGATCTATCCTAATGAAAATTAATATTAAATATGAACAAATTCTGATGTATGGTTTAGAAGATATGAGCTTAGACAGACAGACAGACAGACAGACAGACAGACAGACAGTATGGTGACTTTATGCTCCTCCATCATGTCCATATGTGAAAGGTTTTCTATCTGGTCATCATACAGTGAATGAACATGGTAAATTGAAGAAATTTCTATAGGGCTAGGTGTTTGGTCAGTATCGTATCTTATCAGCTGTGGCACACAGAAGAGGAGGTGGACAGAGATACAAACATCCAGATACTGTGATATTTATGTCTAAATATTTGCGTGTCATAATACTAAGTGATAAATCAGATTTCGTTTTTCAAAACTGTCACAAATAAATCAATGTGCAATGAAGTGAAATGAATTTCAAACCGATTCTGAGTGAATATGTTCAGATAATGGAATACCTGATAAGAATGTTTTGTTTTCCACTTAGCCAAAAATAGTGAAGGAAATCAGACAACATGAACAATATGTATAATTTGTTATGGACTGGCCTTGAACTTCACTTACCTTCATTTAGCAGCACAGTCATATTAAATTTGAAGAAATTATCTATCATATCAAATAGGTAACAAATGCTGATTTTGAGAATTTTCATCAATCAGACAAATGTTGCCCTTCATTATTTCACTTGACATGAAAGAAAAATTCAACAACAGGTTGCATCTGTTGAGTCACATTTGGAAATTGTGAGTGGAAGTGCATCAAATGTCATTCAGTTTCCAAGTTTACTGAAAATAGAAAAAAATATGTATATGATAAAAGAAGGGATGAATTCAGAAAGTCAACTCAGAAGGGAATACTTGATGTATAGGTTAATACCGACTCATTGATTTTAAAAGTGTGCGCATATTATTAAGTCATATTAAGCACAGGTATATGACACATGCCTTATGAACCAATAAATGTCTCCATCATTTCAAATAAAGCCTATGCTAACACAGTAAATTATGCCTGTCAGAATTGATTTTCACAAACCAAACAAATTTAAGAGCAATATCTCTGTAACACCATATTAGGTGAACATGAAAATAGAAAGGCAACATCCTCTCTACAATCTGATAACCAAGATCACTGCAGGGTATAAATTAATATCAGGCATATTCAAAAATGTTATGATCGCTGAGCGATTTAAGTCCCCTACCCGCGGCATAAATTTATGTCCTGCAACTCTGCCTTCTAAAAACTCTTCAATCAAACATGAATAATTCGAGTCAAACTTGCTCTGTAACTATCCAAGGCCAAGCTATGTGTTGCAGAAAGATATTTGGAAAACTTATTAATTAATTTATTTATTTTTTTGTTGTTGTTGTTGTTGGTTTTTTGGTTTAAGGAACATAACTCTTCGAAAAAGGCCATGCGTGACTCTGTAACTATCCAAGTCAAAGGTACGTACAAATTTCACCTGATTATCTTATTCGTTGCAGTACAAAAGTCAGGAAAACTGAAATTTGCAAGTCATGAAATTTGCAAGTCATTAAGGGGCATAACTCCTTGGAAAATAGGTCAAGAGTAACCAAAGTTGAACTTGCTCTGTAACTATCCAAGCTGTGTATCAAATTTCACTTGAAAATCTCTGTTTGTTGCAGAAAAATCTGAAAAAAACTGACAAGAACTGAATTTCGCAAGTCATCAAGAGTCATAACTTCTCGAAAAATAGGTCAAGTATGAGGAAAGTTGAACTTGCACTGTAACTATCCAAGTCTAAGCTGTGTATCAAATTTCAACTGAATATCTCTATTTGTTGCAGAAAAAAGTCTGTTAAACTGAAAGAAAAAAACAAACTGAATTTTGCAAGTCACCAAGGGGCATAACTCCTCTTAAAATAGGTCAAAAATATGTAATGTATCTGGGTTACGTTTAAGTACATGTACTTGTACATTTATGACTGCAAGTTAGAAATAAAACATGCTGATTTTTAATTCATTATTTGAATGTCTACACAGTTTAATTTTGATTAGTAGCTCTACAGTTACCGGACATTCAAAATATTATCTATCGCGGACTTAAATTGGTTTAAAAAATACTGTTGATGTTGTAAACATGTACGAGTCATGATAATCAATCGATTGTTGATATTGTTTGTCCGTTCCTGGTAAAATATTATTCGTCACTTTGTCCAATCTATACAGAATTCTAACATGGCATGAGATTTTCTCCCAATATGTACTATAATACTCGCATGGTGTACTTCCAGTTCGCTAAGCTCTGCCCCTTCACGTGCTATAAAGTTTGTGCAGAACAATTTTTGAATAGAAATAACAACTAGCAACTGATTTGTTGTCTAGTAATTCCCCTTGTCACATGAACCAATCAAATTATCAACTCGCCAGAGATAAATCTACAATTTGATCTAAATGGGTCCTTTGGACCCAATGAAATTTGACCAATGGGTCAGCAGAATTTTATGGGTCCCAAGTACTATAAAGCCTACGCTCACGCAGCAAGAAACGCCTGTTGGGATTTTTTTCACAACATCAAAATATCTAAGTCCCATTACTCCATAAGGACAAATCGGTGTACATTAAAATCGAAAGGCGGCTTCCTCTTCAAAGTCTGATCACAATGTACAAATATCATGAAAATCTGTTGATGCATATTCAATTTATTGCGTTCCATGCACCTATATTTTGCCCTTAGCTAAACATGTATGTGCATATAACCCCCCCCCCCCCCCCCCATTACACATAATTTCCCAGTTATGCAACAAAAAAATTTAAAACCCATTACATATATTAATGAACATCCTTTCTACTTGAAGTATACAAAATTTCAAAACATTTTGACCAGAAATAGATTTTTTAAAGAATTTTGAACAATTTTTTGTATATTTTCATTGTATTTTATAAATCTAAGTCCCATAACTCTGTAACAACAAATTGGATGAACCTGAAAATCAAAAGGCGGCTTCCTCTCCTCAGTCCAATCATAATGTATGAACATCGTGAAAATCATTGACGCATATTCAAGTTATTGCGTTCCATGCGCCTATATTTTGCCCTTAGCTTAACATGTTTATGCATATACCCCCCCTCCCATCACACATTACACATAATATCTCGCGTTATGCGACAAATAAAATAAAAACCCATAAGATATGTCAAAGAACATCCTTTCTACTTGAAGTATACAAAACTTCAAACATTTTGACCTGAAATAGATTTCTAAAGAATTTTTAACTATTTTAGTATATTTTCACTGTATTTTAAAAATCTAAGTCCCATAACTCTGTAACAACAAATCCGATGAACCTGAAAATCAAAAGGCAGCTTTTCTCTCCACAGTCCAATCAAAATGTCTGAATATCGTGACAATCCATTGATGCGTATTCGAGTTATTGCGTTCCATGTGCCTATATTTTGCCCTTAGCTTAACATGTATGTGCGTATAACCCCCCCCTCCCAGTACACATATCTCGGTCATGCGACACAAAAATTTAATAAGGCCTACGCTCACGCAGCAAGATACGCCCGTTGGGATTTTTTTCACAACACCAAAATATTTAAGTCCCATAACTCCATAAGGACAAATCAGATCAGCCTGAAAATCGAAAGGCGGCTTCCTCTTCAAAGTCTGATCACAATGTACAAATATCATGAAAATCTGTTGACGCATATTCAAGTTATTGCGTTCCATGCACCTATATTTTGCCCTAAGCTTAACATGTATGGGCATATAACCCCCCCCCCCCTCCCATTACACATAATTTCTGGATAATGTGACAAAAAAATTTAAGAATCCGATATATATGTGAAAGAACATCCTTTCTACTTGAAGTATAAAAAATTTCAAAACATTTTGACCAGAAATAGATTTTTAAAGAATTTTTAACTATTTTAGTATATTTTTACATTGTATCTAAAATATCTAAGTCCCATAACTCCGTAACGACAAATACGATGAACCTGAAAATCGAAAGGCGGCTTCTTCTTCAAAGTCTGATCACAATGTAGAAATATCATATAAATCCGTTGACTCATATTCAAGTTATTGCATTCCATGCTCCTATATTTTGCCCTTAGCTTAACATGTATGTGCATATATCACCCCCCCCCCCCTCCCACTACAAATATCTCAGTTATGCGACCAAAAAATTAAAAACCCGTTACATATGTCAAAGAGCATCCTTTCTACCTTAAGTATACAAAATTTCAAAACAATTCGATCAAAAATAGATTTTTAAATAATTCTTAACTATGTTAGTATATTTTCACTGTATTTTAAAAATCTAAGTCCCATAACACTGTAACGACAAATCGAATTTAACTGATAATCGAAAAGCGGCTTCCTCACCACAATCCAAACATATGTTAACAGTATGTTAAAATTCTAAGTCCCATAAGTCCGTAACGACAAATTGGATGAACCTAAAAATCGAAAGGCGGCTTCCTCTCCATAGTCTGATCACAATGTACAAATATCATATAAATCTGTTGACGCATATTCAATTAATTGCGTTCCTTAAGCGGACGGATAGACGGACGGACTTCGCCATACCACAATACGTCCTGTCAAATGACGGGCGTATAATAAAGGGTCTTTTCTTCGCTGCGTCTTAAGCTCGAGAAAAGAAGTGATATGAATGGCTTGCGGCGTTTTATGTCCGCGAGATCATTATATCCCAGATAAAAATAGAAATAAAACAATGTACCTCACAAAATTCCATCTAAAATTGAAATTTGCCAAATTAAGTAATTTGTTGTTTATTTAGTTGCTTTATTTACGCATGTGAGGCTTCGTACATGTGTATAGTACAAACCAATTATATATGGTGAACGAAGACGGTACTTACTACACTTAGGTGTGAATTAAACAATTTGAATTTGTTGATACATATTATCCTGCAAAGTTTACCACGACATGGAAGAATTTTTGCGTTACATGTACGTACCTCTGAATCCGAATTACAAGAAGTTAGACTCGCATCGGACTGCATATAACTTTTATATCCAAACATTTTGATGCGCAACAATGTCTCTTACAATACCATGGACATGATCAACCTTCTGTAAGGTTTAATTGACCAGACAAAATATTAACACGAGACAGTAATTTAAAAAACTTTCAATGTCGAGAACGATGAACTAAAGGGAACACATTGTACAAAAATGAATAATGCGTACGGTGGGACGCACAGTCTGGAATCAATGGGTCCCGGGGAATTTATATACGTCAGTAATGCAGGACGCAGAAGTAGATTAATCCCTGGCCTCGATGCTTTGCAACTCGGTGATAATTTGTTTGGTTCATGCAACTGGGGGAATTACTGGACAACAAACCATGGCTAGCTAGTTGTTATTTCTTAAGCAATAGCTTCATTTTGGCAGATGCAATATGCATTTATCGGCCATTCCATAATTTTTCTCGAATTTCAATCACGCCTGTACTGATTTCAATGCCTAATAATCATAACAATTTACATGTACTGAATATTTAGTTACATAATATATTCATCATGAAATATCTTGATAATTTCAAGCAGTCTTTCCAATAACTCAGTAGCCCAACTCCAGTCTCAGTTCATAAAATGTATCGGTTTAATCGGATTTGCCGATAAAAAATGATTTGGTCCGAAAAAAACTCACATTGTGTCTAAAACTTATTTGAACCGATAAAAACCTCATTCTCTATTCATCATTTGGACCGTTAAAAACTCTAAAATATCTGACATTTCAATATGGGAAGATTTCAAGAACTGAGTGAGTGTGACGCCCGAGGCTACCATTTTTTTCTGGGCTAGTAGAAATTCTTCAAGAAACTATACAAAAAACTAGTAAAATTTATCTTCGGGCTTGTGGCTGAAAAAAGTTTTTGGAGAGACTGAATAATTTCAGGTCACTTATTTGAACATGTTGAAAAAAATAATTTTGGTCAATTAATCAAGAGAAAATAGCAGGTAATTGGCTAATAATGTGATAAAGAAAACACGGAAATCGAACCACAAAATTAATTTCTTGATAAAAAAATCAATTATAAAGGGTTACAAAAAAATTAAGTTGCGGTATTGCGAGTGAGTAACTTGGTTGTGTTATATTTAGCAAATGCACATTTTTCTGAGGATGCCATTCATACAGACTGACCTTATACATAATCGATGCAGACTTATAATAAATTGACCCTTTCGAAGGCAGGAAAAATTCCATGACGTCACAATGCAATTTCGATGTTTGACCGAGATTCGAAGCTTGTTTGTACGAAGTAAAAGCATTGTGACTTCACAAAATTTTGCATTTTTTCCCGCAATCGGAAGGATAAGCCTTTTTCACGTAACTGCGTGACTAGCATTTTGTGGACGGCAAGTACCGACTTTCGTTACGTTACAGTTAAAGATTGATTGTCCTTGACGTCATATTGCGGGAAAAGTAGTTATTTTGCCATCCAAAATAACTGGACCGCAGTTATGCGAAAAAGGCCAATTAAGACAGGCACTGGCACCCCCCCCCCCCCCCCCCCCCACCAATATAATTGTCAAACGCTTCAATCAATTTCTGAACATGTTGAACTTCTGCATGCCGTGCAATAACAAACAGCATGAGAAAATATCGAAAATTTCCTTGTACAATGTACTAGACTGGGCCAGTGGGACGTATCTTTGGCTCATTCGGTAGAGCGTCAGACTTAACATCAGAAGGTTGCGAGTTTGATCCCAGGTGGGGGTAGTCTCGTGTTTTCTACAATGGCGCCCAACATAAATCCCATGGGGAGATGGTGGGTAGGAGGGTTGTCGAGGAGGGATAGGGAGGCCCAAAATTGAAAGGGGAGAGTAGTGTAGTAAACTGGTGCTTGTACTAGACAGGGCCAGTGGGACATCTCTTTGGCTCATTCAGTAGAGCGTCCGACTTAACATCAAAACGTTGCGAGTTCGATCCCAGGTGGAGGTAGTCTCGTGTTTTCTACAAAACTCCCAACTCGGCCCTTTGGTCCTCCCAAGTGTTTCCCATCAAAAATTGTATGTGCCCCCTGTGCAGTTGGGGGCCCCTGAGCAAATATTAGTAGCCCGAGGAAATTTTTAGTAGCCAGGGCAGTTGGGCTAGTGAGTTTTCGCGATGACTGTGAAAACTTTTACTCGCACCTGTCAGCCTGCAGACGATCATGGAGTTTGACCTGGTATGTCTAGCACCGTCTCCCTCGGCTTACAATTTCTGTTACGCTCCAATGAAATCAAATAAATAACTTCCCTTTAAGTAGCTTACCTAATTGAAATGAATTAAATCAGCATATAGAAGGTTATATTCAGCTCCATTTTCAGCGTCGCGCGGAAAATGCAACCTCGGCGTCCATCTTCTTTTCCTTGGAGATTTAGCTCGCCTGTCTCGCTTGGGTCCGCGAATTTCCTCTACATAGTTGGAAATGAATTTCTAGATTTCAACATGCTAAATCAAAGTTTCAGTGCTTATAATCAAATGCTACTAATTTTCAAAGATGGAAAACAATTATTTTCTGCACAAGCTATATTCATACTAGCTGTAATAAGGGGTTATCAAAACAGGTTAGGGTCGCTTATGTGCATGTTAATAATCGGAATCGGGTCCCGATTTCGATTAATTCCTTTTTACTATATAATCATGCTAAATCGTTATTATTTGTCCGATACATAAGCGGGCCTAAAAACGTAGTATTATTATTATTATTATGGTTAATTATGGTTAAAAAGCTAATCGGTTCAATAATAATAATATGGTGATTTAAAAAAATCTAGCCAAAAAGTATCTAAAACCTGGAAACAATGACATCCCCTAAAATGCCTTTATTCCATTTTAGTGGTTTATACTTTTCCATCGTATGATCCATGGTGATCATGGTTTAAACTTTACTATCTCAAATCACCATATTATTAATTATGGAACCGATTAACTTGCGGTACATGTAATATTAGTACATATATACTACATAGGTAATACATGTATGTTATTTCAGTATTTTCAAATTAATGCACCGGCATCATCCAAATGGAATATGAGGTCAGAGTCAAGCAAAATCTAATATGTGACCTTTCCCAATAAACAATTGTGGGATACATGATGAAATGCTCATAAGCAGCCTATATATATATACATTCACCTGAAGATATGTGTAACAACCATCCCCTCCCCCCTTTGGCACAAAGTTTCTCATCAACTCAATGAAAAATCTCAAAAGAGATTTCTAGTATACATTTTTCTATCATTAATCAAAATTTCAGATCATATGGACAACACAGAGATTTTTTTAATGAATTCAAAAGTTTTTATTGCACAAGAAATATACTTTCACAAAAAATATACTTTTTTAGTCTGTAATAACATTGACCTTTGATAATTGACCTTAAGTACCTTTGCCCCAAAGGATCTATCCTAATGAACATCCATATTAAATGTGAACAAATTCTGATGTAGGGTTTAGAAGATATGAGCTTAGACAGACAGACAGACAGACAGACAGTATCGACTTTATGCTCCTCCATCATGTCCATATGGGAAAGGTTATGAACATGGAAAATTGAAGAAATTTCTATATATGGGGCTAGGTGTTTGGTCAGTATCTTATCAGCTGTGGCACACAGAAGAGGAGGTGGACAGAGATACAAACATCCAGATACTGTGATATTTATTTCTAAATATTGGCGTGTCATAATACTTAGTGATAAATCAGATTTCGTTTTTCAAAAATGTCACATTTATATCAATGTGCAATGAAGTGAAATGAATTTCAAACCGATTCTGAGTGAATATGTTCAGATAATGGAATACCTGTTAAGAATGTTTTGTTTTCCACTTAGAAAAGAATAGTGAAGGAAATCAGACATCATGAACAACATGTATAATTTGTTATGGCCTGACCTTGAACTTCACTTACCTTCATTTAGCAGCACAGTCATATTAAATTTGATGAAATTATCTATCATATCAAATAGGTAACAAATGCTGATTTTGAGAATTTTCATCAATCAGACAAATGTTGCCCTTCATTATTTCACTTGACATGAAAGAAAAATTCAACAACAGGTTGCATCTGTTGAGTCATTGGAAATTGTGAGTGGAAGTGCATCAAATGTCATTCAGTTTCCAAGTTTACTGAAAATAGAAAAAAATATGTATATGATAAAAGAAGGGATGAATTCAGAAAGTCAACTCAGAAGGGAATACTTGATGTATAGGTTAATACCGACTCATTGATTTTAAAAGTGTGCACATATTATTAAGTCATATTAAGCACAGGTATATGACACATGCCTTATGAACCAATAAATGTCTCCATCATTTCGAATAAAGCCTATGCTAACACAGTAAATGATGCCTGTCAGAATTGATTTTCACAAACCAAACAAATTTTAGAGCCATATCTCTGTAACACCATATTAGGTTAACATGAAAATAGAAAGGCAGCATCTTCTCTACATTCTGATCACCATGATCACTGCAGTGTATAAATTAATATATGGCATATTCAATAATGAAATGATCGCTGAGCGATTTAAGTCCCCTACCCGCGGCATAAATTTATGTCCTGCAACTCTGCCTTCTAAAAACTCTTCAATCAAACATGAATAATTCAAGTCAAACTTGCTCTGTAACTATCCAAGGCCAAGCTATGTGTTTCAGAAAGATATCTGGAAGATTATTTATTTATTTTATTATTTTTTTTTTTTGTTTTTTTTTTTGGTTTAAGGAACATAACTCCTCGAAAAAGGTAAAGACAAAGGTACGTACAAATTTCACCTGAATATCTTATTTGTTGCAGAACAAAAGTCAGGAAAATTACAATTTGCAAGTCATGAATTTTGCAAGTCATCAAGGGGCATAACTCCTTGGAAAATAGGTCAAGAGTAACCAAAGTTGAACTTGCTCTGTAACTATCCAAGCTGTGTATCAAATTTCACTTGAAAATCTGTTTGTTGCAGAAAAATCTGGCAAATTGACAAGAACTGAATTTCGCAAGTCAACAAGAAGCATAACTTCTCGAAAAATAGGTCAAACGTAAGGAAAGTTGAACTTGCCTTGTAACTATCAAAGACTAAGTTGTGTATCAAATTTCAACTGAATATCTCTATTTGTTGCAGAAAAAAGTATGTTAAACTTGAAGAAAAAAAAAACAAATTGAATTTTGAAAGGGGCATAACTCCTCTTAAAATAGGTAAAAAATATGTAATGTATCTGGGTAACGTTTAAGTACATGTACTTGTACATTTGTGACTGCAAGTTAGAAATCAAACATGCTGATTTTTAATTCATTATTTGAACGTCTACACAGTTTAATTTTGATAAGTAGCTCTACAGTTACCGGACATTCAAAATATTATCTATCGCGGACTTAAATTGGTTGAAAAAAAAATACAGTAACTGTTGACGTTATAAACATATACGAGTCATGATAATCAAACGATTGTTGATATTGTTTGTCCGTTCCTGGTAAAATATCATTCGTCACTTTGTCCAATCTATACAGAATTCTAACATGGCTTGAGATTTTCTCCAAATATGTACTATATTACTCGCCTGGTGTACTTCCAGTTCGCTAAGCTCTGCCCCTTCACGTGCTATAAAGTTTGTGCAGAACATTATTTGAATAGAAATAACAACTAGCAAGCTGTGATTTGTTGTCTAGTAATTCTCCTTGTCACATGAACCAATCAAATTATCAACTCGCCAGATATTAATCTACAATTTGATCTTAATGGTTCCTTTGGACCAAATGAATTTTGACCAATGGGTCAGCAGAATTTTATGGGTCCCATGTACTATAAAGCCTACGCTCACGCAGCAAGATACGCCTGTTGGGATTTTTTCACAACATCAAGATATCTAAGTCCCATAACTCCATAAGGACAAATCGGTGTACATTAAAATCGAAAGGCGGCTTCCTCTTCAAAGTCTGATCACAATGTACAAATATCATGAAAATCTGTTGATGCATATTCAATTTATTGCGTTCCATGCACCTATATTTTGCCCTTAGCTTAACATGTATGTGCATATAATCCCCCCCATTACACATTATTTCCCAGTTATGCGACAAAAAAATTAAAACCCGTTACATATGTCAAAGAACATCCTTTCTACTTGAAATACACAAAATTTCAAAACATTTTGACCGGAAATATATTTTTTAAAGAATTTTTGAACAATTTTTTTGTATATTTTCATTGTATTTTATAAATCTAAGTCCCATAACTCTATAACAACAAATTGGATGAACCAGAAAATCAAAAAGCGGCTGTTTCTCCTCAGTCCTATCATAATGTATGAACATCGTGAAAATCCATTGACGCATATTCAAGTTATTGCGTTCCATGCGCATATATTGCCCTTAGCTTAACATGCTTATGCATAGACCCCCCTCTCCCATCACACATTACACATAATATCTCGCGTTATGCGACAAAAAAATTAAAAACTCATAAGATATGTCAAAGAGCATCCTTTCTACTTGAAGTATACAAAATTTCAAGATATTTTGACCCGAAATAGATTTTTAAAGAATTTTTAACTATTTTAGTATATTTTCACTGTGTTTTAAAAATCTAAGTCCCATAACCCTGTAACAACAAAATGGATGAACCTGAAAATCGACAGGCTGCTTCCTCTCCACAGTCCAATCATAATATCTGAATATCGTGAAAATCTATTGATGCGTATTCGAGTTATTGCGTTCCATGCGCCTATATTTTGCCCTTAGCTTAACATGTATGTGCATATAACCCCCCCATTACACATAATTTCCCAGTTATGCGACAACAAAATTAAAACCCGTTACATATGTCAAATAACATCCTTTCTACTTGAAGTATACTAAATTTCAAAACATTTTGACTCGAAATAGATTTTTAAAGAATTTTTAACTATTTTAGTATATTTTCACTGTATTTTTAAAATCTAAGTCCCATAACTCTGTAACAACAAATCCGATGAACCTGTAAATTCAAAGGCGGCTTCCTCTTCTCAGTCCAATCATAATGATTGAATATCGTGACAATCGATTGATGCGTATTCGAGTTATTGCGTTCCATGCGCCTATATTTTGCACTTAGCTTAACATGTATGTGCGTATAACCCTCCTCCCAGTACACATAATATCTCTGTCATGCGACAAAAAAAACTAAAAACCCATTACATATATCAATGAACATCCTTTCTACTTGAAATATACAAAATTTCAAAACATATCGACCAGAAATAGATTTTTAAAGAATTTTAAACTTATTTAGTATATCTTCACTTTATTTTAGTAATCTAAGTCCCATAACTCTGGAACGACAAATTGGATGAACCTGAAAATCAAAAGGCGGCTTCCTCTCCACAGTCCAATTATAATGTATGAATATCGTGAAACTGTATTCAAGTTATTGCGTTCATGTGCCTATATATTTTGACCTTAGCTTAACGTGAGTGCATATAACCCCTCCATCCCATTACACATAATATCTCGGTTCTGCGACAAAAAAATTAAAAACCCGTTACATATGTCAAAGAACATCCTTTCTACTTGAAGTATACAAAATTTCAAAACATTTCGACCAAAATAGATTTTTAAAGAATTTTTAACTATTTTAGTATATTTTCACAGTATGTTAAAATTCTAAGTCCCATAACTCCGTAACAACAAATTGGATGAACCAAAAAATTGAAAGGCGGCTTCCTCTCCATAGTCTGATCACAATGTACAAATATCATAAAAATCTGTTGACGCATATTCAATTAATTGCGTTCCTTAAGCGGACGACAGACAGACGGACGGACTTCGCCATACCATAATACGTCCCGTCAAATGACGGGTGTATAATACAGGGTTTTCTTCGCTGCGTCTTAAGCTCGAGAATAGAAGTTATATGAATGGCTTGCAGCGTTTTATGTCCGCGAGATCATTATATTCTAGAAAAAATAGAAATAAAACAATGTATCTCACAAAATTCAATCTAAAAGTAAAATTTGCCAATTTAAGTTGTTTGTTGTTTATTTAGTTGCTTTATTTACGCATGTGAGGCTTCGTACATGTGTATAGTACAAACCAATTATATATGGTGTACGAAGACGGTACTTACTACACTTAGGTGTGAATTAAACAATTTGAATTTGTTGATTCATATTATCCTGCAAAGTTTACTACGGCATGGAAGAATTTTTGCGTTACATGTACCTCTGAATCCGAACGATAAGAAGTTAGACTCGCATCGGACTGCATATAACTTTTATATCCAAACATTTTGATGCGCAACAATGTCTCTTACAATACCATGGACATGATCAACCTTCTGTAAGGTTTAAATGACCAGTCAAAATATAAACACCAGACAGTAATTTTACAGAAAACTTTCAATGTCGAGAACGATGAACAAAGGGGGACACATCGTACAAAAATGAATAATGCGTACGTCGGGACGCACGATCTGGAATCAATGGGTCCTGGGGAATTTTTATGTGTCAGTAATGCAGGACGCAGAAGTAGATTAATCCCTGGCCTCGCTGCTTTGCGGCTCGGTGATACTTTTTTTGGTTCATGCAACTGGGGGAATTACTGGACAACAAACCATGGCTAGCTAGTTGTTACTTCTTAAGCAATAGCTTCATTTTGGCAGATGCAATATACATTTATCGGCCATTCCATAATTTTTCTCGAATTTCAGTCAAGCCTGTACTGATTTCAATGCCTAATAATCATAACAATTTACATGTTCTGAATATATAGTTACATAATATATTCATCATAAAATATCCTGATAATTTCAAGCAGCCTTTCCAATAACTCAGTAGCCCAACTCCAGTCTCAGTTCATAAAATGTATCGGTTTAATCGGATTTGCTGATAAAAAATTATTTGGTCCGATAAAAACTCACATTGTGTCTAAAAATTTTTGAACCTATAAAAACCTCATTTTCTATTCATCATTTGGCCGTCCAAAATAACTGGTCCGCAGTTATGCGAAAAAGGCTTATTAAGACAGGCACTGGCACCTTCCCCAAAATAAAAAAAAAACCTGTTAATTAATATAATTGTCAAACGCTTCAATCAATTTCTGAACATGTTGACTTCTGCATGCCGTGCAATAACAATACAGCATGACAAAATATCGAAAGCTTTAAAAAACACTGTAGTAAACTGGCGCTTGTACTAGACTGGGCCTGTGGGACGTTTCTTTGGCTCATTCGGTAGAGCGTCGGACTTAACATCAGAAGGTTGCGAGTTCGATCCCAGGTGGGGGTAGTCTTGTGTTTTCTACAATGGCGCCCAACATAAATCCCATGGAGAGATGGTGGGTAGGGGGGATGTCGAGGAGGGATAGGGAGGCCCAAAATTGAAAGGGGAGAGTAGTGTAGTAAACTGGCGCTTGTACTAGACTGGGTGAGTGAGACATCTTTTGGGCTCATTCAGTAGAGCGTCCGACTTAACATCAAAACGTTGCGAGTTCGATTCAAGGTGAGGGTTGTCTCGTGTTTTCTACAAAACTCCAAACTCGGCCCTTTGGGCCTCGCAAGTGTTTCCCATCAAAAATTGTATGTGCCCACCGTGCAGTTGGGGGCCCCTGAGCAAATATAAGTAGCCCGAGGAAATTTGTGGTAGCAGGGCAGTTGGGCTAGTGAGTTTTCGCGATGACTGTGAAAACTTTTACTCGCAACTAGCACCTGTCAGCCTGCAGACGATCATTGAGTTCGACCCGGTGTGCCTTCCACCGTCTCCCTCGGCTTACACTTTCTGTTAAGCTCCAATGAAATCAAATGAATAACTTCCCTTTAAGTAGCTTACCTAATTGAAATGAATTAAATCAGCATATAGAAGGTTATATTCAGCTCCATTTTCAGCGTCGCGCGGAAAATGCAACCTCGGCGTCCATCTTGTTTTCCTTAATTGAAAATGAATTTCTAGATTTCAACATGCTAAATCAAAGTTTCAGTGCTTATATACAAATGCTACTAATTTTTAAAGATGGAAAATGATTATATTCTGCACAAGCTATATTCATACTAGCTTTAATAATAGGTTATCAAAACATGTTAGGGTCGCTTATGTGCATGTTAATAATCGGAATCGGATTCCGATTTCGATTATTTCCTTTTTACTATATAAACATGCTAAATCGTTATTATTTGTCCGATACATAAACGGGCCTAAAAACGTAGTATTATTATTATTTTTATGGTTAATTATTATTCTTACCCCCAAACCGTTCCGGTCACTTTTCAAAAATGTACAGCATCATATGAAAAAACGGAAAGTACCATGTGAAAGAGTATATGAAGATCTTGAATGATTTTTTTTTTCTTGTCAAATGTTTCACATATGCCCCCGCTGGAGGTCATTAAAGGTCAAATCTTTAAACTCTTATAACTCCTTAACTAACAGTCGGATTTGAACAAAATTAGAATTATATTGTTCTTTGGGAAACTTGCAAACTTTTAGACGCTTACATGCTCGATAAAATATTTACGGTTTTCGCGCTATTAAGAGTTGAAAATGTAACTTTAAATTGGCATAGTGCCAATTTCTACATTTTTGAGATATTGAGTTGAAACTTGGATGGTAGTTTCTTTATAGGTAGACATTTAATGCTGACCTACTTTCAAGGTCAAATTTTTATACTCAAAGTCAGAACAAAGACTACTTGACCTTCAGAGTTCAAACCTCATACATACTATCGTTTAGCCAAGCTCTTTCACCTTGACCTCGACCTAAGGTCAAAATTTGATTCGCAAGGTCACAGCAAAGTTTTGCCTATAGAATAAAGACTATTTGACCTTCAGAGTTCAAACTTCATACATATTATCGTTAAGCCACGCTCTTTCACCTTGACCTTGACCCAAGGTCAAATTTTGATTCTCAAGGTCACAACAAACGTTTGCCTATAGAACAAAGACTATTTGAATTTAAGAGTTTAAACTTAACACAAATATTCCTTGCATCAAGCAATTTAACCTTGACCTTGACCCAAGGTCATTTGTTGGTAAAATCTCAAGGTTACCAGATACTTTGGTTGATAAAATATTGAGCTTTGATCAGAGTAAGATCAATCTTGGAAAAAGTTACCTCAAATTCTTATCTTTTTTCTGTGACCTATATTCACGGTCAAATGATCATTCTCAGGGTCATAACAAACTTACTCTTGTAGAATTAGCAGTTTTTGTCCTACGCTATTTATTCTTCACACAAGTAGTCTTTCTTATTTGAACATAACATAGTATAAGAAACATAACTCTTTTACTCTTGGTCTCTGTTTTTTTTTGTTCATAGTAGCATTACTTGGCTATATTCTCATTCTATTGTCATTTTCTATTTATAGAAATGCTCTCATTGCAAAATCATTGTGCAATTTTGTTTTGAGATAGTAATTTTAAAGGATTTAGAATTGAAAGATCATGGAGTATAAAGCTTTCGTAAATATGAAAGGTATTTATTATCTTTTTGTTCTATTTTGTTGACAAATAAATGAGAGTCCCAAATTAGACTAAAGCTCTTAAGACTCATTTGCTGTAGTGAATAAGGTGCAAAAGCTATTTTTCCATCTTCTTTATTCGGATTGTAACACTTCATTACCAAGGAAGATCTAATAAAGGAGGAATCCGTCTGTTGCTTGCAACAGTAGCCATCTAGTTCTTATTATTCTTCTTGTTATTATTATTCTTACCCCCAAGCCATTCCAGAGACGTTACAACAAAGTACCGCATCATAGGATAAAATGGAAAGTGTCATGAGAAAGAGCAAATAAAGATCTACATTTCAATTTTTTTTCTTGTCGTGAAGTTCATATATGTGCCCCGCTAGAGGTCATCGAAGGCAAAATCTTTAAAACCTTATAACTCCTAAACTAACCGTACGATTTGAACGAAATTTGTTTTCTATTGATCTTTTGTAAGTTTGCAAACTTTTATACGCTAACATGCTCCATAAAATATTTACGGTTTTCGTGTTATTTTGAGTTGAAAATGGAACTTTAAATTGGCACAGTGCCAATTTCTGCAGTTTTTGATATTTTGAGTTGAAACTTGGATGGTAGGTTACTAATAGGTAGTCATTGATGATGACCTATTTTCAAGGTCACATTACATGTATGATTCTCAAGGTCACAACACACTTTTGCCTATAGAACAAAGACTATTTGACCTTGACATTTCAAACTTCATAAATACAATAATTGAGCAAAGCCCTTTCACTTTGACCTGGGCCCAAGGTCAAATTTTCATTCTCAAGGTCAAAAAAAACTTGTGCCTATAGAACAAAGACCATTTGACCTTGAGAGTTCAAACTTGGCGCAAATATTCCTTGCATCAAGTCCTTTCACCTTGACCTTGACCCAAGGTCATTTGTTCGATTTCAAGGTCACAACAGGCTTTTGTCGATAAAAAATTGAGCTTTGATTAGATTAAGAGGACTCTTGATGAGAATAAACTCAAATGCTTATATTTTATCCATGCATGACCTTGGTTAAAGGTCACATAAACTTTTTCAAGGTCATAACAAACATTTACTCTTGTAGAATTCACAGGATTGTCCTTAACTATTTATTCTTCACACAAGTAGTACTTCTTATCTGAACTTTACATAGTAAGATAGATAACTCTTTTATTCTTGTTCTCTGTTTCTTTCTTTTTTATTCTTAGTAGCATAACATATCAGTAGTTTCATGTTGTTGTCATTTTCTATTAATAGAAGTTATCTCATTGCAAAATCGTTGTGCAATTCTTTTTTGAGAAAGTCATTGTAAAGGATTAGATATTGATTGAGCATGGATTTTAAAGCTTTCGTAAACATGAAAAATATTTATTATTTATTTCGTCTATTTTTGATAGATAAATAAGAGTCCCAAATTAGACATAAGCTCTTTTGACTCATTTGCTGAATTTAATATGGTACTAAAGCAACTATTCTTTTTCCATCTTCTTTTTTCGGATTTTAGCACTTCAGTTCCGAGGAAGGTCTAATAAAGGAGGAATCCGTCTGTTGCTTGCAACAGTAGCCATCTAGTTTGATTTTATTATTTATCTCTATATCGTATGAACGAATGAAAACACTACTGATTGGGTATGCTGTTTTGCACCCACGTCTCTTTAAGTAATAGTTAATATTCTTTTGTAGGTGAATCGCGGGTCACGATCGTATAATACATATTTCAAATTTATATGATACGAAGGACGCCACATCATATATAAATATATATGAATATATTTTGTTGTTATTTAAATTTGTTTCGCTTAATCATATAAATACGGACGAAGATTCAACATCCGAATTGGTAATGGAAGATCGCATTTAGGAAATATTGTTTCAAAGGCTACTCTGTGGCAGCAGTGTTGGACTTTATTTGCCTTAATTCAGAATCAATTCAACGTGTTTGTCTTAGCATTATGTTTTGGAAAAAAAGAAGGGAGGAGATCTCCAACAAGACCCCGTTCAGCATCAACAGCAAAACACCAAAACACCCGATGCAAAAACACAAAAGACGAGTACAGCACGAGACGGAAAAGAGACACACGACATGTAAACATCAAACACAAAAGACTACACATAAACCGACGAGACTAATGGGTAACCGGTGCCGACTTTGGACGGCCATCTGTCACGCAAGTAGCAAATGGTTTGGTTATCCTGGATTACGTGCGCACAACCCTCTCACTTCTCCAATTACCCAGAGGTCTCGTAGAGCGTACAATTGTGGTGTAAAACAACCTCCTCACTGTAAGATGACATCACACAAACAAGACCGCAAAACGCAGAGGCCCCAGAGACACAGATGAATATGTAAATGGATATAAAAAGAGGGCATGCGTAATACAGTCCGTGCTCTGCCGGCTGTAGCGAGCTCATGTATGCAATCACCCGAGGAGTCCGACTGACATTCAGAGAGGACAGGTGGTCGGGGCCCTGTCTTCTCTAAAGAGTATCATTTACTTCCTTATCTCTAAATGAACAATGATTAGGGGAGTCTAATTAAGCAAATGTAGGGACCATTGCGGGATATCTAGCCCTATAAATTTGCTGGCTTTTACTGGTACATGCTTAAGTTAAAGTTTGTTGTGTCAAGGCACAAATATTGTCTTTCGACAGGCCACTGTAAGATTCTCCAAAGAGATCATGTTGTACATAAAGTTAAGACGTAAGATTCAGGCTTGTTGAATGAATGAATGAATGCATCTATCTGTCACATTCTAAATTAACATTTTAATCCTGTTTTGAGCCTCTTCATATTTATACATTTTGAGGTGAATAATGAATTTGAATCTCTGACTGTAATACTCTAAAATACGTTAAACATCACAGGTTAAGTTTTTTTTATTCTATGGGTAGAGAACAATGTAACGTATAGTATTTTAATAAAATAAGATATATGTCAACGAGGTTCCAATGGATTTATGACCTTCCAAAGAATTACATGTCTATTTTTTCTAGATTTTTCCCAAAATTTGCATCAAATCATCAATAGACCCCAGTAATTTTAAACCTGATTCATGAATGTTCATATAGGATATGGAGAACAGTTCAGGAGATATAAATCCAATTTTTTTTGTAACAAAATCTGGAAGGGAGTGGTCATAATTTTGTATCAAACTTAAAATTTTGTGCGATGATTGCTACATTTATTTTCATTTTTGAAAGATATGTTAAGTAAGATTAAGATAGCAGTTTTTCCGCTCATTGGCATGTTAACAAAGTACTCAAACTCATCATTTACTGGTTGGATTGTAACATTAATGACGCCAACAATAGAGCCTAAAATTGTATAATATTTACTATTTCATAGAATTTGACGTACCAGCATTGATTTATTTTCTATTCTTTATTTGTTTAGACCTTCTTTCGTTATTGAAAGAATCCATTTTCATCCATATATCAATTGGAAATAGAACTGAATTTAAAAAAAAAAAAAGGATTTTGCAACCCATTTCATAATATTAACCCACTTTATCAGTAATATTAACGCCTGCATTTTTTTTATCAAATGACGTCACGTGATGCATTTGTCAAATTAAACGTCAAATCAAGTTGATAAAGAAAAAAAAAACGGTACCGAACGAAATGTGGCGATAAAAACAAGATGTTTTTCTTATGAATAGAATTATAAACGAATAGAATGTATTCAGACAAATGAATATTCAAAGAAAATTACTAATGCTTGAATGTAAGTTCAATCACACGTTGTAATATATACAGGCTTAGTACATTCATGTTGTTATCCATTGGTTTAGGATGAGGAGAAAAGCCGGGATAGGCAAAAATCGGCCTTGTGATAGAATTTCTTTTTGAAATGATTTTTTTTATGAAAATCATATTTTTTTCCGCATGACATCTGTTTTCCTCTAAGAAAGGGTAAAAAAAGCACGGACAACATCGTTTTGACAGAACATCGCCTTATAATTGCCCGGCGTTTTGAAACTTATATGTTATATATAAGAATCTGGGTTTCAAAGCAGAAAACATTTATGTAAAATACAATCTACTGATTTATATCACTAAAAAATGCTGCAACTGAGTTCTATCTTCGATTGATGTTTCAAACGTTCCATACCCCCTCCTCTTTTTATTACTGATCTTCTTGCACATATTTTATGTTACAATTATAGTCGTTAGATGACAAATTCTTTCCTGACCGTAAAATAATTTACATGTACATAGTAAGACGAAAAATTAGTATTCCTTCCATTTACGGAATTATGGAGATCATGTAATGTAGGTAAGTCGGAACACGTCCTTTTTTATCAAACATGCAGGGATTATCAGCATCATAGCCTCCAACGTGAGTCAAGGTCATACTCAAGGTCAGTGTGACTTGTTCAGGATCAAATAACATTTGGTTTATTTTAAATATGTATGTATTTTCCATCCATAACTTAAACGTATACCGGTAATAAAAATTCACTGCCGGGGAGAGGGTTTAGGCATTAATTCTGAAATCATTGATTTATAAGAGGTCCATGAATATTATATTCGCATTGTAAGAAAAGGAGAAAAATAAATAATGTAAAAAGGGAACCTTTTTCAAATGGAGGATTCACTTTTTGTCTAAGTCTCATAGTACTATGTCATTTGTCATGAAAATTCTTCTGTTTGATAAATTCAAAATAAAATCATTACGGTTCGCTTATAATAAATGGCGAATCTTACACATAGCGGTGAGAAATTGCGACGTAACAGGAATGCCCCCCCCCCTCTTGCCCTTATCGTGATGCTTGATGTTCTAAATATCACTACTCCTTGATGTATAGAATTTGTTCGAGAAATGTCCATGCATTTGTTTAACCAAATCCTGCATGTAAATTAAGGAGTTGGTTTCTAATAAAATGAACGATTTTGTGAGTTGAAGCTCATTTAAACCCCGCGTGTAAAAAAAATCACACATTTTAATTAGATTTGGCTTAATTTAACCCCGCGTATAAATCAAACCGCTGTTTACAAATAAAACAAGCATAAAATTATTCTTTTCGTAATTATCTCTGAATGGACATACCCATCAAAGAATTGTTTTACATCAATTTTTAATCAAGATTCAAAGGAAAACTATAGAGGTCCCAATCTAATAAAAATACAGCAGTTTTATTTAGAACAATCCCTAAAATGTTAAACGTCTTCAGATTAAATAGCATCATTTAAGACCAGATAAATTTGCAGCATAGACAAGACATGCACGTTTCGGGTATTTAACCCTCGTCAGTGATCCTCAGTCTAAAAAATGTAATATGACCAAAAAGGTGTGAAAATAATTATGTCCAAAAATGTACCGAAAGACGTAGCAGAATGGGAATTTCAAGAAATTTTGTAACAGTAACTTCAGGACGTAGGTTAGTCAGCGTCAGATTATAAGAGTGTCGATGTAATTTTGGTCCGTTTTTTTCTGACGTAATAGAAAACGTGACGTCGATTTTGGCGAAGAGAGAGACTCCGAAGTGATATGTTGTTGAGATGGTGTATCCTTGACTCTTAATGAATATAAACATCCAAGAAGTACAAATCAATTATTCAGTCTCAAGGTCTAGAAGATATGGTACAAATTATAAGAACATCAAAACAAGAACATGTCGCATCTATTTTGATGCACCAAGCATGTATTTCGTATAGCGAATCCTCATCAGTGCAGAAACGATTTTAAGACACAGCCATATGTTTTAGTAGTAACCCCTACTTTTATTTTTTTTTTGGGGGGGGGTTGAATGTGTGATTTTACGTTGCAAAGAGTTCATGAATCTTGTGCAGTGACACTAATTGTGCGCCTCTTGCTGCAGGTTTATTCTTATACACGAATGGAAAGAGAATTTATCCAAAATCTTCAAAAGCAAAGAAAACATTATGTTAAATGTTTCATCGGTAATTCTAGGTACCTGGATGACATTCTTACTATCGACAATCCTGTTTAAAAGCCACAAGAATTTCCTCTGAACACGGCAAACATTACAAATGAAGAAACACAATTTTTGGACCTAGATATCCAAATCGTTAATGGAGAGATTCGTCCGTGTTGCTTAGGTCCCTGTGTTTTGCGGTCGTGTTTGTGTCTGGTCATATAACAGTGAGAAGGTTGTTTTACACTATAATTGTACGTTCAGGACCTTTGGGTAATCGGAAAAGTGGGAGGGTTGTGCGCATGTAATCCAGAATTATCACACCGTCTGCTACTAACGTGACAGATGGTCGTCCTAAGTCGGCACTAGTTGCCCATTGGTCTTGTTGGTTTATGTATCGTGTTTTGTGTTTCATGTTTCTATGATACATTTGAATGAGTTGATGTTCCTTTGAATTCCTTTTGCCTCTCTTTCTGTGGATGTCTGCATAATGTTCTTGCATTGGGTGCTTTGGAGTTTTGCTGTGGGTGCTGGAACCAAGCGTTATCGGAAGTTCCCTCCTTTCTTTCCAAATTCCCTTCCGGGCCGATTTAGAAGCATGTAATATATGACCAAAATGACATTTGAGAGTTCGTGTAACGGTGTTAGGATGATACACTACTTCCATTTCAATCTATTTCTGGATGCTCAAATGTACTATGACACGTTACCGAATAAGGAAAATAATGGATGATGTCAAATTTGATCGAAACATAGCTTCCTTTAGGGGACTGAGCTGGGAAGAAGAAATTACTATACTTCAATCATTCAATTATTCAATCAAAGGCAAGCGTTTATCAGTCAGGGGCATCACTGATTTCAGTACCCTTTCAGAAATTACTAACATCAGTAATTTTGATTTTGACTTCACTTACTGCTTTACCTCAAAATGACTGAATTCCATACTTTTTGCGCGCATTCTCATTACTAGAAACTCATTTCTTCGCTTTTTCATTTTATGAGTTCATTGGGTGCAGAATAGAAAGTACTACAAATCCATGGAATTAGATTTCCCTAAATAGTAAAGGCAATCAAATGGACAAACTTTAGAATATGACGGGATTTCATCATTTTTATGTGACTGATTTCTATCATTTTGCAGAATGAATATCTTTGATCGTCCTTAATTACAAAGGAAATCGAAAAATAAATTATAAGTATCAGTCATTTCCAAAGAGGACTGAAATCAGTGATGCCCTGACTGTTTATAATAATAACATGGAATTGTTCTAATTCTTTACTTTCTTGAAGAAAACTTGAAACCAACGTGCACATTTAATGGTGAAACTTTTTCAGTGGTATCTACAAATGCCGAAGTCATTTTCAGACAAAGCAAAATGTATTTTAGATGGACATCTAGTTCTATTTTCTATACTGAATTAAAATCTATATAATTGAATTATGTGCATTTACTTTGCAAAGAATGCGTGACTCTAAATTTCCTTTCGGATCGAATCAGTAGCATTCAAAAGAGCTGGGAAGAAATCTACGACCAACAAAAATGCATATGAGGGATGGTACTAGGATGATAAACTCCTTTAATTCCGACAATATTTCTGTATAAATTGACAAGTTTCCGAATCAATAGCAAAATGATATATAATGAAAAATTGATGAAGGCCAAAAATAAACATGTTTCCAAGCGATAAAGCTGGAAAGAAGCAATTGTTTTATAAATGTATGTGACGTGATATTCAAATATACAATCTTTTGGAAAGGTGCTAGTACATGTACTGGCTCAAACGTCTTTTCAAATTCTAATTTCGTAAAGCACTTCATACTTCTAGCAAGTCTGTGTCTCAATCATTTGTTTTTTCACGTTCCATAATCGTTATCAGATGTTTAATCTTTGCTTCCAATCCTTCAATTGTTTTTTGCATATCTTCCATCTTTTTTTCGTTAATAGTTTGCTGATCTTTCATCATAGATTCCAGACTTTCTATCATTCTTATTTGCATGGCTTGATTTTCCATCATAGTTTCTTGTTGCTTCTTTATGATTTCATCAGAAGACATCATGTTTTGTTGTTTTACATGCTGATTTTTGAGTAACTGGTACATCATTATCTGATAGTCGAGTATTTCTTGATCAGTTGTAGGTCTACAAAACAAAAGAGGTTATTCTAAAATGAAAATATTCACGTCGGTATGTTTTCATCAAATGAACGGTAAATTCGTTTGTGAAATAAAGCGAATCTACCGAAAAAAATGCTAAATAACTTTTCTGTTTCTGTTAAGAAAAGCAAAGCGTTCTCTAAATAGCTTCACTAGTTCAACGGATGTTAACGTTCAATTGTGATTGGTATACAGATATTGGAGAGAGAAATGTAGAATAAAGGGACATATAATATTCAACTCGACGCACAAAATGCACTCATTTTATGCATAATTATGACATGCATTGGAAAAAAATAATACTAATACAACTAATTTCCTTAAAACAATTTGATAAGTTCTTATCAGTTACCGTAGTTGCTCTCATCACAAAAAAGTAAGACCATACAGAAAGCCGAAGCGAACAGGTCAATCTACTTGCAGAGTTAAATAATCTAAAATATCAATGTGTTTTGAATAATATTGATGTATAGGTATTGAAATCTTATCGTACGATTCTTCTGGTGCTGCAGTCTTGTGTTGTTGGAGATCCCCTTCTTTGTTTAATAAGATGTAAAAAAGGGCGGATCCAGATTTTTCAGTCATAAATGGAGAGGGGATGGACCACTAAAAGTCATACACGTAGGAAGATCCATGAAGGACCAGTGTGTAACGATACGTCAAATCTGCCTAAAATAATAAGGTTTTTAATTCATTTCTTCAATGAAGCTGATGTAAATTTGAAAGGTAAAAAATGGGTATTTTTTAAAGTCGACGTACTTCGAACTCAATACTTTGCGCTTGCTACGGCCGGCAGAGCACAGATTATATGCCCTCTTGTGATGTCCATTTACAAATTCATCTGTGTTTCTTGTGCCCCTGTGTTTTGCGGTCTTGTGTGTGTGGTCATCTGACAGTGAAGAGGTTGTTTTACACCACAATTGCACGTTCTTTGAGACCTCTGGGAAATCGGAAAAGTGGGAGTATTGTGCGCACGTAATCCAGGATAACTACACATTTTGCAATGTTCGTGGCAGATCGCCGTCCTTAGTCGGCACCAGTTGCCCATTGGTCTCGTTGGTGTATTTGTAGTCCTTTTTGTTTGATGTTTCTGTGTTGTGAGTTGGTGTTCCTTGTCCTTTTTTTTGTCTAATTCTGTGCTTGTCTTCTCTGTGTTTGTGCATTGGATGTTTTGGGGTTTTGCTTTGGGTGCTACAACCTGGTGTTGTTGGATATCTCCTCCTTTGTTTAAGGGATCATGTAAAAGAAAACAAGTGCGATTAAAAAAGTTAAATCAGAGCACACAATGGATGAAAGTACATCTGAAAGCTTTAAATATATATATATATATCATGCATGAAAACGAATACATTCTTCACACAAATTATTCCAAGCTCATTGGAATTGAATCAACACTTTGCTCTTGTGACACATTCCCTGTGAAGTGCGGTGTCCGAAGTGTGTAGTCTGCGATCATGAAAAACGTTCATTAGTACCATCTCAAAACTGTACCTCCTCAAAATCTGGGGAAAAAGTAAAACCTTGTTCTGATTCAGGATTATTTGCGCACAAATTGTTTTTCTTTTTAAGAAAACTACTAGTATGTTCCCTAACAAAATTTTCTGTGAAGCAAAAGAAAGGAGGGGATCTCCAACAACACTAGGTTGCAGCACCCACAGCAATATTCCCAAACACCGAATGCAAAAAACACAGAACAGACACCACAGAAAGAGACGCAAAAGGGACATGGAACACCAACTCACACCATAGAAACATTAAACATAAAAGACCACACATAAACAAACGAGACCAATGGGCAACCGGTGCCGACTTAGGACGGCCATCTGCCACGTAAAAAGCAGACGGTGTGGTTATCCTGGATTACGTACGCACAACCCTCCATCTATTCCGATTTCCCAGAGGCCTCGAGGAACGCACAGTTATGGTGTAAAACAACCTCCTCACTGTTAGATGACCACACACAAACAAGACCGTAAAACACAAGGGTCTAAGCAACACAGATGAATATGTAAATGGATATAAAAAGAGGACGTACGTAATACAGTCCGTGTTTTATAATGTTTTAAAAAGTTAGAGATTATTTAAAAAAGGATACTTTAGGATGCAGTAAACATCAACCGTCTCGTATTCACGTGTGTTGAGATTGCTTATAAGTTTATCGGCTATACTGTACCACGTGACACGGTCCTGTAGGTAAAATTGCTCTCAGTGGGCAAGGAAACGCAGAACGTTCGGTTTTTCTATAATTTCGTGCAATACAGACCACTGCGCTATGAACGCTTGATTGTTTGTGAATTCTAAAATATAATGGAGATCAGAACAAGACTACGGTGAAAGTTCGCCCAATCAGATTGCTTATTCCAATTCAGTCCGATTTATGTAAATAAAATGGAAGGCGCTGATCTTCAAATCGTAGCAGTTCGAGTGTTTAAGCGATCAACGAGGAGTTACGGTCATACATTACACTTCTAGGTATAGAAATCAATTTAGAATTCACAAACAATCAAGCGCTCATAGCGCATTGGTCTGTCGCATCTCGCAAATAGAATGCACTGACTGAACACCGAGCCAGGGCTGGAACGGACACGCTAAACAGCTTAATTCGAGTAAACAAAAACTAGGCCACTGAAGAAATGGTACCTACGATATCTCTGGAAGTACAGGGAATTTTTTAATGCAATTTGGTGACATAGTAGATAAAATATATAGGTACAATCGTAGAAAGTATGATCTTATTTGAACCCCTATAGCGAATTTTTGCAATGGTTGAAGTTTGACATGACTGTGTATCTGCAAGATACTGGCCTTAAACAATACACAGGTCGTACACATACGTACACATAGCAGGAGCTCTTACGGCCTGTGGAACAAATATGCAGATCTATACACCACAGGGGTGAGGTATCATCGCTTGGTCACAAACCCTTTCCTCAAAACAAACCCTTCAATATGTCTATATATAAAACGTTTTAATATAGACGGTACGTATAGAGGAAAGGGTTTGTGACCAAGCGATAATACATGTACCTTACCCCTGTGCTATACATGAAGAAAAATAAACGTCTGTACTATCAGTGCAGATCCAGCTTATTATTTGGGGGGGGGGGAGAAATTGGCAAGGGGTTTGGGGACTTCCTAGGTCTCCAGCGGGTCCAGGGCAGAGCCCTGTTAGGGGGGTTGAAGCCCCCTGGAATCTCTTGAATTTCAGCCATTTTAGGACCCATTTTCGTGACTTAATTGAAGA
Organism: Pinctada imbricata; assembly: GCA_033119305.1. Taxonomy (NCBI): domain Eukaryota; kingdom Metazoa; phylum Mollusca; class Bivalvia; order Pterioida; family Pteriidae; genus Pinctada; species Pinctada imbricata. Next base: position 28,074,031 of record VSWD01000003.1, on the reverse strand, counting down.
ATGGAATTTGATACATTTAACAATAATAATTACTAAAAGGTAGGTAATATTCACTGATATTCACTCTTTCTTGATTTAAAATGATTGTTTTACCCATGATTGGAAAATTTTAGGGGCCCTACGCCCCCCTTCAATCCGTCACTGACTAGCAGTCATGCTGACATAGGTTCATAAACGTTTTGTTCCCGAACATTGGAAAATGGATTTGTTCTATCTGCTAATACAATATTTAAAAATCCCATAAAATAGTTTGATATCATTCTAAAATGAATAAACGAAACTCGCCATCAGTACCTTCAGAGCTTTGATTACATTAAGGTTTAAAAATGGTGTTTCTGTGTCTGTAACGTTTGCCTTGTTCAGAGTCAATTCTTTTAGATAAAAAACATCTTTATACTTTTCAAAAACAGGAATATCGATAGTAATGAGATAAAGAGGATCCTGATGACAATCTCAACAGCACTCACAATAGAGCACCAAATGGAGCAATGGGACCAGGTGCCCGGGAGGAGTATAAATCCGCTGTTTGGCTAGTCGCACCCGCCGTAGATGTTCATGAACGAAAAATGAGAACAGTATCTAAAAACATGCACTGTCTGAGGTAATGTCTATATAGAAAGTGCTATGGCGACCACATTAAGGAAAATATTTGAAATACTTACTTTCAAAACCCTAGCGGGGAACTATTAAGAGCTCCACACGGCAAAAGGCGTAAGTGTGACTGAAATGAGATAAAGATGATCCTGGCGACAATCTCAACAGCACTCACAAAAGAGCACCAAACTGAGCATCGACGGACCCCTAGCTAGCTAGAGGTGGAACAAGGTGTCCGTGAGGAGAAAGCATCCCCTGTTTGGCTATTTGCACCCGCCGTCGATGTTCATTCACGAAAAATGAAAACTTTCAAGAGTTCCACACGGCAAAGGGCATTAGTGTGACTGAAATGGGATAAAGATGATCCTGATGACAATTTCATCAGCATTCACAATAGAGCACTAAATGGAGCATCGACGGACCCCTAGCTAGCTAGAGGTGGGACAAGGTGCCCGGGAGGAGCAAGCATCCCCTGTTTGGATAGCCGCACCCGCCGTCGATGTTCATGCACGAAAAATGAAAACAATATCTAAAACCATGCACTGTCTGAGGTAATGTCTATATAGAACGTGCTACGGCGACAACGTCAGGGAAAATATTTAAAACACTGACTGTCAAACCCCTCGCGGGGAACTTTTTTACACGCGGCAAAAGGCATAAGTGTGACTGAAATGAGAAAAATAAGATCCTGACGACAATCTCAACAGCATTCACAATAGATTACCAAATGGAGCATCGACGGACCCTAGAGGTGGTAGAAGGTGCACGGGAAGAGGAAGCATCACCTGTTTGGCTTGCCGCACCCGCCGTCGATGTCCATGCACGAAAGATGCAAACAATATCTAAAATCATGCACTGTCTGAAATAATGTCTATATAGAAAGTGCTATGGTGACCACGACAGGGAAATTATCGAAAACATTTACTGTCAAACCCCTCATGGGGAACTTCTTTAAGAGTTCCACATGGCAAAGGGCATAAGTGTGATTGAACAGCACTCACAATAAAGCACCAAATGAAGCATCGACAGACCCCTAGCTAGCTAAAGATGGGACCAGGTGCGAGGGAAGAGTAAGCATCCCCTGTTTGGCTAGCCTCACCCGCCGTCGATGTTCATGCACAAAAAATGAAAACAATATCTAAAACCATGCACTGTTCGAGGTAATGTCTAAATAGAAAGTGCAATGGTGACAACGTCAGGGAAAATATTTAAACACTTACCGTCGAACCCTCGCGGGGAACTTTTTTAAGAGTTCCACACGCCAAAGGGCATTAGTATGACTGAAATGAGATAAAGAAGATTCTGACGACAATCTCAACTGCACTCACAATAGGGCACCAAATGCAGCATCGACGAATTCATAGCTAGCTAGAGGTGGGACTAGGTGTCCTCTGTTTGGCTAGCCGCATTTGCCTTCTATGTTCATGCACGAAAGATGCAAAAAATATCTAAAAATATGCAATGTTTGAGTTAATGTCTATATAGAAAATGCTATGGCGACCACGTCAGGGAGAATATTTAAAACACTTACTGTGGAACCCCTCGGGGGAACATTTTTAAGAGCTCCAAACGGCAAAGGGCATTAGTGTGACTGAAATGAGATAAAGAAGATCCTGACGGCTATCTCAACAGCACACACAATAGAGCACAAAATTAGGCATCGACGGACCCCTAGCAAGCTACATGTGGGACCAGGTGCCCGGGAGGAGTAAGCTTCTTTTAGGCCATATTTCATTGTTTTGACTGAGGATCACTGACGAGGGTTTAGTACCCGAAACGTGCATGTCTGGTCCATGCTGTAAATTTATCAGGTTTAAAATGATGCTATTGAATTAAAAGACGTTTAACATTTGAACTACTTGGTGAGTGCCACTTCTGGTGGACCAAGAGTCCCCGAGGGCACATGTAGCCAAGTTCGATCAACTTTGGCTGATCGTCTGTCACTTCAACGCATTTTAAATTTTCTGTTGCAAAATTTCTTGAAATTTCTAAAACGCGGGTCCTGTAGCATCATATCCCACCCACGTCTTTTGGTACATTTTTGGACATAATAATTTTCATACTTTTAGGCCATATTTCATTGTTTAGACTGAGGATCACTGACGAGGGTTTAGTACCCGAAACGTGCAATTCTGGTCCATGCTGTAAATTTATCAGATTTAATATGATGCTATTGAATTAAAAGTCGTTTAACATTCTTCTGCGTGTTTGGCTAGCCGTACCCGCCGTCGATGTTCATGCACGAAAAATGAAAACAATGTCCGAGGAAAAGTCTACATAGAAAATGCTATGGTGACCACGTCAGGGAAAATATTTAAAACAATTACTGTCAAACCATCGCGGGGATTTTTGTCAAGAGCTCCACACGGAAAAGGGCATAAGTGTGACTGAAATGAAATAAAGAAGATCCTGACGAACAATCTCAACAGCACTTAAAATAAAGCACTAAATAGAGCAACGACGGACCCCTAGCTAGCTAGAGGTGGGACAAGGTGCCCGGGAGGAGCAAGCATCCCCTGTTTGGCTAGCCGCACCCGCCGTCGATGTTCATGCACGATAAATAACAACAATATCTAAAACCATGCACTGTCTGAGGTTGTGTCAATATAGAAAGTGTAATGGCGACAACTTCAGGGAAAATATTTAAAACACTTACTGTCAAACCCCTCGCAGGGAACTTTTTTAAGAGCTCCACACGGCAAATGCGTTAGTGTGACTGAAATGAGATAAAGGAGATCCTGTCGACAATCTCAACAGCACTCAAAATGGAGCACCAAATGAAGCATCGACGGACCCCTAGCTAGCTAGATGTGGGACCAGGTGCACGGGAAGATTAAACATCACCTGTTTGGCTTGCCGCACCCGCCGTCGATGATCATGGACGAAAGATGCAAACAATATGTAAATTCATGCACTGTCTGAAATAATGTCTATATAGAAAGTGCTATGGCGACCACGTCAGGGAAATTATTTAAAACATAACTATCAAACCCCTCACTTGGAACTTTTTTAAGAGCTCCACACGGCAAAGGGCATTAGTGTGACTGATATAGAATAAAGAGGATCCTGACGACAATCTCAACAGTACACACAATAGAGCACCAAAATGAGCATCGACGGACCCCTATCCAGCTAGATGTGGGACCAGGTGCCCGGGAGGAGTAAGCTTCCTCTGCATGATTTACTAGCCGTACCCGCCGTCGATGTTCATGCACGAAAAATGAAAACATTATCTTAAACAATGCACTGTCTGAGGTAATGTCTATATCGAAAGTGCTATGGCGACCACGTCAGGGAAAATATCTAAAACACTTACTGTCAAACCCTCGCGGGGAGCTTTTTAAGAGCTCCACACGGCAAAGGGCATTAGTGTGACTGAAATGAGATAAAGGAGATCCTGACGACAATCTCATCAGTACTCACAATAGAGCACCAAATGGAGCATCGATGAATTCATAGCTAGCTAGATATGGGACCAGATGCGAGGGAGGAGTAAGCATTCTCTGTTTTGCTAGCCGCACCCGTCGTCGATGTTCATGCACGAAAAACTGAAAACAATATCTAAAACCATGCACTGTCTGAGGTAATGTCTATATAGAAAGTGCTATGGCGACTGACTCTCAAATCTCCTCGCAGGGAACTCTTTTTAAGAGCTCTACACGGCAAAAGGCATTAGTGCGACTGAAATGAAATGAAATAAGAATATCATCCAGGTACCTAGAAGTACCAATGATACATTTCACATCATCATATTTTCGTTGCTTATGAAGATTTTGAATAAATTCTTTTTCATATGTGTATAAAAATAAATCTGCAACAAAAGGCGCAAATAATCCCTACAACCTGCTTGTAGAGATTCTCACCATATCTTACATAAATGTTGTCCAAGTGGGAGGACAGGGAACTGCACAGGGACAGGGAACTACACAGGTCGCTACATGTCCATGATTTGTATGATTTGTATTTTGAAGCGGAAAAGAAACCCTTTGATTCAGATGTACAAATATAAGTTTTCCCCTCTCGATTATAGCAGCATTCAATGAGTTTGGACAATTGGTCATTAATCGTGAGGAAGCGTGGTGTACATATTTGAGAAGTCGTATGAAGAAATCGTATTGGCTTGAAAATTTCTAGATTTCATTTTGTCAATCACATCCCCTGAATTCTTAATACACCAAAATAAATTTACATCATTCCTGTTTAGAACAGTTTCACAATATTTTGCAACGTGTTCCTTTACCGCCGTGAGGGCTGACGTCAGATTTTATAGGCAAACTTGTAGTTGAGCAGTTGCTAGAATTAGCAATGTATCTAAATTTGTACGGAGATTTGTGCAGTTTTGGTATGCAGTATATTGCAGGAAGATACAATTAAAGATTAGGGATATTGAATGAAGACATTTTACTGTAATGTTTGCTCAAAATGTTGGGGACTCTTTCATTGCTTTTGATATAAGTATTTATAGACGAAAGTTCCGAAACTAAAGTTGATATATAGTAACGTTTTCATATGATTATGGTGTTGTTGGCTGATAAAGCAGGAGCGAAGACATTTTTTTCATGTAAACTACGTAATTTGGATTTGAAATATCTTTCTGATCTAGAACTAGGATTTATAAAAAAAGATGCGGATTTTTGTTGTCTATTCGAATGTCAGTTATGTCCAAAATGAGGTTTTTCTAGTCATTCAGAGAATGTAATTCATCAGAATACACCATCGTTTGGTATAGTTATCTAAGGCTTCCTTTAGTTCTTCGCGACATTTAAAATCTACCTTGGATGGGATCCTATACTTAGGTCCTTTTTTGAGAAGACCACGGAGCTGTCTTTCCTGGATATTTGAAAAATCACCTGTAACAATATGACCACCTGGTTTATATAGATATTCAGACCTTGCACATTCTCAAGAAGCAGGACCTGATTAGAGTATTTTAGGATCTGATGTTACTTTATTGTAGTTAAAAGAATTCTAATAGGTCTATTATACTTGTAACAAATAAAAGGAGGTTCTAAATTCTCAAAATATTGAGGAATAGTACTTTGTACGCGATGATCCCAAAAAATATTAGAGATGTTACATGTAAGAAGATCAAAGCCTTCGTTCAGTGTTGTTAATAAATGTATTTTTTATGAATCGTTTTTAGGGGGGATGTTTTTAACAACTGGATAAAGTTTATTCTCTGCAAATGCAACAATGATATTTGGTCTGAATCAATCTGTATTTCTTAAGAATGCAATAAGTGCTTCACCCAAGATAGTGAACTGCTGGAACTGATGAGAGAGCATTAAGCAGTTCATGTCTGCCAACGTTGCATGCAATGATCAGAAGATCGTTTAGGGCACGGTGTAATCTAGATCTTATTCCGAATTTTCGGTTTCGTCATCTTCCGTGAGACCTATGCTTCCGTTTAGTGTTTGGGCGGACTGAAAATACATTCATATTAGTTAACGTCGAGGAAATGTTTCCTTGTCCATAAATTTGATCGTTTAAAGCAAGGGGGTACGCAGTTTGGAGCTTCGTGATCCAGGCAAAATCGTGTTTCTGGAAGGTAGGGTGTTGCAATACCAATGTTTTGGTACTACGATGATGGGGTGCTGGGATTATTTGAAGCTAACAAAGAACGTTATTGATCTTGATTCAATTTTAGCAAATGAAACACTTCTTTATTTTGTAGTTTCGGATTATTCAACTTTCATCATACATATAATACTAGTATATTCCTTGCTGGTCCGTGTTACACTTAAAACATTTCAACATTCCGAAACGTTTTGAAATTTTAAATTTTTTGATATTTTAACTTAAAACCTTAAATATCAAAGTTATCAGTTTTTTGAAGTTCTTGTTTTTTGTTTTTATTAGCTGATAACTTATGTTAAGATTGTATAGTTTCTGTGTCGCCTCCGAAGAATAGCGACACTTAGAGATCACTTTGTCAGTTCTCCGTCCGTCTGTCTCGCCGTCTGTCTGTCATTCACTAGGTGTCACACCCCATAACTTTTGATTGTTAAGTGATAGAGCTTCAATATTTCACAGGTGTATCCATAGTGACAAAACCTTGCTACAAATACCAAAATGTTTGACCTTGTGACCTTGACCTAGATATCTAACCTACTTTTCCACTTAAAAAGCCACTTTGTAGGAGACACAGACATTCTTTCGATTGTTTTTTTTTATCTGAAAAATTAATTTATGCATTTCTATCATTGGTTACAAAGTTTATTTATTTACTCAAGACCTTGAATTGGAATTTACAAGGAGTCAAAAACAAGCAGTCTAAATACACAAAAACTAAATGCGATTGAAAAAAAAATCACCCACACAGGCTGGATATCAAGAGCGCGCATGCCAAAACGGAAGGCAAAGAAGCGAAGGAATAATGCGAAGCAACCATGCAAAAAAAAAGCGATGAAATATCGCTATTTTAATGATCATCATGCATGTTAAGGGATGAACGCGACACCTTTAGTTTAACAAACAGTAACACAGATAGGGTTCATTGAAGAGGGAAATGCTTACAACTCATAAAGTTTGAACCATTATGAAGTTATCTCAATATTCATTTATATACCTCTTCTCTTTTGATCAACCATTTTGTTTGTTTAGGTGTTTTGTAATTAAAGGGATAAGCTACAATTTCCAAAACAAATCAGGCTGATAATGTTGACTAAAACAAAAAATTCGACCCGAAATGGCCTTGAAAAAAATCCGCGGTTCGTTATATTAACACCCTCCCCACTCATTTTTTTAGCTCACCTTAGCCAAAGGATCTAGTGAGCTATTGTCATAGCGATCCGTCCGGCGTCCGGCGTCTGTCGTGTGTCGTCTGTCGTGTGTCGTCTGTCGTGTGTCTGTCGTAAACTTTTCACATTTTCGACTTCTTCTCAAGAATGGCTAAAGGGATTTTGATGAAACTTGGTAGGTATATAGTACTAATAATTCCCTACAAGTGTTGCTGTTTTTCGTCCGGATCCCTCAACAGGTGGTGCCACCACAGGCAAAAGTAGGTCACGGGGGGTAACCTCCTTTGACAAACTTCTTTTTCAGAACGGAAGCACGTATCGACAAACCGAAAGCATCAGGATGATCTACAGAGATGTCTTAAGAAGTTTTGTTATTTTTGGTTCCACTTCGAAGTCAAATTTTTTAAAGAGACAAGCTAGTTTGGCTTTGCGTACTTATTTTCGTACGTCGAAATAACTCAGCCACACATGCAATAAAATATATATATATACTCTGAATTTATTTTTGAGACGTTGACTTTTTCCATACATGCATATTTCATAACAATTTTCCTATTTAATAATTATTTTCTCTGCTTTTTTTGTATCTATGGTAAACAAAGTCGCCATATATCTTGTGTTACAGATTTGATTGGTTCCTCCACGCCCATTTAATAGTTACGGTGGGTAATCTCGCAATGCACAACACTAGGTTTATCTAAAATTTCGTGTATTACAAATTATTTTTCACAAAAAGGGGAATGTGATGCAGTGTATGGATGCCTTAGATACGAGTTTTATCGAAAGTAAGAGAGGTAATATCCTTTTATAAAGCCGAAAAACTATCGGCAAGATTTGTGTAGATGAAAGTGAAAGTAGAATGCTGATCGTGTTTGTGCGTTATAAAGAGCTTATATCCACCTTATTTTGGATGCAACTCATAGTTAGGGCGTTATTACACTGCATCACATTTCCCTTTTTGTAACAAATTATCTATTTTGCGAAAAAATATAGAAAAATAAATTGTTCTGCGTTACGAGATTACCCACCGTGTTAGTACTGTACACGTGATACATTTCAGGAGATTAATAGAATCTATCGTGCAAACGAAATAGTACTGGTATTTGAATAGATTTTCATTTAATGTGCATATACTGGGAACACTTTCATACTTGTTATCATTCATGTACTTGGAACACCTTGGGCTCTTGTTTTAGATTATATCCGGCAATTTGCAATATGCTATATAATTGCAGGGAAACAATACGATCCCCAGGGCCTAAAAAATCTTACTCTGAAAAAGGCAAATAAGATAATAATAACAAGAATGATAATGATAATAATAAATCCGGCTGACAAAAGTTTTCTTGCACTGTAATCCCCCCCTCCCCACACACACACACCACTTAAACTGAACAGGTTGCTTCCTTGAATGCTCAAACTATGCTGATGTACTTGCAAGAAGAATTATTATCGAATTTTGGCTTGACGTATACCTTTCCCTTAAATTTTTAGAGTTATTACCTAGTTCAATTTGAAAGAAAAGTGGTATTAAACAGACGTCCTTGGAATGTTACAATGCACGCACATTGGAAGAAGCTATCCCTGGCACCATTCAATACATCATCAGAATGTACATATTTTATACTCCAAAAATAAATACGATGACATAAATTTGTCAAAATATATACCATTCTAACATTACATTCAGTCAACATGGTTGTACATTTATTTGATTTGAATTTTGGACTCTGTAACATGGTGACATATTTCTGCCATCCACTTGTAAGATTATTATGTCGCCCTATTCATTATAAAGTCAACTTGTCAAATCTTTAAGTGGACATTTAAGAATAGAGTAGATAGGTCGCATGTTAATATTCATTCAATATTCTTGCGTATCCATAGCTCACCATAGTTATTGAATCGGTCACCTTTATTGTTGAATTATTCAACTGACGTACTCACAATACGTTTATTCCTCATTCATTTCTATTATTATTCATACAATCGTGAACTTTTTTTTGAGAATAAAGTCTTTCGCGATAGTACTGAATTGTCCTTATTCATAGGGATGCTATCGAGTTGTCCGTACTCATACAATGCGTATAATACTATCATGGTGATAAGTCGAATTTGCAGATCGAATTAAGAAAACGAATAAATGCTATCTATGAATATTGCACTTATATCGCGGTAACCCGTGTTATGTACATAAGTATACAGCTTGTACAGTCCCGATTACGCTAACTGTGCCCCCTTTAACGTTTTTTCTCCCTTCATCTCTCCAAATTTCGCTTCTATTTTTCCGTCTTCATTTTCTCTCACAAAATTTCTCTTCTAATTTTCCTCCTTTATTTCGCCTTAAAATTTCGCCTTCAGTGTTGGAAGAGAAAAATGAACACAAATTTTTGAGAAACAGAAGCAAGAGAAACGCAAAGCGTAAACAGAAGAGAAACGAAAGCGAAATATTTCGCTTTCATTCCGCTTTCAGTCCTCTTGTCAATCAAAGCGAGACTTCCTCATTAGCATATTAGGGGATTTCCTTAAATAGTAATGTGATGTAATTTCTTTGTGTTGCATTAAAATACACGACTAATTAGTTTTATTTAGATACATTGTAAACGAACTTTTTCTGCATATTTAACATTTATTAGTAAATCGAAAAGTAACTTTTTGTATGTACATGTATAAGTTAAAAATCGTGGTTTGTTTTCTTCGCATTTAAAAAATGGATTTGTGCTATAGATATAGCACAAATCCATTTTTTAAAGGAACATACCAATTAACAAATCGTTGTTTTGACAAATACACACATGTAAATCAACCGCGCAGGGTACATGTACGTAGGTGTCGTTTATCCATTACCTGCCAGGTGTGAAAATCATCGGAGCGTGATATCACCATGCGGTCATTTCAACTTTAGATAGGGAGAGAATATCTTCACAATGAATTTAAGTTAAAAAAAAATAAAATTTAATGTTATGACTTGGTATAATCAGAGACGTATATAAAAATATATACATCCCTGATTTAAAGATACAGTGTCCCTGAAAATAAATTTTATTGAAAACGTAAAATCTATTCCGAAGGGTCTAGATATAGGAAAAAAGGAGCTATAAAAAGTTTTATTTGAAAATATGCAGTATCGGCCATAATATTACCGAATTGGTAAAATTAAATCTCCATATACCTCTATTGTAAAAACGCAATACTTTGTAGGTGGCGCTAGTGAAATTAATTAAAGCTGCGCACCCCAAATTAAAAATTACGTTTTCAAAAATTAATACGTTGGATTCGCCTGAAAAATTTAATTTATACAAATGAGAATGTAAATTTTCATATGGGAAGAAAGATTTTGCCGTAATATAAACTTTTGTAAAAATAATTTGTTTTCAGGGACACCGTTCCTTTAATGATGTAACTTAATATGTGAACTACCTGCTACAAATGTACCTTTCACGTACTCAGCTTGCATGTGCACATGTATGATGTAGTGTACGTTCTCATTTTAAACTGTTTTCAAGGATGGACTTTTAAAGAGATTTATTTTTTTTTCTTCACCTTTTATTTATTTTATCGTATATTTTTTTCTTTTTCCTTTTTCATAATGACATATTGAAGGCAAAAATAATCATACATGTACAATGTATATATCAGAATTTTTGGCAAATTCTGAATGGATCGGGAGTCCTCCTATTCTCGCTCTAGATCCGCGCTATCATTCAAACAATGTCTCTAGATCTATAACACGTTAATATTTTTATGAAAAAAAATATTTCAACAATGTGCCTAATTCATCTCATGACCAGGGCTTCACATACCAGGATCGTCAATCAAGCACAGCATGTTGTATCGGGAATGCGCCCCCAATATAAATTGAAAGAATATAGTTTTTGTCCGTCGAGAAAAGTTTTCAATTGTTTGATAAGACGGCCGTAATTCCTTCCCGATATGGTACCTAGCGATCGTTATGTTGGAATCCGCGAGAAAAAATCACATCATGGACCAAAGAAGGATTTTTGTAAGTGGATGAAAGAACAAGAAAAAAACGAGATAAAATCGAAATAAAGATAAAGAATCTTAAAAAAAAAAAAAAAAAAAAAAAAAAAAAGCAGTGAAGTAAGAACTTCTTTTTCAGAGCATGGAATTGGACCTCCCGCAAATAAAAACAAAATGGGTATGAAAATTAATTTGTACATGTAATGGCGAAGAAGGAAGGAAACATTGAGTATAGAAATTTGCCTCGTATACACAAATGACCGAAATTAAAAAAAAAATAAAATAAAATAAAAAAAAAAACCCAAATATATTCGTAAGGGGAAATTCCCTTACGTGTTTCCTTTAGTTATTGTTGAAAGAATAGAAATAAAACACACTATCACTCTAAAATATTTTTTATGCATTTTATATCTGACCATTCCAGACACTGTCACTTTTGGACGTAAATACTTAAACGCATGACTGACTCCACACAGGTAGACTACCATGCCTACCTGAACGACACCTGTCATAATCGATCGATTACGGGGTATATACATGTAAAGTACAAGGGGTCAATAATGAGAGCTGACATCTAGATGAATAAAATGAATTGCTTCTTGACTGATATTTTAAAATAATTGTTAAATACGTTCTATAACCCGTTGAAACGGACCTATTTTACACGATAAATTCAGCTGTTTTAAAGTGATTAAATTTTATCCAGAGACTCAATACATCTAGACATATTAAAACAATTATTATAGCATATAATTCGATAAATAGTGTGATAAAAGCAAAAGAGTGTAAATAAACGTTTTAAAATATTGTAATATATAGATATTAAGCCTACATTGACCGCATTAAGCCCCGCCCAAATATGTTTCCAAAACGAGGCTGGAGGCGAACATTGAAAGCGAACTGAAGGCGGAATTTGAAAGAGAAACGTAAGCGGAATCGTAAGAGAAACGTAACAGAACATGAAGAGAATCGAAGCGGGAATTAAAGGAGAAATATTTCTCTTTCGAGTTCGCTTTCAGGGTTCTCGTTTATTTCACCTTACAAATTCCTCTCCTCTTTCTCCTTTCACCTCGCAAAATTCTCCTCTATTTTTCCTTGTACATTTCGGCTTAAAAATTCCTCTTCTATTTTTTCGTCTTCATTTTACCTCACAAAATTTCTCCTTCGTCTAACAAAAATTCCCCCTTGAGGGGTAGACAGTTAACGTAATCGGGACTGTTTTCAAACAGTAATACTTTACTTGCTTAGTCTTAATATTTACCTATTATAAGTCCTTGAAATAAAAATTATAAATCAGCTCACGGTTGACCAATTGAGAGATGTAAATGGATGATATGCAGTTGGAATCATCGGTGTGAAATTATATTAGGTCTGAATTTTACAATTATTATAATAAAACTAAATGGCTACCTTTTCAAGCAACAGACGGATTCCTCCTTTATTAGACCTTCCTCGGAACTGAAATGTTAAAATCCGAATAAGGAAGATGGAAAAATGAAAAGTTGCTTTAGTACCTTATTCAATTCAGCAAATGGGTCAAAAGAGCTTATGTCTAATTTGGAACTCTTATTTATCTAACAACAAAATAGAAGAAAAAAACTAATAAATACCTTCCATGTTTACGAAAGCTTTTAACTCCATGCTCTATCAATATAAGATCCTTTACAATTACTTTCTCAAATCAGAATTGCACAATGATTTTGCAATGAGATAATTTCTATAAATAGAAAATGACAACAACATGAAGGTACAGATATGTAATGCTACTAAGGAAAAAAAATAGAACAAGAATAAAAGAGTTATCTTTCTTTTACTATGTTAAGTTAAAATAAGAAGGACTACTTGTGTGATGAATATATAGTATAGGGCAAAAAGTGTGAATTCTACAATAGTAAATGATTGTAATGAACTGGAGAATGTTTATTTGATCTTGAATCAATGTCATGGATGAAAGATAAGTATTGTGATTATTCTCATCACGATTGATCTTAATCTGAGCAAAGCCCAATATCTAATCAACCAAAATTTAAAGTTCCATTTTCAACTAAAGCGCGAAAACCGTAAATATTTTATATAGCAAGTAAGGGTAAAAAAGTTTACAAATCACCCAAAGAACATTATAAAACAAATTTCGTTCAAATCATACGGTTTAGTCTGGGTTGTATCACTTGGTTGGGTGCACCCCTTGATCCTCCAAAACCGGCCTAACTTTGTAGCATTTTTTGCGCTCTTTCAGATAAAAATTTGTCTCATGGAAATTTCCATTGCAAAAGTGGTGTTTTTTTGGGAAAAAATGTTTTTTTAGTCAAAAATCACTGAAAATAGGAAAAAAAATTATAACTTTTATATGGTTGATGTTTTTAAAAATTGAAAAGTGTGAGTATATAGTATTTTTGATGCTCTTTTATATGAAATAAGTTGCAAGTTCCAATTCTTATTTTCACTGTGTGTTTTGGGGTAAAAAATCGAATTTTTGCCAAAATTCACAGAAATTTGAGAAAATTTTAATTTATTCCTGCTTCTCAGCTCCTCAATATTGCATATGATCGTTCAATGATGATTTAAAAAATATCTTTAAAGTCTCTTCTTTCAAATAACATATATCTTATATTCTTATTCTTTTGCAAAATCCTCGAAATTAATTATTTTTATACAGAAACCTATATTTTCAATCAGAAATCTCAGGGTCACAACAAACTTTAGTCTATAAAACAAAGACTTGTATGACCTTGAGAGTTCAAAATTTGCGCAAATATTCCTTGCATCAGACCCTTTCAAGATTATCAAAGAAATCTCTTCTAACTCATAAAACTTGATCACTTTTATGCCATCCAATTATATGAAACCTCTCCAGCTTTGATTAAATAACAAATATAGATTTAAAACAATTTTCACAGAAATAAGTGAATTTTGCACATAAATTAGGTTTTTTGCCCCAAAATATCAACTAAATTAACAGAGGATATTTCAAATGCATATGACTTACAAGGACAAACTATGATATACCAAGGAACTCTTTTGAATATAAATAATAACGTCTGATTTCATAGGAATAGGGATTTTCCAGAAATTAGCGATTTTTAAATAAAAATCGAGATTTTCCATCCAAAATAGCAAGATAATCAAAGAAATATCTTCTAACTCATTAAACTTGATCACATTTACGCCATCCAATTATATGAAACCCCTCCAGTGTTGATTAAATAAAAAATATAAATTTTAAAAAAATATTCACAGAAATAAGTGAATTTTTCACATAAATAAGGTTTTTTGCCCCTAAATAAGATATAAATTAAATTTCAGTTATCAAATAACATTCCTATCCATTTATAATGAGAATCAGCATAATATCAAAGCTAAAACATATCAATTTAGGCAAATTAAAAGAGCTAGTATTTATTTTCAAAAAATAAGTGATTTTTGCATAAAAAATACATATTTTACCCAAAAATGATGGTTTTAATTCATTATTACATTTAATTTCACAATCATCTGACAAGATGATTACTTTCTATAATGATAATAGCTTTAAATATAAAGTTTTAGCAAAGAAAATGAATTGATAAAATTTTTTCCAGAAATCTGTAATTTTTAGACAAAAAACAGGCATTTTGCCCAAAAATTAATGTTTCATACATGTAATTTATGAGTGAACCTAAATAATTACAGTTCAAAATACATTCCTGCTATCATTTCAAGAACTTCTATAGATTCAATAAATATTCTCCAGAAAGCAGCTATTTTTAAATGAAATAATACGATTTTTTTCCCCAAAAACACTTTGATTTTGAATGAAATGTAAGTAAAACATATATAATCTGATAGAGTGTGAAAAGTTACACTAGAAAATAGCTTTCAATCATTGCTTTCATAACAAATAAGGGTTCTTTAAATAAATATACAGAAATCTGAGATTTCTGATTGAAAATACAGGTTTCTGTATAAAATAATTAATTTCGAGGATTTTGCGAAAAAAAATAAGAATATAAAATATATGTCATTTGAAAGAGGAGACTCTAAAGATGTTTTTTAAATCATCATTGAACGATCATATGCAATATTGAGGAGCTGAGAAGCAGGAATAAATTAAAATTTTCTCAAATTTCTGTGAATTTTGGCAAAAATTCCACTTTTTTACCCCAAAACACATAGTAAAAATAAAAATTGGAACTTGCAACTTATTTCATATAAAAGAGCATCAAACATACTATATATTCACACCTTTCAATTTTTAAAAACATCAACCATATAAAAGTTATCATTTTTTCCTATTTTCAGTGATTTTTGACTAAAAAATCATGTTTTTCCCCAAAAAACACCACTTTTGCAATGGAAATTTCCATGAGAAAAAAAATTTTATCTGAAAGAGTGCAAAAAATGCTACAAAGTTAGGCCGGTTTTGGAGGATCAAGGGGGGGGGGATGGTGCACCCAACCCAGTGATACATCCCAGACTACTTAGTTTAGGAGTTTAAGAGTTTAAAGATTTGAACTTTGATGACCTCTAGCGGTGGCATTTGTGAACTTTTCGACGACATTTTTTTTAACCTCAAGATCCTTATATGCTTTTTCACATGATACTTTTCGTTTTATCATAAAATGTGGTCCTTTTTTGTACAGTGACTGGAATGATCTTGGGGTAAGAATAATAATGATAACTAGATGGCTACTGTTGCATGCAACAGACGGATTCCTCCTTTATGAGACCTTCCTCGGAACTGAAGTGATTAAATCCGAATAAAGAAGATGGAAAAATGAATAGTTGCTTTTGTACCTTATTCAATTCAGCAAATGAGTCAAAAGAGCTTATGTCTAACTTGGGACTCTTATCTATTTATCGACGAAAAAGAAGAAAAAGATGATAAATACCTTTCAAGTTTAGGAAGGCTTTAAACTCCTAGATCTATTCTATCCATTTTGAATCCTTTTAAATTACTATCCCAAAAAGAATTGCACAATGAATGAGCAATGAGAAAAATATCTATAAATAGAGATTGACTGCATGAAAGTACAAACAAATAATTCTTCTAAGAAAAAAATGGAAACAGAGAACAAGAATAAAAGATTTATATATCTTACTATGTAAAGTTCAAATAAGAAGTACTACTTATGTGAAGAATAAATATTTAAGAACAAAATCCTATCAATCCAACAAGAGTAAATGTCTGTTATGACCTTGAAAAAGTTTATTTGACCTTGAACCAAGGCCATGGATGAAAGATAATCATTTTAGTTTATTCTAATCTGTATTCAAAGCTCAATATTTTATCAACAAAAGTCTGCTGTGACCTTGAAATCGAACAAATGACCTTGGGTCAAGGTCAAGGTGAAAGGACTTGATGCAAGGGATATCTGCGCCAAGTTTGAACTCTCAAGGTCAAATGATCTTTGTTCTATAGGAAAATTTTGTTGTGACCTTGAGAATGAGAATTTGACCTTCCGTCAAGGTCAAGGTGAAAGGCCTTGGATCAATGATTGTATTTATGAAATTTAAACTGACAAGGTCAATTAGTCTTTGTTCTATGGGCAAAAGTTTGTTGTCACCTTGAGAATCATAATTTTAACTTGAAACTAGGTCATCATCAATGACTACCTATTAGTAACCTACCATTCAAGTTTCAGCTAAAAATCTCAAAAACTGTAGACATTGGCACTGTGCCAATTTAAAGTTCCATTTTCAACTCAAAATAGCACGAAAACCGTAAATATTTATCAAGCATGTAAGCATAATAAAGTTTGCAAATTTCCCAAAGAACAATAGAAAACAAATTTCATTCGAATCGCACGGTTAGTTTAGGAGTTATAAGGTTTTAAAGATTTTACCTTTGATGACCTCTAGCGGGGGCATATGTGAACTTCCAACAAGAAAAAATTTTAAAATGAAGATCTTTATTTGCTTTTTCATATGATATTTTCCATTTCATCATCTGATGCGGTACTTTGTTGTGACGTCTCTGGAATGGCTTGGAGGTAAGAATAATAATAATAACTAGATGGCTACTGTTGCAAGCAACAGACGGATTACTCCTTTATTAGACCTTCCTCGGAACTGAAATGTTAAAATCCGAATATGGAAGATGTAAAAATGAAAAGTTGCTTTAGAACCTTATTCATTTCAGCAAATGGGTCAAAAGAGCTTATGTCTAATTTGGGACTCTTACTTATTTATCAACAAAATAGAAGAAAAAAAATTAAGTACCTTTCATCTTTACGAAAGCTTTAAACTCCATGCTCTATGGATATTAAATCCTTTACAATTACTTTCTCAAAACAGAATTGCACAATGATTTTGCAGTGAGATAATTTCTATTAATAGAAAATGACAACAACATGAAAGTACAGATATGTAATGCTACTAAGAAAAAAATCTGAGAACAAGAATAAAAGAGTTATCTTTCTTATACTTTGTTAAGTTCAAATAAGAAGGACTACTTGCGTGAAGAATAAATAGTATAGGACAAAAAGTGTAAATTCTACAAGAGTAAATGATTGTTGAGACCTTGAGAATGATTATTTGGCCTTTAACCAATGTCATGGATGAAAGCTAAGTATTGTGATTTATTCTCATCACGATTGATCTTAATCTGAGCAAAGCTCAATATCTAATCAACCAAAGTCAGTAGTGACCTTGAAATCAAACAAATTACCTTGGGTCAAGGTCATGATGAAAGAGTTTGATGCAAGGAATATTTGTGTAAAGTTTGAACTGTCAAGGTCAAACAGTCTTTGTTTTATAGACTAAAGTTTGTTGTGACCTTGAAAATCTGAATTTGACCTTGGGTCAAGGTCAAGGTGAAAGAGCTGGGCTAAAACATGATATGTATAAAGCATGAACTCTGAAGGTCAAACAGTCCTTGTTTTGTAGGGAAAAGTTGCTGTGACCTTGGGAATGAGAATTTGACCTTGGGTCAAGGTCAAAGTGAAAGAGCAAGATTCAAAGATTATTTGAATGAAATTTAAACTCTTAAGGTCAAATTGTATTGTTCTATAGGCAAAAGTTTGTTGTGACCTTGAGAATCAGAATTTGACTTTTGGTCAAGGTCAAGGTGAAAGAGCTTGCTTTTATGAGATTATGTATGAAGTTTTCACTTTGAATGTTTAATAGTCTTTGTTCTATAGGCAAAAGTTTGTTGTGACCTTGAGAATCAAAATTTCACTTCGGGTCAAGGTCAAGGTGAAAGAGCTTGGTTTAATGATATTATGTATGAAGTTTGAACTCTGAAGGTCAAATAATCTTTGTTCTACAGGCAAAAGTTTATTGTGACCTTGAGAATGAAAAATTGACCTTGAAAGTTGGTCAACATTAAATGACTAACTATAAGTAACCTAGTATCCAAGTTTCAACTCAAAATCTCAAAAACTGTAGAAATTGGCACTGTGTCAATTTAAAGTTCAAATTTCAACTCGTAATAGCGCGAAAACCGTAAATATTTTATCCAGCATGTAAGCGTATAAAAGTTTACAAATTTCCCAAGGAACATTTTAAAACAAATTTCGTTCAAATCCTACGGTTAGTTTAGGAGATATAAGAGTTTAAAGATTTGGACTTTGATGACCTCTAGCGGGGGCATATGTGAACTTTTCGACAACAATTTTTTTTCCTCAAGATCTTTATATGCTCTTCCACATGCTCCTTTTCGTTTTATCATAAGAAGTGGTACTTTTTTGTACAGTGACTGGAACGATATGGGGTAAGAATAATAATAGTAATAAGAAGAAGAATAATAAGAATAAAGAAAAGACAATACAATAACAGAAAGGATTCCGACGGAATAGTCGGAACATTTTACCAGAAGTCTCTGACGAGACTGAAGCTCTACTGTTTGCTTTTGTTAACTTCACCAATATGCATATGAGTAGAGATAAAAATCTTACTTTTGAAAGTAATCAATCAAAACCATGTAAAAAAAACCCTCAAGACCTTAAAATCATGTGGATGTACATGCTGTAAATAACCTTTTGAATAATATATGTATGTGTCATTGAGGTTGAGGGTTAAATAAGATTATTGTCTTGTTGCCAGATTCCATAGTAGCAACAGTACAATGTACATGTAACGGTACATACATATATGCACTTTTTTCAGTGATTTGGTAATCATATTGCATTTCGATGCGCTGTTAAAACCAATGTCTTTGCAACTCGAAAGAGATGAAAAAAAATAGATATTAAAATATAGTCTCCTCAGGAAAAATCAGACAGAAGTAACACAGAAATTTATCCGCCCCAAGCTTTGTCAAGCATCCAAATTAGCTGTGTTCAATAAGTAAAAAAAAGCAAAGGTTATAAGCTGTTTGAATGTTGGACAACAACAACTTCTGCTCGAGCGACGGGCTGTTGGTACTGGTAGCTGACATGAGTGATCCCCATTTTTATCCCTGTTGCATTGTATTTGAAATCATAACAGGCTTTAGTCCTAGTCAGCCGGTTGCAGAATTACTGAGTACATGTACGCAGATAGAAACTATAATGATTACAAAAAACAGCTTATTTCTCTACAATGAACACATGACCCCAGTCACATGACTGTTACAGAACAATCAGAAACTTGTATGAACCTCGAGCCACAGATTTAAAGATACGAATGTTTGTATCCGGAACCAATTGACTGCCCATAGAGAAATCAGCCCTTCTTTTGACACAACGTAAACCTCCCCTTTCCTTTCCTGCTCTTCCAAACTACATGCTGCTTTCTTAGATTAAAAATTATGATGTATTGCACAGAAATGTATGTGTACACAATTCAATTACCACACTGCTGCATTGAACTTAAAACTTAGAGCTGTCATTAGTCACTTAGATAAAAAATTGGTCGAGGTAATTTCCGGAAAATTAGGAAAAATCAAACTTGTGGCACTTTTAAAATTATAATGAACAGCATAAATATAACTTACAAGAAGTATTTGAAGAGAAATGCCTTCTGTTTTATTTACCTGGGAAGGAAAACTGAGATGAACTGAGAGAGCAATGGCTGCCATTGTTGTTCTTCTTTACACTGTACAAGACAATTCGACCTCAAAACTAATTCATACCAAAATCATTTCTTAAAAAACTTTGTCACACCTATCATAAAGCAGTAATCTTGTGTAAAAAAAACTTGAAATATGAGTAAAATTGAAAGAAAAGCATGGAGGCTTACTGTCTTTACATTTCCAAATACAGATAAAAGTATTTAAGCCCATATAGCTTGGTAAAGGCTAGTGTCAGTGAATAAATTATAACAGAAAAGAAAGAAAGGAAAAAAAAACAAGTAAAAATAAACACAGGCATGCAATTTTGATACTATTAAGACAGATGAACTTCATAAAAATTGGAATGTACCAAACCAGACATGGTTTTAACATTCAATCTATAGAATTTTCTGAAGATAATTGAAAATGTACAGATCTTCGAACTACCCGACAAAAAGACCACACCCTTTTTCTGAGGCCCTTGAGGTCAAGGGCTCAAACAAAATATAAGGTGAATATCTAGGCTATAGACCAACCATTATGTAGGAAACAATTACATTTCTATCATTTACAGTTTCAGAGGAGTTGCGTACAAAAGACCCCTTTAAAGAGGAAATGACCACACCCTTTTTCTAAGACCCTGGGGGTCATGGGCTCAATCAAAATATAATCAAAACAACTAAGCCACAGACCAATTACAATGCAAAAAGAATTACATTTCTTTCATTTATAGTTTAAGAGGAGTCGTGTCCACAAGAATTGTTTACGGACGCCGGACAGACGGACAGACGGACGGACGGACAGACAGACGGACGACGGACGACGGACGAAGGGCGATCGCATAAACTCGACTGGTCTTTGACCAGTAGAGCTAAAAACAAATTTCGTTCAAATCGTACGGTTAGTTTAGGAGTTATAAGAGTTTAAAGATTTGACGGAAAAGTCGGAATCCTTAATAAGAATAAAGAAAAGACAAAATAACTAGAAAGGTTTCTTGTTGCGGTTGCAACAAGAGTGTCTTCCTCCTATACAATTTTTGGTTTGGAAATATGAAGGACGTCACATTACATGTATTTAAGTTTTCAAATAGCAGTAACATTAAATTTTCAAACCGATAATTGTTGGTGAGCAACCATTTGATTTGGGGGGGGGGAGGGGGGGCAGGAATTTCTATTGCCAGCCGGTAAATTTTTTTCAGCAATTTTCTGAGCAGGCCATTTTTTTCAGCCATTACCAGAGTCGGAGAAAAATTTTCGCTGGTTCTTCGGGCCGGATTTAAACAAATTGTCAAATGTTGTGAATGTCTATGTAAGTTAAACTCCCCGCTGTTACAGATAATGAGTTTATAACCGTTCCTTCAGATGTCTCTTTGCAATTAGCGAATTTCAGACAGATTGTATGATGTTTAAATAGAACCTTTTCTAGATTTTTGTGCCTATGCGTATTAGGTCTCTGGTAGATACAGCTATGTGAACAGTTTGTATTTATATTAATTAATTTTTTGACTTTAAATTGTCTGGCACAAAGGGCCAGCAAAAATTTCCATATCATGCAATGTATCCTTACTTTTGCATGGTCCGGGAAAAAAAATTGCCGGCCCTTTGGGCCGGCATATTTTTTCCAGCATTTTTCAGAGCCGGGATTTTTTTTTTGCAAATTCTTCCTGCCCCCTTCCCCCATAAAAAAGGCGAGCTCGTAGCTGTAGAACTAATTTTCTTGAGAAGAGAAATGGTAATAACAAGTTACGTTCAATATATATATATAAATACCATGAGGTTCTCGCTGTGCAGGTTCAAATTTGGACCCCCCCCCCCTTTCCCTTTTTTCAAAGTTTATTTTGAATTTCCATCATGGCGACATCGTATAATATAAACAGAACTGTTTTCGAAAAACGAGGGGAGGGAAGAATGTTGGAGAAATTGTTCATCAATTTGTAAATAAACCAACCGAAAATTATGTTCGAACGTTTGCTAGAATTAGAAATTAAACTTGATGTTCAAAATATAGTTATTGAAGTTTAGGTTTGTAGGTTAGAAATCGGAATCAAACTACCACTTTTTGTGTGTAAATTCTGGTTTGTAGCTGATCTCTTCTAAATTAATCAACTGTTTTAAAATCAAATTGTGTATATCGAAATGTATTTATGAAATGCATATTCATCAATGCCGTGAAATCGGAATTTGAAAATCTCAACACTGCTTTTCTCGAGTCGGACTCGGACTACCAATTTTAGTGTGCGCCCGATCTGTTGGCGTGAAGGTGTATCGAAATACCAAACTCAAAATTTCGATGCTCATATCTTTTCAACAGTAAGAGATAGGAAAAATCAGAAAGACTAAATAAGATAGATATATGGATAAAAAATAATAATATTGAAATTTTTAGGAAACGTCATAAGCTTAATTTTTGTTTACTATTATAAGCAAAAAAGTGTCTTCCTCCTATGAACTTCTGAATTTGGAAATATGAAGGACGGTGAAGGACGTCATCGTAATAAATCGTTACAGTGTGCATCTAGCATTTCATATCTTGCATGGCTGTCGACTTTCAAAAAGAATGGAAATTGTAGATAGCAAAATACGAGATATTTAAGCTTACAAATAGCAAAACATGAAATTTTCGGTCCTTTTGAGTAATTCGACGCTCCCGTCAAATATTTGAATCTACTAAAAAACATGATAAAAAAAATAACAGAGACCAAAAATAAAAAAGACCAATCTAGCTTTTACTCCAAACGTAACGTTGGAGAACTTTCATTGTCCTAGCTTACAGGGTTCTTGAGAAATCGCTGATCCAATTTTCCACGGTTACGAAAACAATAGGTCTTCCGATGGAAGTCGGAAGACCTAATAACAGAAAGGATTCCGACGGAAGTCGGAATCCTTAATAAATGGAAGGATGGAGGTTCCTGTGTACATAGCAGACGGATTCCTCTCATTTTCATCTTGTTCAGAACAGAAATGAAAATTGAAAAAATGCGAAATAGACTGGCCGCAGCTGGACTCGAACCAGGTACCTTCACCAAGGTAGGCCCCATCGTATCTTGTACATGTAATGTCAGGTCACATGGTTGAATTGACCAATGAAATTTGTAACACATCCTGGGTCATGCATATTAATTATGTGGGGGATTTTCCAATGAATCATGACAATATAGCAAGTGTTTTAAAACTGGTACACGTTTCGATATTTCTTGATTCTGTTAGAACACATTTTGAACTCGTATAAATTTTGAAATGAAAACATTGTTAAAGCGCTGTACTTTATGTTTGTTTACGAATGAAAAAAAAATTGAGGGGAAAAATGGCCGAGGCCGGTATCGAACCCCGGATCCTCCGATCTGAAGTCTGACGCTCTACCGCTGAGCTATTGCAGAACTGACAAATATTTGCATCAAAAGTCTTTAGAAGGATGAAAATCTTGCGACTATGATATGACTGAACATGGCGAGCATGTTCCGAATGATAAATCTTTATCGATCGATTCTATTGACAGGTTTGTATTCAGGAGTATACAACACAGAATTTCATAAAATGTATTTTTTTGATTTCACTTTCGTTGACCATGTATGTAGATAATAAAATTATGAATCAATAAAATGTGTTTGCTTATTTTGCAAGGGCGGATCTAAACAGGATAGGTGAAAACAGGTATGTACACGTATGTAACATGCTGTAAATTCCTAGTCTGTGGGATAAGTACACGATTGAACGTCAGTGAAATGTCCGTGATGGTAAATTTCAAAGATCAATATATTATATTAAAGGTCCTATTTAGACGGGAAATTAAAAGATGATAAAGTCTACGGTGTCGTTTTTCTAGGGACCAATCTTGTAAAACTAATCATATTGTTTAAAAGACATAAATACCGGCTGTGTTTATTGATTTATACCTGCGTCCAGGTGTTAAACGTCTTGTAGTCCACAGCAAGCTTGTATTTACCAGAGAAGCGGCTTTTTTGTTGCTTCTACCTGTACTACGCACGTACGTTAATCTCATTTTCCGTCGTAGACCGTAATTTTCCTTCATTAAATGTATGATGAAACGTGTTACATTATCAAAATACATGTGTACATTGCATATTTCTATATTGACATACCCCGCGCTACGAGAAAAGGTTTACATGTATTGCTTGATTCACGTCGTACCGGCACGTGTCATAAGTTTATCGAGTAACGATATAAATGTTGTAGTCAGTCAAAAATAAATCTGACTGTTACAGGAGCGCATAATAATTTACCCATCTTTAGAATTTTTGAAAAAAAAAACTTACGTTTTTTACTTAAAATCTGGGAGAACTTGATATACAAACACTTTATGACTGTTTAAACGACATGAAATATATATCGAACTCCAATACCCCGGCCATAATTGTGAGGACTCTAAAATTTATAATTACCGTGTTTTATCTAGTTCATAATCTGAGGCGTGGGAAATCATTGTCCGGAGAAGTCACCTAAGCTAAACAGATCATCGGATTAACGCATTACCGGCTGAAAGTATTGGACAAATTTAAGTTGGGGGGGGGGGGGGGGCACTGTCCCTGAAATCGATCCTTTGACATGTTTGAAAAATATGTTTCAATTCTTAAAAAGTTTTTCTTTCATTGAATGACATTTTGTATAATTGCAAAGTACAATGATTTTTTTTAAATCATTGTATTGTTTTTATGTATATTTTTATCTTTCAGATATCCATATGTAAAAAAGAAATAAAAAGAAAATTATGCATAAATGTATAATTATAAAATAATTTTATCTTATATTTTAGCATGTTTTAATTTCAGCTTTTGAATGTCCAATAACAAACTTCAATTTATTATCAAATCAGTGGATATTATAGAGTTTAAATTATGAAATGAAAATAATCTTTTATACATGATAAAACTTCAAGTATTTGTTAAGTTTTCAAAAATAAACAGAAAACAGCCTTCATACATGTATTGGTATGTAATATTTCCTTCTAGTATAAATGCCACTACCTGGCCTTTTGTCAGGGTAACTTCCACACCTGAGCGATTTTCACACCTTCCATCAGAGGGGCATATAGCAGCTACAGAGGGGGATGAAAGTGACAGAGGGGGAATACAATAACACTGTGTTTTCTGATTTACCTGTAGAAAACACCTGAAATAAATACACTGCGTTTTTTGTTTTTTTCTGCATTAGACCCGGACCTGTCTGTAAATATAATGAATAAATATTGTTCAAACTAATACAATTATTTGACATTCTCTTCACCTACTTCGAGTTACCGGCGCCAGGACTTTGCCCCCCCCCCCTCCCCCTCCCCTCTATCTCCTGATTTTTATACAAGTTTTATTTTCTTATGTACATTTACATATAGTTACTATGGATTCCCTGATGGGTTGCAACCCCCCTTGAAGCAAAATCTAGATCCGCCAAGAGACGTATATACGTCTATGATCCGCCCTTGTATAAAGTCAACAATTTATCATTCGAAAAAAAAATCTAAAATAGATAGATCGATAATTCATTAATGCTTCAAAAAACGCAATATGATACATTTTTATTTTTAGAACTATTTTTCATCATAATTTACTATTATAATGATAATATTTATGCCGTGAAAGATTAAACGGTTGATGTGACCTTGAAGATACCGACAAGCCGAAAGCATTCGTACGGAATACCTTTAGAATATACAAGAGGGTAAGTAAAAGAGATCGATATCATTAATCGAATTCAAGCGCGGATCTAGAGGGGGTATTTTGGACACCCCGACTCGAAGCTTTTTTGCATTTTTACACAAAATTAATTTTAAAATCATATGATGGACCCCCTCTCCCACGCCAGACTGGACTACATGTATATATAGTCCAAGGACTAACTTTATTTATTATAAGTCCTTGTATAGTCTTGTAATTTTATTCGTTTCGCATCTAATTAAGTCACCCCCCCCCCTCTCTCTCTGTTTAACTTAGAAGTTTTTTATAGTTTCTATTACTTAGCGAGGAGCTTAGATTAATGAATCGCATTTTCTTCATGTCCTATAAATATAGGTTTGTTTCTATGTATTTTATTATTGCATGTAAGTTTCTGTTTTCGTTTTGTTGTTTGTTTGTTCTTTTTAATTCTTTTTTTTTTAATCCCTCACTCGCCTTTGAATTCTCAAATCTTGATTAAAAAAAGAAATGAAACGAAAGGTGCAAAATCAGTGGAAAAACTCCTCAGTACAACCTTTTCTATGCAGTATCGGCAAAAGCATAATTTATTTTGAAAATTAGAATTAGTCTACATGAACACAGTGGCGGATCCAGAACCTCAACCGCCGAGTTCATTTGGCCCCTTTCCCAATGAAAATTATTATCTTTTTCCCAACTGTGGCTCTAAAATTTCCAAATCACATGTAGGTGGAATTATCAACACAATTACTTAATTTTACTGGTTCAAAAGTAGCAAATTTACTGTTAATTTGCCATAATTTATGTAATCAAATACTAATTATTTTTGTAATTAAATCGAATTCAAAAGAAAATCATTCGATTTAACATTCTTAAATTACTGGGGAAAAAACCTCTAGCCCTTTGCGAAATAACTTCGTGGCGACTTTTGATAGAAATGAGGTAGAAGAAAGATGCATATGTCTACATGTAATGGAACATCTCCTCGAACTATTCACACCAAAAAAATAAAAAAATGCCCGTCTCGTTATTTGGCTATAAACGTCCATTTTTGGCCTATTGTAACATTTTCATAATTTCATAATTTTCATAATTTTAGAGAATACCACATCATAACTTTAAATACCTCTGCAATGTATAAAATTTCAAAAAGTCATATACACCCTTATTTTTCTGGATTTTTTTAGCTTGTGTATGAATTAAAGCCTATTTTGAAAAAAAATTCTGATAAAATGAACAGTTCTAAGGAGTGTATTTTTTTACAAATACGATTTTGCTGGTTGCCATGGCAACAACTCTTTATTTTTATTAATAGCTAGAAGGTTGCCAGGTACACATTTTTTTGTTTTTTTGTATAGAGCTATGGTATTGCTTTATCCTAAAGCAGTCAAACCAATATGTACCCGAATTCGTTTTTGAGCAAAACGGCAGTTTCTATAAATAGCAAAATAATCTGTCTGTCACACTTTCGACGTCACACCTCATTTTTGATTTAGATGCGATAGGATTTTGATATGTCACATGAGTATTCTTTGTTACACATACCATTATTTTTAGCTAGTGACATTGACTCAGATTTATGACCTACTTTAAAAAAATAAGATTGGTATCTTTTAATTGGTAAGTGATAGGATGTGTTTTTACCATATTTTTAGACCAAGTGACCTTGTTGCAGAGTTAATAATCTGGGTTACATGAAAAAATATCCGGTCATTTGTGTGCTGCAGCAATAGAAACCCAATTAAGAGTATCAAAATTATAAAATAAACGATTTTTCTATGAAATAACACAATATACAAACCCCCCTCGCCGATTTCTTTTTATGTATGGAAGCCCATGTGTTTATTTTGTTATTCTAATAATCATAAGCATGGACAAAGAATGGATGGACATATTTAATGGTACATGTATAAATAATATGTACACAGAGCCGCTCTTGACATGTTTTTGCGTCCCCTGTGAAGCATAGCTACACTTAGGGATCACTTTGTCCGTCTGTCTGTCCGTCTATTCCTTGTGACAAGACCTTTTTACACATACATGAACTATAATTTTTGACATCCTGACCTTGACTTAGATATTTGACCTACTTTTCAAAAAATCTATGATTGGCTATATCTTTTGATTGGTAAGTGATAAGATTTCGAAATTTCACATATGTGTTCTGTATGAAAATACCTTTCAACTTATACCATATTTTTTTACCTAATAATCTTGACCTAGATATTTGACCTACTTCTGAAAAAAAAGCATATATTAGCTTTATCCTTTGAACGGGAAGTGATAGGGCTTTGATATTTCTCATGTGTATTCCTTGTGACAAGACCTTTCTACACATACCAAGATTTTTTGACCTAGTGACCTTGACCTAGATATTTGACCTACTGCAAAAACAAATAGTAATGAGCCGCTTCGCAGGCGACACAATCATTCCTTTGGATTGTTATTTTATAATGTATGGAAGCTCGAAGTGAACACAAGAAATAAGTTTTTCTCATCATTGTTTTTCTATTATTATTTTTTTCATAGTGATCAGAAAAAAATAGATATTGACATATCACCTTTTTTGTCATAAGTACTTTCTGAAATTTAACGCAATTTTCTGGATTATGTTTTATTTTACTTTCCAGTTGTTACAGACGCAAATTGACAATGCATCGCTGCACAGTTACAGAGCAAGATTCAGCACGTGATGATTCAGGTGAGTAATTATAAACAAAACATATACCTATTTGAAATGTATACGTAAAACAGAGAAGGGGATCTCCAACAACACTAGGTTGTAGCACCCACAGCAAAACACCCAATCTAAAAACACAAAGCAGACACGCACAGAAGTTACGTATTCATCTACTTTATCTTATTGTTGTTTCGAAAATTTCGTCAAAGTGAGAATAATAACAAAATTGTGAAAAAAAAATCAATTCCAATGATAACAATTTAAGTTTGCATTTATAGGTACTTTACTAAAAATATTTCATTTTATTATTTCAGAAAATGGAAAATGGATAGCTGTATAATTTGTGGAGGAACAGAGGCTGGAGGTCTATTAAAACTCAGGGGCATTAACATTGCATAAAAAAAGACGTTGAGATACCCTGAATGCAACTCCAAGCCAGAGTGTGCACTTGGATTGCCGAAAGAATTACACAAATCATATACTTATAAACAAATATCTGAAAGACTCTCTGAACAATGGACAACCAGATGATACTAGTCTTAAACTGCTGGGTTCAAAGGATGTGTTCTCTTTCCCTGATCACTGTTTGTTTTGTGGATGCCAGGCTAATGATAACAACATGAAGAGAGGGAATGACGTATTTCCAGTAAGAACACATGACTTTCAGGCCAGCATAAGCGATATCTGTTTGGAAAGACAAGACGAGTGGTCGGATACTGTATATGGACGGATTCAATCCGTCAATGATTTACATTCTGCCGATGCCATATACCATCAAACATGTAGTTTCAACTTCAGAACAAAGAAAAATGTCCCTTCAGCTTTCTCTACGTCTTCCGAAGAAATAAAAAAAGGTCGTCGGGTCGATGCGAAAGTTCAACAGGCGTTTGAAGACATAGTCATTTATCTGCAGGATCATGAAAATGATCAACACAAGCTTTCCGATTTGGTAGATCGTATGGGTAGATTATGTGGGAACGAAGCCTATGAGCCATGGTATTTGAAGAAAAAGCTAAAAGATCGATTCAGCAGGGACATCATTATGACAGAAAGTCTTGGAAAATCTACAATTATTACAGTCAGGAAGGCAGCTGAAAGCATACTCCACGATTTCCATAAACGGAAATTCAAAGACGATAAAGAAGAGATATCTGTAATATCAACTGCAGCGAAGCTGATTACATCAAAGATTCAAGAATTACCAACACAAAATGATTTCTATCCCCTACCACCAGAGCTGGAAAGTTATAATATCAGCCATCTTCCAGAACATTTGTCAAGATTTCTACAACAGATATGTGGAGAAAGGAATGAACTAAGAATCGCTGCCATCGGACAATGTATCACGCAAGCAACTAGACCAAGATCATATACTGTACCTCTTCAAATAGGATTAGGAGTACGGTTACACCATCATTTCGCCTCTCGATTTTTGCTAGACACTCTTCATAATCTTGGATTCTGTAGTTGAATGAGTTAAAGAAGATCCTGACGATAATCACAACAGCACTCACAATAAAACACCATGTTGAGCATCGACGGACCCCCTAGCAAGCTAGAGGTGGGATCAGGTGCCCGGGAGGAGTAAGCATCCCCTGTTGGCTAGCCGCACCCGCTGTCGATGTAAATGCACGAAAATGAACACAGTATATAAAATGCATGCACTGTCTGAAGTTATGTCTATATAGAAAGAGCTATGGCGACCATGTCAGGGAAATATATTCAAAACACTTACCGTCAAACCCCTCGCGGGGACCTTTTTTACGAGCTCCACACAGCAAAGGGCATAAGTGTGACACAAATGAGTTAAAGAAGATCCTGACGATAATCACAACAGCACTCAAAATAAAGCACCATGTTGAGCATCGACGGACCCCTAGCAAGCTAGTAGTACCTTCAGACTTGATCCTTAAAGGGAAAATCAACATAACGTACTACAAAGCACCCCCTAAATCATCATTTAAGATCGTCTATCCGAAGCTTAAGCTGAAGAAAATAGAGGATTCAACCAAGAATCTTGACATGGTTGCAAGGATCATATGGCTACTCCGGGTTCCAACACCAAGTTGGTCAGGCTTGATGCATATGTGTCAAACAGGACAACATCCAGGAAAAACAACCATCACATTCCTTCCTATGATCGATATAGATTCCTCTGACATGTCCTGTATCTTCTCAACACTGGTTTTTATTGTCAACCAAGCTCATAAATACGGATTTACTCCCACAATAACGTTCGATTGGCCATAATCAACGATGGCACTACAACCAACATCCTTTCAACAGTCATATTACGCTTAGGAGGCTTTCATGCTGAAATGTGTCTCATGGGATCTATTGGACATGTAATGAAAAATGCTGAATTGAAAGAGGTACTTGAAACCGTCTTTGCTTGGAATGCTGTCACTCACATACTCTTCGGAAAGTCTGTGGCAAGAGCTTTTCGGGCTCATAATCTGATGGAAACTGCTCTTCACGTGCTCCTAGTTCAAAAAATTTTTGGAGTAAGTTTCTCTGAGCAAAGTGATGACGGAGAATGCAATTCTGATGTAGCCCTGACACTTGACGCTTCTCTGGAAAGTTCAAGAAATTTGACGAATGTGTCATCCCTTTATGAATATTTGCTGAATGCGAATATTACAACGGATCATGTCTGTAATGATGTCGATGTAAAGTCATTGCTACAGGAATATCTCAATGGGATATGAAACCTTCAAACGTCTCAAACATCACAATTAGGGTTGCAATACCATGAAATGGTCGAACTTCTCCAACTTTCTTAAAAGCCGAGAGAACTGGCAACTGGGATATGCATCTACGGACGATAAGGCTTATGCTTCCATATTTCGCAGCAACTGGTCACAACCTGTACGCAAAGTCAATTTACATGTACCTTGCATCAATGGAGGGTCTAAAGCATAGTCATCCGGAGGTGTATGAGTGTTTAGCCATGGGTATCACGTCTTTAGACGAAGCGATAGACTTTGGGCCGGACTGTCAACTGATCTGGCAATTGAACAAGTTTTGATGAGGAGCTTAAAGACGTCAGGGGGACTGGCAAGAGGACGGGACATGTCTGAGGTACAAAGGACACAGTGGTTGTTATCAATGCCAGCTAGTGCTGCAGTTAATGAGAGTATGCAAATTCTAAAAGGGATTGGATTTTCTACAAGAGAACAGCACAAAGAGGCGTCAGATGCAAGGATGAAGCGTGACAAGAACGATGTTCTGACAATACTGTCTTATCTGAATGATCGAGATCCTTTCAATGAAAATGTGCAATTTCGGAGTATTGATACAGGGATGAATGCTGACGATAAAGTCAATGTGTATCTTGCACAGCGATGTGGAGAACGCATTACAGAATCCATGGAATACCAGAATGTATTAGAATATACCTTCAAAAGATCCAATCAAGTAATAACGATGTCATTCAGCATTCTGCCTTCGATATACAATGATATCACAGAAGTAGATCCTAAGATTCTCTTTCAGAGGCTAACAGCTCTTGCAGACAGGGAACCTGATACAGTAACTGATGCTTTCAGACATGAGCTGTCTGCGCATCATGCTTCTCTTTTCGATTCGTCGGGCCTCCCCAGGATTTCAAATAAATTTCAACTTGCGGATGCTTTAGGCAACCGTGGAGTGTCGGAACTATCTGGTCATCCTTTTAAATATATTTTAGATGGCGGATCCCTTATGGAAAAGATCCAATGGACTAAGGGTACCACATTCGGGCAAATTTGCGACCAATACATCAATTATTTACAAATGAAGTATCCGCTTTGTCTAATTGTGTTTGATGGCTACACAACAGGCGCATCAATCAAGGATTGTACACATTTTTGTCGATCAGAGGGTATTATCACCTTTACTTCAGATATGCAGTTCATGTCTAGAAAGAACATACTTCTTGCGAATAAGAATAATAAGCAGAACTTTATTAATCTATTAGGACAACAACTGGTAGAATATAGATATCAAATATATACTAAATGCTGCCGGTGATGCCGACACGCTTATTGTTATCACTGCCCTGGAAAGTTCTTTGGAAAATGATGTTGCAATCGTGGGAGAAGACACAGACTGTCTTGTTTTTCTATGTTTCCACAAACTGAGGAGAGATTATGATGTTTCATTCTACACTGAAACATCAATGAACGCAAGAACATGGCGCACTAAGTCTTTGAAGTGTGTACTGGGTGATTGCAGTGAAGTTCTTCCAGTCCTTGATGCAATATCCGGGTGCGACACAACCTCAAGATTATATGGAATCGGAAAGACTAATGCATTCAGCTAGTTTCTGCATTGAGTCCCTACAGAAGTTCAACACCGTGGACTTGCAACACAATGATGTCATTTCTGCTGGGCTCGAAGATATTCATGTATCATACTTTTATGGAGATGTGCAACTTGAAGGACTAGATCTGCTACGACTCCGTCTGTACTCAAATAAATCAATAACTAGAAACAAAATGGTCCAAGTCAAAAGTTTGCCGCCCACTTCAGATGCCGCCTCGTTTCATGTCATGAGGACTTACTACCAATGCCAAGAATGGATCAAACTTAATACAAACAGTATGGACCCACTGCGTTGGGGATGGACTTTAAGAGACAATAAATTAATGCCAATCACAATTCATTGCCACCAGCTCCAGAGAACATTTTGAAAATCATTCATTGTAACTGTAAATCCAACTGTGACAGTAGGCGTTGTACATGTAGAAAACATGCACGAACAGTTCTGTTGAAGAGAGTGAATCGTCGAGTTCCGATGACACTGTTTTACAGTGATTTAGTTGTGTATGCAAAAACCAAGTAATTGAAGGACATCTTGATCAATTTTAAACCATATAAAGCTTCGTCATTGATTATGATTTTAGACTCGTGAAGAATCGTCCGGTTCCGATGACACTGTTTTACAGTGATTTAGTTGTGTATAACACATATGGATAATAACCATATCCCTGTATACAGCACAAAATCGATAATTCAGAAAATCAGAGGCCGAAGGCATACAAAACCAGGATAAAACAGGAACCAAAGCAAACAAAGAAAAACCTCCACCATATGAAAAGAAGCGAACTCCCGATATCGGAGTGAGACAATTTGCCCAGGAAGGGTAAGCATCTCCTGCTTGCATGCAACACCCGCCGCTTCAATTCGGTAGAACTGTCACATCCGTTTACTTCGTTTTCAGAAGACATAAAGTACAATCTTTGGTTGGATGGTTCAAATGGTCTTTGACAGAATATCATCCACCATTCTGGAGAGTGGGACATCATAGTGTATGACGAGTTCCCCATATCGACCGTAGAACTTCTTCAGTGACGATGTTAGTCGGTCACAAACATATCCCTGACTGAGAAGCTTATCTGAAAGACGCCTAGCTCTCAGAACAAAATCCGTATATTTGGTACTTGCTCTGGCATAGCGTATCAACTGAGATATGAACACGCCATAAGCTGGCGATGAAGGGATGTTTCTATTCAGAAAATGAAAGTTTGTAATGCTGAAATTGAAGTCGTCACGTTTGTCATAAAGTGAGGTGCTCATGTGACCATCAGTGTCGTAGGATAACATTATGTCCAATAAGGATGCTGAATTGTTTGTCTCTGTAGTTTCTTTGACTTCAAGCTCTTAAGGACAGATACTGCTCAGGTAAGAATTTTGGATAATTGATTGACAACACATCGTCTATGTATCTGTAAGTGAAGTTGAAGTCAAAAGCTAAGTATCTTTTCCCATCAGAGACCAAAGATTGAATGAATTCAGCTTCGTATGAGTGTAGGAAAATTTCGGCAAGGAGTGGGGCACAATTGGTACCCATTGGAATTCCGACAATTTGCCGGAAGAACTTTCCTCCAAACACCACAAAAATGTTGTCGATCAAAAAGTTTGACATCTGAATAATATCTGTTTCAGTGCACTTATTTTCAGAATCAGACTTTTCTTTTACAAAGGAGGTTTTGTCATAGTTCACAACAATAAATTTGTATTTGCAATAACCTTTCTTACTTGTAAACGGATTACTGATCATTTTTGCGAGTCTTTCTTTCAATTTAGAATGTGGAATTGTAGTGTAAAGTGTCGAAAAATCAAAGGCTTTGATCGAAATGAATCTACTAAAATGAGTGGATTTCAGATGTTCTAAAAGTTCCTTCGAATTCCTTAAAATGCACATCTGATTGATACCACTGCGAGAATATACTGTCGAACAATATTTTTGAAGCCCAGATTTGATTTCAGATAAAACTTTGGTGAGTAAGATCGATACAGATTTGGTAAAAAATTGTGAGGAACCAGCGATGAAACGTTGTTTGTACGGATTCTTATGCATTTTAGGTATGCAGTATAAGTATGGTAAATCTAAATCTAAATTGTTAGTGTGGAAGCCAAAGGAAACAGGAGCTGATTTGTGGTTGTCTATTATATCAGAGGCAGAAAGGTTTGTTGGGGTGTAAGTGGGATTTCGAGGTGTCGAATGTAAACCCAACTCTTTAACTAGACTGTCGAAATAGTACTTTTTGCAAGTAAATGTGTAATTATTTGAGGCTTTGTCTGCTGGTGTGATGACATAATGTTCTTGGAGGTAGATAAGCTCTGTGATAACATCAGGGTCTTTAAATATAGAATCGAATCTGGTGTTCACAGTTGATTTTAATCGAATAATTCTAAATAAAAGTAACCCTCTGATGGATTTTATCCATTCGGAAAGGGTGTCGAGCTGTTCATCCTCTTTCTTTGCCCAACGTCTTGCATATTCCTCACAAGAGTCCATGATAATTTTGAAATTTTGGTTCCATGTAAAGGACATACTTTCTCTGTATTTGGGACAATTTTTTAACAGTTCACCCAACTTGTCGTTCTTGACTATACTAAGGTTACCAGTAATAACGTTTCCAGAAGGAGAGAAGTTGAAATCCGATGAAGAACATTCGCAAGGAAGTGGATGTAGTGAGGGATTACTTAAATCAATACACTGCAAGAATCGTTAGTAATTGTAAATTTTGAAGCAACTGTTGGTGTGTAGCTATAGGAAATACAAGGAGTTTCTTTTCTTTTGAAATATGGTGGGATTTTTTTCTGTGACAGTTTTGTGATTCAAAATTTGACCAAGATTCAATTTATCAATACCTTTGTTTGCAAATCTTACTTTACTGAAAGGACGGTTTGTTTTCTCCTCTGATTTATCTGATCTAACTGCTTGAAATAAACGAAAAGTAGAAATGTCCAAGATGACTCCTTGTAGTCTGTATTCTGGGGAACGTGTATCGGTATATGTAAGGTCCTTCGTATATTGGTAGATTTCGTGTAACTTCCGTAAAGGAACAGAATATAATTTGGTACGAATATAATGCAGGCTTAGAGGCTCATTCAAAATGGAACCAAGTCATCGAAGGAGAAACTATGTATCTCAGGCCTATTATATTTACGAATGCTATGACTTCGAGGTCTTCTTTGCGGTCTGTGGAATAAGCTAGTGACATTTACCGATTGACAACCGGGACTCGCTGCTTATATTATCGTTGCACCCATAGGGCGCTGCAGTGTTAAGATTTTTTATCCAGAACTCTTCTCTGTTGCGACGGAAAGGTGTGCTCAAATTAGGATTGTTTGTGGGTTGATATATTTTCTCCAGGATTGTGACTCTCATAGATAAAACAGAATGATCGGCCTGGTCAAAATGTCGAAAAAGAGGTTGACTTCCTTTATTATTTATTTTTGACCGGTGTCCTGAAATTCTGGTTCGGAGCTGACCTTTGGTTTCACCCACATAAATAAATCCACAAAGCGAGTACTCTATTCAGTACACAACATTAGATGGCATACAATTTAGGTTTTCAAAACTATGCGTGCTAAATGTTTGTTTTGTGAGATTACTCAGTCCAGGAGAATACTGAAAACAGTAATATATTTTAAAATTGTAATATCACTGTAAACAATAATCCCTGATATATTACAGTAATGCCGCCACCTTATATTACATCTTTCTGTAATATAGACAAAGCGAAATTTTAAAGCTACAAGCACAGTTTCTATGATACAATTCTTTCATTCAACAACAAATTAATTATATATGAACAATTTTTCTTACTGAAAAGTGAAATTAATGTCCATTTGGTATCAATTTTTTAATTTTTCTTCTTTTAGATATCACATTTTCTTCAAATATGTTAAGGAAAAAATTTTCCCGATATTTTGACTAAGTTTTCAGTGTACATTTCAATGAGATACAACTCCTAATTACCCTCATTTTTCCCCGAATCCACTGGTATAAGGACGAACGGACATTCTGAATAGTATTACTGCTTACAGTAATATAAATAGATAAATTTCCAAGAAAGGTAACTCCAGTTTAAGTTATATTATTGTTTTTAGTAATATTACTGTTTCCAGTATTCTCTTGGACTGTTACTTGAGAATGAAGTGTCTGTTATTAGGATGTTACAAGTTTTGCAGTTCTTCGTGCTGTATTTCGAAATTGAGCAATCGCTTGGTGAAAATTGATGCTCTTTTAGTATATCGACCACATCAATCTTACAGGGCTTGATTTTAATATACCCATCTGCATGTTTATACCAAAACTCATGGTTGTTACTTACTACAAATGTTTCATCTCTAATGTCATGTAAACTAATTCTAATTGTGTATGTAAATACCAAGTAATTGAAGGATATCTTGATCAATTTTAAACCATATAAAGCTTCATTATTGATTATGATTTTAGAATATTATTTTTATTGAATTTAGAAATCCGTTTTTTACTGCCAACACTCTGCATAATTAGAAGGTTTTACAGGAAAGTTTGAAACAATTTTGACCTGAGAATTATCTGTTCCAACTGGGACAAAAAAAAAACCGAATCTATGTTTGAAAACCACATGTTTTATTTATATAAACTTGATATAGGTTTTATTACCTTTCACAAATGAATATAATTTCAGATGGTACATTTTGTACAGTATTTTTTAAAATTGTAGCAAACAGTTCTTGAAATTTGACCTTCATAAAAAGTTTCAAGGTTAAATATTTGTTTAAAGCCTTTAAGGTGAAGTATTCTATATGCTATATTCTATATAATGCTATACATACATACCAATATTGTTTCCAAGGTAAAAAACTTTATGGAAAAATCTGAGTTTGTACAGTATTTTTATAAATTGTAGCTAACATTAAATGACATTTGACCTTTATAAAAAGTTTCAAGGTCAAATATTTGTTTAAAGTCTAAATTAAAGATGGAGTATTCTGACCATTGATCCTTTACATGTACAAAGGTTATACATGTATACCGATGTTATTACAAAAGTACAGAACTTTCTGCAAAAATCTGTGTTCATATAATAATATTTACATTACTAGTAAATTCCCCATGTTGAACGCCCATTAGGCAACTAGAATTATATTCCAATAACTTGGGTTGCTATCGTGACGCCACGTGCAGGTTTTGCATGTATGGAGAATTTACCAAAGCGATGATATATTTGACGCTGTTACAGGCAAAATGTGCGATGTTCATGCAAATAAAAATGACTGATAATTAGGATAAATGTAAATATAAGTAATGACTGTCTTACTTTACTTTACCTTAAAACTTTTGGTGTAAAAGTTTCCGATTCACGGAATTTGCACGTGACCAACCAGAATTATACACCCATGAACACCAAAAGTAAGACAGTCATTTCTTAAGTATATTTATAAACGGTAGCAAACATTTATTGATATTTGACCTTCATAAAAAGTTTTAAGGTCAAAAGTATAACGCCTTTAAGTATAAAGCCTTTGTATAAAGCCTTTAAGTTTAAGTACATGCTGTATATCCTAATTATTGATCCTTTATGTGTACAAAAATTATACATGCATACCAATATTATTTCCAGGGTAAAGAACTTTCTGCAAAAATCTGTACTTGTATAGTATCTTTATAAATTGTTGCAAACATTTATTGACATTTGACCTTCATAAAAGGTTTCAAGGTCAAATATTTGTTTAAAGCCTTTCAGGTGAAGTATCTTAATCATTGATCCTTTACATGTACAAAGGTTATACATGCATACCGATGTTATTACAAAAGTTAAGAACTTTCTCCAAAAATCTGTGTTTTTTGTTCAATTTTCATATGTTTTACCCCAAAAATGACATTTCTACTTGATATTAGGAATTAGATTTTTCACATTACAAAGGTACACATATATACAGTTGAAAAAAGGCAAAATATATTCTGTTGTTAATATTTACCGAGCTATAAAAGCAGCAATAGATGTGGTTTGCTATGCACCTAGCCCTTTCACTGTAAGTTAGCATCACAAACAAGACGGCGAAACACCGGATTTCTAGCAGGGACATTTGTATCACAAAAAAAAATCGTCATGGGTATGTAAAGTAGGTAACATACGATCAGGCTATCGTTTTTGATATTGCCAAAAGAAGAGTACATTTCTCTGTTTGCGAAGTTGCTTTTTTTCGAAACTGCAGATGAGTCTTGTAGCATGCATAATGTTGGTCATTTCGAATTTCTCAATACATCAGTTTGAACTTTGTTCCATGATGATTTTAAACGAAAAAAATATATATATTTCCTATAGAATACTAATATCACACGATTTTTACGACAAGATAAAGCGACGTTATGTACACATTGCAAAATGTAAAACGTAATAATTCCAGAGAAATAATTTGAGGAATGGTGTCAAATCTTTATATACCTAAAGCACCCTATTTCTGGATAGGTATTAATATATATTTATTCATCATCTGAGGTGAGTCAAATTAACTGATTCTCATCGTCTTTGAATTGACACCAATAGATTAGACATACAATTAATAGACTTGAACTGTAAACAAGAGACCCAAGGGGTCACATAGCTCACCTGAGTTGCAAACAAAAGAATAGTAGTGGACTATTCGGTGGAGGCCCTTGCCTCAAATTATGAACATACGTTTTTGAGATGTCAAAAGTCAACCAAACAGCGATCGGCATTA
Source organism: Pinctada imbricata (assembly GCA_033119305.1). Taxonomy (NCBI): domain Eukaryota; kingdom Metazoa; phylum Mollusca; class Bivalvia; order Pterioida; family Pteriidae; genus Pinctada; species Pinctada imbricata. Next base: position 28,034,453 of record VSWD01000003.1, on the reverse strand, counting down.
TAAACACAAACTTTTACAGACACCACAGACATATACACAATACATAGGTAAGGAAATATTGAAGAGTCATGTCAGCCGACTAGGGCTGTCACGGTTTACCGAAAATTCGGTTAATCGCGGTTCAAGCTTGGTCAGTTCGATTCGGATCGTACTTTACGGATTTCGGTTCGGGTTTTTTGTTATATCTGGTAAACAGTAGTTTATCACATTTGTATGATACACAGACTGTGGGTACTTAAGCAATATACTTAACCGTATTTAACCAATGAAATGGGTTGTTTCACTTCTTGATTGTAAACGTGCACCTGTTTGTTTGATAGGTGGAGTCTAAGATGTCTTTTTAGTGTTCAAGTTTGGTTATTTTGTTGAATGTTGATAAAATCTCGAAGAAAATTGTTTACAAAGCAGAACAACGAAAAAGAATTCTTTTTTGTCTTGTTATTCTTACCATTATTTCACTCTTTTAAGGAATTTTACTACACAAACTTAAACCGAAGAAAAGAGAGCCGCGCTTAATTTTCCTGAACCGAACGGAACCGACTAAAGGCTGAACCGTCACAGACCTACAGCCGACCCAAGGTCCAAGCAGGATCTAATCAGCAATTATAAGATTGATAGCCCGATGCCCTATCCACTAGACCACAGCAACAACAAAACACAAATTTGATAAAGGAACTTGAGTACTTGCTTCCTGAAATGCTGTGCCTAGTTGCAAAGGAAAAGTCAAAAGGCATCAGCAAATCAGAACGCCTCATTTGTTGACTACTCGGCATGAAAAACACAAACTTGGTAGAGGACCTTGAGTACTTACATCCTTAAAGTATTCTTGAAATGCTGAGCAGCGGTTGCAGAGGAGAATATGAAAATGCATCAGCCAATCAGAACCTTCAGCGGTCATATTTGTCGACCTATAAGCACGTAAAGCACAAACGTGGTAGAATACCTTAAATACTTGCTTTCTGTAAGGTTTCATGAAAATCTGTGCAGCAGTTGCAGAGGAGAAATTGAAAATGCTTCAGCAAATCAGATCCATCTGCGGTCATATTTGCAGACCGATCGGCACGAAATATACAATTACTATAGAGGACTTGGAGTTCTTGCTTCATGTAAGGTTTTTTATATTCTGAGCAGCGGTTGCAGAGGAATTGTCGAAAATGCATCAGACAATCAGAGCCCTTGGCAGCCATATTCGTTGACCTATCTGCACGAAAAACACAAACATGGTAGAGAACCTTGAGTACTTGCTTCCTGTAAGGTTTCGTGAAATTCTATGCAGTGATTGCAGAGGAATTGTCGAAAATGCATCATTCAATTAGAACCCTCGGCGACCACATTTGTTGACCGATAGGCACGAAAAACAAAAACTCGGTAAAGGACCTTTAGTACTTGCTTCCTGTAAGGTTTCGTGAAATTATTTGCAGCTGTTGCAGAGGAGAAGTCGAAAAGTCAGCCAATCAGAGCCCTCTGCCGCCATATTTGTTCACCGATCGGCACAAAAAAAAACACAACGCGGGTATTTGTCGTCCCTATGAATTTTACGTCAACAATTTGCCGCGAAAGAACGTAACATCATTTGATGTCATAGACTCCGTGTCGTCAAGTACGGTAGCAACACAGTATTTCAATTACTTTATATAATATTTTGTATATTCAAATGATGAAATTCATCAGTTATAAAAGTTCAGGTATTTAACTCAATCGCTTACACTCCGTCTTTTCAACTTTAGATATGACACATTTGTAGTAAGCAACAACCATGAGTTTTGGTATAAACATGCAGATGGGTATGTTAAAATCAAGCCCTGTAAGATTGAAGTGATCGATATACTAAAAGAGCATCAATTTTCACCAAGCGATTGCTCAATTTCGAAATGCGGCACGAAGAACTGCAAAACTTGTAACATCCTAATAACAGACACTTCATTCTCAAGTAATCTCACAAAACAAACATTTAACACGCATATTTTGAAAACCTAAACTGTATGACATCTAATGTTGTGTACGGAATAGAGTGCTCACTTTGTGGATTGATTTATGTGGGTGAAAGCAAAAGTCAGCTCCGAACCAGAATTTCAGGACACCGGTCAAAAATAATAATAAAGGAAGTCAACTCCTTTATCGACATTTTGACCAGGCCGATCATTCTGTTTTATCTATGAGAGTCACAATCCTGGTGAAAATATATCACCCCACAAACAATCCCAATTTGAGCACACCTTTCCGTCGCAACAGAGAAGAGTTCTGGATAAAAAATCTTAACACTGCAGCGCACTATGGGTGCAACGATAATACCAGCAGCGTGGGAAACTTAACAAGTCCCGGTTGTCAATCGGTAAATGTCACTAGCTTATTCCACAGACCACAAAGAAGACCTCGAAGTCATGGCATTCGTAAATATAATAGGCCTGAGATACATAGTTTCTCCCTCGATGACTTGGTTCCATTTTGAATGAACCTCTAGGCCTGCATTATATTCCTACCAAATTATATTCTGTTCCTTTACGGAAGTTACACGAAATTTACCAATATACGAAGGACCTCACATATACCGATACACGTTCCCCAGAATACAGACTACAAGGAGTCATCTTGGACATTTCTACTTTTCGATTATTTCAAGCAGTTAGATCAGATAAATCAGAGGAAAAAACAAACCGTCCTTTCATTAAAGTAAGATTTGCAAACAAAGGTATTGATAAATTAAATCTTGGCCAAATTTTGAATCACAAAACTGTCACAGAAAAAATCCCACCATAATTCAAAAGAAAAGAAACTCCTTGTATTTCCTATAGCTACACACCAACAGTTGCATCTAAAATTTACAATTACAAACGATTCTTGCAGTGTATTGATTTAAGTAATCCCTCACTACATCCACTTCCTTGCGAATGTTCTTCATCGGATTTCAACTACTCTCCTTGTGGACACATTATTACTGGTGACCTTAGTATAGTCAAGAACGACAAGTTGAGAGAATTGTTAAAAAAATGTCCCAAATACAGAGAAAGTATATCCTTTACATGGAACCAAAATTTCAAATTATCATGGACTCTTGTGAGGAATATGCAAGACGTTGGGCAAAGAAAGAGGATGTGCAGCTCGACACCCTAAGTATAGAATCCCATAGAATCCCATCCAAGATAGATTTTGTCAAATGCCGTGAAGTGCTTACGGAAGCCTTAGATAATTATACGAAAAGATGGTGTAAATCAGAAGGAGTCGAACCGCATGCTCTGAATGACAGGAAAAACCTTATTTTAGATATAAGGGATATTCGAATAGATAACTTCCATAAAAACCCTCATCTTTTTCAAAATCCACGTTCCAAATCAGAAAGATATTTCAAATCCAAACTAAGTAAATTACATGAAAAATATGTCTTTGCACCAGCTGATAAAGCAGCCAACAACACGATTATCATTTGAAAACGTTACTACATATCAACTTTGATTCGGAAATTTCGTCTACTAATACATATATCAAAAGCAATGAAAGTGCATCTAACATTTTAGGCAAGCATAACAGTGAACTGTCTTCATTCAATATCTCTATTTCTAAATTGGATCTCCCAACACTATATTGCATACCGAAACTGCACAAGTCTCCTTACAAATTTCGATTTATTGCTAATTCTAGTAACTGCTCCACTACAATTTTGTCTAGAAATCTGACGTCAGCACTTACTGCTATTAAAGAACACATAACTAGATATTGTGAAACGGTTCTAAACAGGAACGATGTAAATTTATTTTGGTCTATTAGGAATTCAGGGGATGTGATTGAAAAAATGAAATCTGGAAATTTCCAAGCCAATACGATTTCTTCATACGACTTCTCTAATATGTACACCACACTTCCTCATGACAAAATTAATGATCGATTATCTAATCTCATTAAATGGTGTTTTGATCGAGAGCGAAAAACTTACATTTGTACATCTGAATCGAAGGGTTTCTTTTCCTCGACAGACTACAAATCATACAAATCATGGACATGTAGTGACCTGTGTAATGCCTTGTCCTTCCTCTTGGACAATATTTATGTTAGATTTGGTGAGGATCTATACAAGCAGGTTGTAGGAATTCCTATGGGTACTAACTGTGCGCCTCTTGTTATAGATTTATTTTTATACACTTATGAAAAAGAATTTATCCAAAATCTTCAAAAGCAAAGAAAATTTGATGAGCTGAAATGTTTCAATAATACTTCTAGGTATCTGGATGATATTCTAACCATTGACAATCCTGCTTTTGAATTATATAAGAATGAAATTTATCCACAAGAATTAACCCTTAACAAGGTAAACCTTTCAAATACACAAACACCCTTTTTGGACCTAAATATCAAAATTGTAAACGGAAAGATTCATACAAGTGTATATGACAAAAGGGATGATTTTGGATTCAACATAGTAAATTTCCACTGGCTTGACGGTGATGTTCCAAGATTACCGTCATACGGCATTTACATATCACAGCACATCCGGTACGCTAGAGCATGTACTGATATTTTGGATTTTCACAGTAGAAATTTACAAATTACCAAAAAACTTTTAGATCAAGGTTTCCGCTTTCATAAACTAGTTAAGACTTTCTGGAAATTTTACAAAAATTACAGTCAACTTCTTTTAAAATTCGGATCTATACATGCAACAGAGTACATTACTATGGGTATTACACAACCTGTCTTTTATGGTGATATGATAAACAAAATAAAAAGGATCAAAGGTAGGCAGCATAACCATCGAAAATACGTCAGAATCATCAAACGCCTTTTATACCGTGGATATGATCCTAATGTCACAAGACGGACACTTGGCTTGGTACTTGACCAATCTACAGTCTTGTACAAGCGCATCCTTGAGACTTGCTCTCTGACTGACTGTGACGACGGGACTCCATGACGGGCCCTGTCCAAACCTCTTTAGAGAAGACAGGGCCCCGACCACCTGTCCTCTCTGAATGTCAGTTGGACTCCTCGGGTGATTACATACATGAGCTCGCTACAGCCGGCAGAGCACGGACTGTATTAAGCATGCCCTCTTTTATATCCATTTACATATTCATTTGTGTCTCTGGGGCCTCTGCGTTTGTGTGATGTCATCTTACAATGAAGAGGTTGTTTTACACCACAATTGTACGTTCTTCGAGACCTCTGGGTAATTGGAGAAGTGAGAGGGTTGTGCGCACGTAATCTAGGATAACCACACCATTTGCTACTTGCGTGACAAATGGCCGTCCAAAGTCGGCACCGGTTACCCATTGGTCTCGTCGGTTTATGTGTAATCTTTTGTGTTTGATGTTTACATGTCGTGTGTCTCTTTTCCGTCTCGTGCTGTACTCGTCATTTATGTTTTTGCATCGGGTGTTTTGGTGTTTTACTGTTGATGCTGCAACGGAGTCTTGTTGGAGATCTCCTCCCTTCTTCTTAGTTTAAACTGGTATTTATTCCATTATGCATACATAAGTTATTACAGACACAATATCATGGATTGGGAAACAAGTAAAAAATACACTTATATTAATCCCTTTCCTGAAGAGAGTTACACTCTTAATGATCCCGCACCCTTATAGAGTACTTCGGGTTAAAATCTATACCCATTTTTATAATTTCCCGAGAAATGCCGATGATTTCATAATCGGGATTTTCGGGGTTGTGACAGAGTAGATAGTTGTATGAGAAGTGTTATCCCTAATTTTAGCTATCCTGGTTTTATTTTGTTGGTAAATTCAAGAGAGTCAATACTGATGTTTCTTTGATGTTACATCATTTAGATTCGCGCATACGAGTTTTATTTTCTAACAAGAGCCCCAGGAGGGCAAAACCTGATACCCATGCATGCTCTAATTGACATGCTGACATTAAATAAATCGGAAAATTGATAGTGCCAGTATCACGATTTGAGCCCACATTCTTTCTAAAAAGATTTTTGCCGGGTGCAGAGAAGATTTTTTTACAGCCTTTAAGTACAAACAAGAAGAAATAGTCACATTTCAAAACATTATCTTTTTTACTGATTTGAAAAGACGGATTATGTGATGCAAAGTCATATGCCCAGCTAGTATAGTTCAATTATTCAACATCATTTTTTTTTAAATTCCACATTAATGTGCAGCAGGTGATGAAGAAACAGACAAAAAGAATAAAACAATGAAATAAACTTAATACCCTGGTGTATGCTGCTTTTAGGGAAACACATTAATAGGCCCATGATATTGTAAAGCTTGTACAACTAGCAGACCTACGACATCTTTATTTACTGTTAACTATGTTTCGCCTCGTGATAGGACTGTTATACGGACATATTATTAGCTAACAGAGTTCATGAAAAGTATCAGCTGCATCGGATTTGATGATAAAAAATTATTTTGTCCGATAAAAACTCATGTTATATCTATTATTTGGACAGATAAAAATTCCCAAATGTCTGACCACAGAAACCTGTCGTTTAATGAGAGAAAATGTTTTATTATTCACAACCTTAAGCCTCTGTGTTCATCTTTAGAAATGTTATACATACAAGATGTCGAGCACAGTGGCTTAAGGTTGTGAATAATAATTTATTTTCTCTTTTAAAACAACAGCTTCCTGTGGTCTAACATTTCGTCGAAAGATTTCAAGAACTCTGAACTGAATTATTTGTTTTCAAGAATTTCAGATATATCAAATGTTCTATACATTCTCAAAATCCTCAGGAAGAGATTACTCATTAGATTTTTCTTCAAGAAATCAGTCCGTATACTTCATCTAGGAGAGTCTAACCTCTCTAACTTTCGATAAAACTCGTATCTAAGACATCCTTACCCTGCATCACACTCCCCTTTTTGTGAAAAATAATTTGTAATACACGAAAGGAGCTGATAAGATAAGGGCCGTTTTAAGCCCTAAATATCATGCCGTATTTCTTCTGCATGACGGTATATATGCAGACAAAAGATAATCATTATTGAAACATAATGTATTTGAAGACTTTTTGTATGTTTTACTTTTCGATGAAATACTCCGAAGATCCTTTAATGATAGTCCAAAGAGGTAGGGGGTACTCGGGTAATAAAACTGATAATATAGACCAAAAACGTAGACATTTAAAAACATTTAGCCTAAAATGGATAAATATTAACTAAAAGATATCAAATATATCTACATTGTCAATCAGAAATACATTTCGAAAGTTCTGTCTCCTCTAATCGGTAAATAATGAAATCCGGAACTCAAAATACGGTCTTATTTTGTATGTAATGGCTACAATAGAAGCTTTTTAGAGGGAAATACACATTAGCGGAGAAATCCACATCGCTCCTGCTTATTTCGTTTCTCATTGTTGTACATTTTATTCGATCGTATTTAGAACATAACTTTTGATGGATTAAGGAGGAAAAATAGACAAATTTTCCATATGTAATGATCTTAAAGATCGGTACTTTAACAAATGCACCCCCTTCCTTTTTTGGTTTTTCGTATCTGGGGTAGTGTTCCCCCCGGAGATACAGAATCCCACTTTTCCAGAATTTTTGTATCATGGAAATACACCTCCAGTATAAGTGGCGTTCTGTATCTCCTGGGGAACAATGTTCAAAAAAACTTTTCGGTTTTCTATTGATTTCTATGGGAAAAGGACAACTTTTGACCCAAATATTAGCAATATTATGCATAATACATCTAAAATATCTTTAAGTTTTGATGGGATACCGAATATGTATTAATTAAACGAACATTTTTTCTTAAAATTTCCATTTTCAAAATTTCACTTTTTAGGGCAGATTTTTCGTCTTATCTTATCGGCTCCTTTTAGATAAACCTAGTGTTGTGCGTTGCGAGATTACCCACCGTGACTATTAAATGGACGTGGAGGAATTGAACCAATCAAATTTGTAACACAAGATATATGGCGACTTTGTTTACCATAGATACAAAAATAAAGCAGAGAAAATAATTATTAAATACGGAAATTGTTATGAAATATGCATGTATGGAAAAAGTCAACATCTCAAAAATAAATTCAGAGTATATATTTGACTGCATGTGTGGCTGAGTTATTTCGACGTACGAAAATAAGTACACAAAGCCAAACTAGCTTTTCTCTTTTAAAAATCATTAAAAATCTAAAAATTGATATTTTGACAGAATTCTTTAACAGTTTAATTTTTAACGATAAATATAAAACGAAAATAAGAAAAAACCCTGAAAAAGTGGGGTCCTGCCGGGGTTTGAACACACTACTCTTGGGTTCATTGGGCATGGAAAACCAACATTGTACCTATGAATGTTTTTCCGTAAAAATCCAAAAGTGGATATCTTGAAAAAATTCTTTCACTTGTAGGGAACCATGAGTACCTCATACCTACAAATTTTAAAAGCTAAAAAGGGAAAAAAATTGTTGCGGTCCCGCCGGGGTTTAAATCCACTCCCTATGGGTCCATTGGGCATGGAAAACATACATTATACCTATGTACAATCTTAAAAAATATTCCTTAAAAATTTAAAAGTGGATATTTTGACAAAATTCTTACACTTGTAGGGTACCATGCATGAGTACCTTATACCTACAAAATGTCAAGACAATTTGAAGAGTGGTTATAGAAAAGAAGCAGAAAATGTATGAAAATCACCCTCCCTTCCTTTTTACATAAGAAAAAAAATTCATAAAAAATCAAAAAAGTAAAATTTAAGCATAAAATGCACATCAAAGCATTAAGTAAGTTAGATATGATAAATATGCAGCAAATGAGTGTATAAAATCATACACTTATTGAGTTATTTGAAGAAATAGTGCAAAAATTTGCTTTTCTGACTAAATCCGAAGAAACGTAAAAAATCGTCAATAATTTGACTTCAGAGTGGAACCAAAAATAACAACACTTCTTAAGACATCTCTCTAGATCATCCTGATGCTTTCGGTTTGTCGATACGTGCTTCCGTTCTGAAGAAGAAGTTTGCCAAAGGAGGGTACCCCCGTGACCTACTTTTGCATGTGGTTGCGCCACCTGTAGAGGGATCTGGACGAAAAATAACAACACTTGTAGGGGACGATTAGTACTTTATACCTACCAAGTTTCATCAAAATCCCTTTAGCCATTCTTGAGAAGAAGTCGAAAATGTGAAAAGTTTACGACCGACAGACGACTGACGTCGGACGATAAACGACAGACGACGGACGACGGACGGCGGACGGATCGCTATGACAATAGCTCACTAGAGCCTTTGGCTACGGTGAGCTAAAAGGGGAAAAATTGTTGCGGGCCCGCCTGGGTTTGAAGCCACTCCCTATGGGTCCATTGGGCATGGAAAACATACATTATACCTATGTACAATCTTAAAAAAATATTCCTTAAAAATTTAAAAGTGGATATCTTGACAAAATTCTTTCACTTGTAGGGTACCATGTATGAGTACCTCATACCTACAAAATGTCATGACAATCTGAATAGTGGTTATAGAAAAGAAGCAGAAAATGTATGAAAATCACCCCCCCTTTCTTTTTTACATAAAAAAAATCATAAAAAATCAACAAAACAAAATTTAATCATAAAATACATATCAAAGCATTAAGTAAGTAAGATATGAAAAATATGCAGTAAATAAGTGTGTGAAATCATACACTTATTGAGTTATTTAAAGAAATAGTGCAAAAATTTGCATTTCTGACTAAGTCCGAAGAGACGTCAAATAAGCGTCAAAAATTTGACTTCGGAGTGGAACCAAAAATAACAACACTTCTTCAGACATCTCTCTAGATCATCCTGATGCTTTCGGTTTGTCGATACGTGACTTCCGTTCTGAAGAAGAAGTTTGTCAAAGGAGGGTCCCCCGTGACCTATATTTACCTATGGTGGCTCCACCTATTGAGGGATCCGGACGAAAAACAACAACACTTGTAGGGGACCATTAGTACTTTATATCTACCAAGTTTCATCAAAATCCCTTTAGCCATTCTTGAGAGGAAGTCGAATATGTGAAAAGTTTACGACAGACAGACGACAGACGACGGACGACAAACAACAGACGACGGACGACGGACGACGGACGCCGGACGGATCGCTATGACAATAGCTCACTAGAGCCTTTGGCTCATTTGAGCTAAAAATGATCAAGGATTTTATCTTGAATTGAGGAAAAAAGTATACTTTAACAAAGAACGAATTATTTTATATATTTTTTTTTCATAATTTTCTACAGCTGAAAGATTGACTCCCCTCCCTTTACGAATTAGAAAAAAAGATCTCCTTAGGCGATAAATCCAGAATATTACGTAATGAGAAAATAAAAACTATTGTTTGCAGTCAAAGTATAAATTTTGTAGATTATGGTGAGATACAGGTCTCTATCAAAGGTGTACAGTGGAGGTTTATCCCTTCGGTGCCCCTGACGTTGAACATTGCACATTCCGGTTTTTTTTCTGAGAGGGGAGGGAATTGCAATTTTGCAATTACACGTCACTTGCATCCATTGTCAAGGGGAGGGGAGGGGCCGGTTAATACATAATTATAGTAAAACTGATTAGACTCTGGATGCGTTTTTTTTTTGTTAAACTCCCCGATAAGTATCCTTCTATATGAACCCTTGTTACATTTCTATCATACACGAAATGTATATGTCTTAAATTAAGATCAATCCAACCTAGGATTTATTTTACAATTTGTAAAAATCCATTTGCTAGCCCCTACCCCCTAAAAATATATTCGCTCGCACCCATCCACCCTCCCTCTGTCTCTTCTGAACATCGTCCGATCTGCACTCGATGATGAACCTGCATTATCACCAGCAAATATTTAAAATGTAACAATGAAATAAAGAATTAAATTCAAGATTTCCTTGGTGACGAAAAATAATTTCAGAAGACCCTCGACTTAGAATCTAAGGAAAGCGGAGGGTCTTCAAAAGTAGAATCCAGCGAATTAATCATGTCGTAATCATAAACTGTTACATTACTTTATGCCTTCATCAATTTGATTTTTCTTGGAGAATTTGAAGTGTAGTATCACTATTGATTATAATATTGATATTACACTTCAAATTCTCCAAGAAAAATTGAGACATGTTTTTGAGAAATTCACTCATCACTTTAACGTTTGAAATGATTCTCGAGAGGATACCTTTTAGGGGTACACATAGAAAATAGATTAGCGCAAGTTGTTCATCAAAATAAACTGAAAGAAGCTCGATGTAAATCGAATCTTCCATGATTTATCTATATAGTTCTTGCTAGGAAAACTTTATTTTTTCATATCAAACCTATACAGAGACGTAGTCATTGAAGTTCTATCACAAAAACCAGGACTCGCCGTAGAATTCTTCAAATTAATCCATAATAAGATGGAATTCACGTCTTGATGTCTGAAATTTGAACATTTTTCTACATACATGTAACACAAACCACGATTTCACTGTAAACTTAGTGAAACAACATGCACTCGATGCTTCTTTTTTCGTAATGTGTACATGTGCTATAAATAGAAAGCACGTGACATTAAGCATACCATGAACCTTGACTGGCCTTCTATAAAGTACATATTCATACTTTTGATTAAATTAGATTTCATTGAGTAAAAGAGGTATCCATTACAAAGGTGCGGTAAAAGTGATTTTATTTCCATGGGACGCCTTAACACACCCGCGAAACTTGGTAGAAGAGTTGGAGTTCTTGCTTCCTGTAAGGTTTCGTGAAGTTATGTGCGGTGGTTGCAGAGGAGGATAATTCGAAAATGTGTCAGCCAATCAGAACCCTCGGTGGCCATATTTGTTGACCGATCGGCACAAAAAACACAGCCTGGCAGAGGACCTTGAGTACTTGCTTACTGTAAGGTTTCCTGAAATTCTGTCAAGCGGTTGCAGAGGAGATGTCAGACGAGATGTTTGAGGAGATGTCAAAAATGTAAAACGTTTACGTCGGACGACGCACGACGACGGACAGCGCGCTACGACAATTCTTCACTTCAGCTTCGCTCAGGTGAGCTAAAAAATACAAACAATCAGTATTCAGTAACAAATACAAAGTTATACAAATATCTGACAATGTACAGCTATTTTTCTGCATGGCAATATGACTTCTTATGTCAGATAAGCCTTCGACTTACATGTATGAAAATTTAATTCCTAAGTTTTTGAGAAACCACTACCAAAACCATAGGGAAAGCAAAGTAATGCCTAAGATACGTGCGGCACTATTCATGAAATCTGCGATGTAAGAGCTAAGAGGAAAACTTAACAACTAAGTAAGGGAATTTTTTTTTTTATTGAAGCTTTTTGACAATACAGAATAATAAGCATTCGAACATATGGTAAAACATAGTGTTAATAATACGCAATTTATCGATCATCATAAATTTTTCATCCGTTTAAAATCAAACTATCAATATATCTTTTATCATATATCCACCAAATTGACCCTTCCGAACGCGGGAAAAATTTAAGAAATTCCATGACGTCACAATGCAATTTCGATGTTTGACCGAGGTTCGAAGCTTGTTTGTCCGAGGTAAACACATGGTAAATGCATTGTGACGTCAGGAAATTTTGCATGTTTTTCCTGCAATCGGAAGGGTAAATCATTCTGAGTGCAAGAGTTAGAAAATTGATTTTTCTGTAACATGATTTCCAAACTAAGTATGTAGCTCCAGTCAATAAAAGTGATATTCAATCGACAAATTACAACTGGTTTTTATAATAAGAATATCAGTCATCCTGTGATAACTAACGTTGTATGTAATCCATGACCTAAAGACAAAGAAGTCAAAACGCCGTTTAAATGCAGCAACATCTGTAAAAGAATAAGTTTTTGTTAGGTTATACATAAATTAAGTAAATGGTGGCAACAGTTTAACAATATTTTGCATTCTCAAATGATTCTTAATCACTTCTGGAAACAACTTTTAACATTCGTTAAAAGAGTTGACTTTCTCTAACTTATTCGTGGAATAACATTGATTAAGTAAGACACATGAATAGTTATAAATGGGTACCATAATATAACTTACTATTTTCCAAAGCAGACGGAATGTAAACACTTATTTGCTTAAAGATATTACATTTATTTGAGCAAAACAAAACAAGATAGTTGATAGATACCAAATGGACGTGAAAGTGAGGACAAAAAGGAAACAACAATCGGTACTATCTGAATCTTAGTTTAGAAATGGAACATAAACATTACAAAGACAAAATTAGTATCGACTGGGAAATGGACAGCTTTAGAGCTCAGAAAACGACCGAGATCTAAATCTGAAGTCGCACGATGAAGGAGCCGATAATATAAGGACTGAACTAAGCCCTGAATCGCATCATGTTTTTCTTCAACACAGTGATTTATATACAAGAAAAACGTTATCATTACTAGAATGTAATCTATTCGGAGATTCCTCATACAACTTTTATTTTGGTAAGCTAATTTCTAGATACTAAAATTACAATTCAAAGGGTAGAGGTAAGATATATTGAAAACAAGGTTATATCGAAAAAAACGTTGAAAATTAAAAACTATCCGGATGATATGGATATCTATGAACATTAAATCATAGTTATTGTCTAAAGGTACTAGACATAAAGTTTAAAAAAACTGGTCTCAACTTCATCCCTAAATCTTAAAATCTTGATTCTGAAATACGGTTGTATTTTGTAGTAATCGGTTATAAAGTAGGCATTTTACCGCGAAATACACACTGTATAAAAAATAAATAACACGCTCTTGTTTGTTTTATAGAAGTGAGATTAGTGAAACTTCGCTTATATTGTGGCCTTAAACACAGGTTTGTAAAAAGTCCCCTACCCTACCTCTTTCTTTTTTCATCTCTGAGACATCTCTCTAGGGTTTCAATACACAGTTTCACAATAACTCTTAGCTGAATTGGCCCCCGACAATTTTTTAATAGTAAGATCTGAGACTTGATCTCCATACTGTATGCATGAAAATTAAAATTATGGCATATTATCATCATGATTTTCAGTGTTTTTGATGTTCATATTGATTTCTCCTTAACTACACGGTCATTCCCTAATTCACTTTTATATTCAACGATATAGATACACACTTTATTTGATATAAATTTTATTCCCAAAATATTCACGGAACGATGTCGGTTAAGCTATAGAAGTTGCCCCGTGGTTCCGTCAAATTTCTACTATTTTCCCCTTTGTCGAGCACATTTCTACATCCTATTCGAAGTTTTAGGAATACTCCTGTATAAGCATGATAAAGTGTCAGATTTATTCTTTTTAATCATATATATACTTTGATAGTTATGTATTTCATGATAGTATTATATGACGCTGGGTTAAGAGTGCGCGTCAAGGGATGAAGTAATGCAAAAAACTGTAACCCAGTTGCAACACTAACAGCAAAACACCCACTGTGAATACACAAAGAAGACATGCACAGAGAGAGACGCCAATGATACAAGGAACGCCAAATCACAGAGAAACATCAAACATAAATGACTACACATAAACTAACGAGACCAATAGGGAACTACTTCATGACGGACGACTGCAATGTTAGTAGCAGGCGGTGTTATTATACTGGATTACGTGCGCACAACCCTCTTACTTTTCCGATTACACAGAGGTCTCGAAGAACGTACAATAGCAGTGTAAAACAACATCATCACTGTAAGATGACCACATACAAACAAGACTACAAAATATATACGGGGCCCAAGCAACACAGATGAAAATGTAAATGGATATAAAAAGAGGGCGCACGTAAAACAGTGTGTGCTCTACCGGCTGTAGCGAGCTCATTTATGTTATCACCTCAGGAGTCCGACTGTCATTCAGAGAGGACAGGAGGTCGAGGCCCTGTCATCTCTAAAGAGGTTTTGACAGGGCCTGTCATGGAGTCTTGTCAGTCAGAGTGCACTTCTTAAGAATGCGCTGGTACAAGGCTGTAGATTGGTCAAGTATCAAGCCAAGTGTCCGTCTGGTGACAGAAGGATTATTCCACGGCATATAAGGCGTTTGATGATCCTAACACAATTTCGAAGGTAATTCTGTCTACCGTTGATCCTTTTTATTTTGTTGATCATGTCACAATAAAATGCAGGTTGCGAAATACCCAAAGTAATATAAGCTGTTGCTTGTATGGGTCCGATTTCAAAAAAAAGTTGACAATGATTTTTGTAAAATTTCCAGAAAGTCTTTAGTAGTTTGTGAAAGCGAAAATTTGTAAATTTCTACTATGAAAATCAACTAGAAGTCTCTGACGAGACTGAAGCTCTCCTGGTTGTTTAGTTAAATACATAATCAATTGTCACTATTTTCTAAGACCCAAGGGTAAGGGGTTAAAAAAGTATATCAGATGCGCAAGAGTTACATTAAGCTTAAGTCTGAATTAAACATAATGCAAAAATCTTTTTATCAGTCATACTTTCTAAGTAATGGTGTTCAGAAGGTTACATAGAATTGTATACAAGAAAATGATCACATCCATTTTCCAAGAACCTGGAGGTCAGAGGCTAAAACTAATTATCAAGTGGATAATCAAACCACATATCCTTTACAAATGTATTGTGCAAAAAGAATTTATACTCTTAGACTATCAATTATGCACTCTGAGAATTGGTTTTCACAAGAATGCTTATTAATATATTATATATAATATATATATTAGAAAATGCTCACACCCATTTTCCAAGACTCTTGGGGTCTGAATCTTACACAGAACATCAGGTACATGTACACAACTAGGCCATAGACCAATCGTGTTGCAAAAAGAATTGACTTAGTATCTTTTGTACTTTCTGATAAAAGATGATCATAAAATTACAGTAAGTTATATATATAGGAGAAAATGACCACATCCATTTCCTAAAACCCAAGCTGGGGTTGGGGACTCAGATGAAATATCAGGTGCACATCTAGATCCTAAAATTTTTATATTGCAAAAAGAATTAACTTTCCGTTATTTATACTTTCTGAGAAATGGTGTCCACAAAAAGAATTAACTTTCCATTATTTATACTTTCTGAGAAATGGTGTCCTCAACATTACATTGAGTAATATAGGAGAAAATGAACACATCCACTTTCTAAGACCCTGGGGTCAGGGGCTCAAACAAAATATCTTTTGTACATCTTGATCATTGATCTATAATACAGTTTACTCTCGATAAGTCGAACTTCTCGGGACCATCAGGAATAGTTCGACTAATCAGGAGTTCGACTTATTGATTACATGATCAGCAATCGATTTTCTAAAAGAATTATTTTCCTTTCTCTATCACCGTTCACAAACGTTTGTGTTGTCCATTTTTAATGACCAAGCTACCTTTAATACTTGTATTTAACAAAGGAGGGGATCTCAAACAACACCCAAAACACCCAATGCAAAAAAACAAAGCAGAAAAGCACAGAAAGATACGCGCAAGGGACAAGGAACGTCAACGCACAACACAGAAACATCAAACACAAAGGAATCCACATAAACCAACGAGACAAATGGGCAACCGTTGCCGACTTAGGACGGCCATCTGCCACGGAAATAGCAGAAGGTATGGTTATCCTGGATTACGTGCGCACAACCCTCCCATTTTTCCGATTACCCAGAGGTCTCGAAGAACGTACAATTGTGGTGTAAAACAACCTCCTCACTGTCAGATGACCACACACAAACAAGACCGCGAAACGCAGGAGCCCAAGCAAGACAAATGAATATGTAAATGGATATAATAAGAGGGCCTACGTAATACAATCCGTGATCTGCCGCCGCGAGCTCATGTATGTTATCACCCGAGGAGTCCGACTGACATTCAGAGAGGACAGGTGGTCGGGGCCCTGTCTTCTCTAAATAGGTTTGGACAGGGCCCGTCATTGAGTCCCGTCGTCACAGTCAGTCAGGGTGCAAGTTTTAAGAATGCGCTTGTACAAGACTGTAGATTGGTCAAGTACCAAGCTTAGTGTCTGTCTGGTGACATAAGGATCATACCCACGGTATAAAAGGCGTTTGATGATTCTGACGCATTTTCGTTATCGATGTTGTCTATCTTTGATCCTTCTTATCTTGTTAATGATGTCACCATAAAATGCAGGTTGTGAAATACCCAAAGTAATATACTTTGTTGCCTGTATTGGTCCGAATTTCAGAAGAAGTTCACAATAATTTTTGTAAAATTTCCAGAAAGTCTTTACTAGTTTGTGAAAGCGAAAACCTTGTCCTAAAAGTTTCTTGTTAATTTGTAAATTTCTACTATGAAAATCCAAAACATCAGTACATGCTCTAGCATACCGGATGCGCTGTGAAATATAGACACCATAGGACGGTAATCTAGGAACATCACCGTCAAGCCAGGGGAAATTTACTATGTTAAATCCAAAATCATCTCTTTTGTCATACACAGTTGTATGGATCTCTCCATAACAATTTTGATATATAGGTCCAAAAATTGTGTTTCTGTGTTTGAAACGTTTGCCTTGTTTAAAATCAATTCTTGTGGATAAATAACATTTTGATATTTCTCAAAAACAGGATTGTCGATAGCAAGAATATCATCCAGGTACCTAGAAGTACCAGGGCCATTCCAGAAAAATGTGGCAAATTGGACTGAAAAAATGCGGAAAATATCTTACAATTTTTTGGTGAATTTTTTGTATAAAAATGTAATGCAATCTTCAAGGAAAACTCTTTCAGTGTCAGCAGTGATCAGTTATCTCAACTTTTTGAGAAATGATGCCTTGGACTTATCTATACTAATACCCATTTGTCATTTCCCTAACACTTTGATTCATTCCAAAATACTTATAACAAAACACCCATAACTGTTTTTTATTACTTATTTTGAGAAGGGTTCATAAACTTTTTGTATATATTTTGATTTGGAAAGTATTTTACATCCATCACTAGCATTTGGAGGAAGTACTTGCTATGGAAAACAATTGAAGCCGAACCCCATTAATCCTTTATTATTTATGTGCATTTACCCTAAACATTGTTAGTCTTTTAAGAAATTTTCGTTTAATAAGGACTTGTCCAGTAATATTCTATGTAACATATAATTGTATTTCTGTACATAATAAGAGAAATGGCGAAATAAGGTATGAACGGAAATGACACTTTGCAACGGAAATGACAGGTAGCATTACGGAAGTGACTCAACAGAAAAGTAAGGTGGTTAATTTACTCATAGAATGGAGATTTTCATTTGCCTTCATTGAAATGTTCTAATTGTAGCATGAAAATGGAAGAATACACTTACTAAGTATCCTTAGAAGCACTTCTTTTATGAATAAAATACACCGATGGTCATTTCCGTAACGTCGATGTCATTACCGTTATTTACGTACAATGTTACGGAAATGACGGTTACGGAAATGACAAAACATTGAATTTCCCTGTGTGCTCCCTCTCTGCTTACTTTGACAAATATAATTAAGATTAAGGTTGCAATGTCTCCATGCATGTATTAAGATCGTTATCTTAAAAGAAAATCATTCATAAAGATAGTCAGAATGTCAATAAATGATGTACGGTAATGACGAAGAATAAGTGTACGGTTCCTAAATGGCATCTATCCGGTAAGATTTTGTTCAATATTGTCTACATTTCATACTAAGTTCTGTTCCCGCGCACTTTCTATTTAGTTTACGTCAAGTCTTCGCTTTTTCAGGCGCCGCAGCTCGTACAACAGTTGAGATTTTTTACCTTTTAGACAGCATTACGGAAATGACAACAAACTTAGGGACAAACATATTTCCTCAATTTTCTTTTTTGAGATGTTTCTTCCTATTTACCATGATATTTTCAGCAAGTATCTTATATAAGAATGATAAATGGTGGCCATTGTATAAACTACAAGCATGATTTATATCTTGAAATATACTGCAAAACCACCCAATGACACATCGGGACATGGGGTTTTCGGTGATCTTGGATATATAAAGTGCTGATTATTTTCTTATTTCATTACTTACATTCAAACATTGTGTTAGGAAATACATAAAATGATCATAATTCACAAAACGTATGAAAAGGTTTAAGAAATTAATAATAATTTTCAATTATTAGCCCTTGACCGCCTGGGAACATCATTTGCCAATTTTCATTTGGAATGACCCACCAATGAAACATTTCACATCATCATTTTGTCTTTCTTTTTGAAGATTTTGGATAATTTCCTTTTCATACGTGTATAAAAATAAATCTGCAACAAGAGGCGCACAATTAGTACCCATTGGAATCCCTACAACCTGCTTGTAGAGTTTCTCACCAAATCTTACATAAATATTGTCCAAAAGGACATTGTTAGGACTCCATAGCAAGAAAGTGTCAATAATTCGTCCATCGATCTCCTTTTATTTAAGAATTGAAATAAATTTGTCGTTCGACTTATTGAAGTAAATTTTCAGCGTAAAATGAACTAAGGGACTTAAAATTAGTTCGACTTAACGAAAAGTTCGAGTTATCGGAATTCGGCTTATCAGGAGTAGAAATGTACAGAAATCAATGGAAGAGAATCAGGACTTTCAAAAACAGTTCGAGTTAAGCGGAAATTCGAGTTAACCGAGTTTGAGTAAAAGAGAGTAAACTGAAAGAAAAAGAAGTAACTTTCTATCATTTATACTTTCTGAGAAATGGTGACCACAAGATTACATAGAGTTATATAGGAGAAAATGACCACACCCATTTTCTAAGACCCTCGTGGTCAGGGGCTGAAACAAAATATCAGGTGCACAACTACACCATAGACCAATCATGTTGCAAAAAGAATTAACTTTCCATCACCAACAGTTTCAGAGGACTGGAAACCACAAGAAATATTTAACGGACAGACAGACGGACGGACGGACGAACGGACGCCGGACACAGTGCGATCGCATAAGCTCGACTGGTCATAGACCAGTAGAGCTTAAAACATCAGTTCATGCTTTAGCATACAGGATGAGCAGCGAAATATAGATACCATATGACGGTTATCTAGGCACATCACCCTCAAGCCATGGGAAAAATTACTATGTTGAATCCAAAATCACTCTTTTTTGTTATAAACACTTCTATGAATCTCTTTATTTACAATTTGATATTTAGGACCAAAAATGGTGTTTCTGTGTTTGTAACGTTTGCCTTATTTAGAGTAAATTCTTGTTGATAAATAACATTTTTATACTTTTCAAAAACAGGATTGTCTATAGTAAGAATATCATTAAGGTTCCTAGAAGTACCAATAAATCTTTTCACATCATCGTGTATTCTTTGCTTTTGAAGATTTTGGATAAATTCTTTTTCAAAGGTGTATACAAATAAATTTGCAACAAGAGGCGCACAATAAGTACCAATAGGAATCCCTACAACCTTCTGTAAAAGTGGCGTTCTTTATCTAGGGGGAACACTATTTAAGAAAAACTTTACCAAGTCCTATTAAGTTTTATGCATGTAATTTAGATATTGTTTTCATCTTCGTGCATGAACATGGACGGTAGGTGTGGCTAGCCAACAGGGGATGCTTACTCCTTGTGCTGCACAGGATTTTTACCATGAACAAATGTTTTGCACACACCAATGTAAATGCAAAATATCATTAGATCATTTTTCTTGTCACTGTCGTTTGTGTATGTAGTACTAACGTGGAAATATCGTGTCAGTATCGTGGCTGTTTAACATTCGTTATTTTTGTTTTCATTCGCGTCGCATTCTTAGCGCATTCGCATCACATTTGCTTCAGGTTCGTTCTGGTCGGGGCTCTGACGGGGATCTATTGTGGCTCATTCTTCTTCACCTTTGGAACAAGAATGAAAGGGAATAAGATGTGTCAGTGCATCACATGATAAATCCATGGAATTTCATCGGTTAAGCACGCGGGGACTATGAAAGAATAGTGCCCGGCACCCGGGCACTATTGCTTTTTGCTTAACAGAGTTACGTCCCTTCGGAAGTATTATGACGTCATGAACAATGCATGATTGTAAATAGCAATTTAATTAATAAGCGAAGTAGGGGGAAATAAAGAACACTTTTCTTTGATATCTGGAGTAAATTGCAATTGATTAATTGATTAATCTATTCTACGGTCATGTGATGCGCTAAACCAATTAATGCCCGTTAGTGTGGGTACTATTCTCTCAAAGTGTTGCTTTAGAAGGTAAATAGGTATTCCTTCCAATAGCAACACTATGAGAGAATAGTACCCACACAAACGGGCATTAATAGGTAAACAGGGCTGAGAATGGAGGGGGATGAAATGCGAATGTACTGTGCATGTGTCGTGAGTGTGAGGCAATTAGACATTTTTCATCATGACGAACTTTGCACTCCGAACTTCGTACTTTGCACTTCGAACATTGAAGTAGCTGTCATTCATGTATAAACTCATAAGCGGAGTCATCTACATCTTGATTATTGTACTCAATTAGATTGGTATATTGGAATACATGTACCCATTGGCAACTCATTTAAGAAATTAAGGTATCCGTTAAACAATTGAGTCATTTTACATGGCATTTCCATTGTAATGTATGGTAATTTTTTGCCTGGTAGGGTACTGTAAACTATATATTTTCTGAGTACATATATAAGACTCCCATGTCTTAAAAATCAAAGGGGAAAAACTCTTGTACAACTTTGTTATTTTGCATATGTTATATAGAGTTTAAGAAGATCCTGACGACAATCTCAAGCACTCACAATAGAGCGCAAAATTAAACATGGACGGACCCCTAGCAAGCTAGAGGTGGGACCAGGTGCCCGGGAGGAGTAAGCATCCCCTTTTGGCTAGCCGCACCCGCCGTCGATGTTAATGAAGCATGGAAATGAAAAAAATATAAATTTCATGCACTGTCTGACGTTATGTCTATATAGAAAGTGCTATAGAGACAACGTCAGGGAAGTATATTCAAAACACTTACTGTCAAACCCCTCGCGGGGAACTTTTTTACGAGCAAAAATACAATTTAAATGCTTCACCAGTTATTCCCCTTTGTTTTTCTAGCCCCAAAATTATTATTTCTGAGCAGTGGGTATTTTAACCTTTCAGAAAATATATAGTTTATGGTACCTTATCAGGCATGGAAAAATGCTCTATTGAAACATACGCGTCGGTGCAGCGAACAGAGGAGAATGCAGGGGAATATGACACGATTGTGACACGATGAGACAAGAATGTCTGCGATTGAGAGGATAATACGCTACGATTAAACAAAATCACCGAATCGTAGCTCTATCGCTGTTGTATTCGAGTCAGTGGAAGTACGGTTGTAATAGCCACAACTTTTAGGGATAGATGAGCTAATGTCAAACGTCCTCAAATTCAATAGCATAATTCATAAACAGATAAATTTGCATGTACGTTTCGGTTACTCAACCCTCGTCTTTGATCCTCAATCTAAACAATGTAATATGGCCAAATTGGGTGAAAATTATTATGATAAAAAATGTACCGAAATACATAGCGGGATGGGTGGGATATGTATGTAAATCATAAACGTTCTTCTCGTTATTATGAGCTCTTGTAATATGAAAAAAGGAGAAATGGAAGGGAAATCTTTATTCAGGGTTTGGTAAACAAACGATTTTTAAAAATTGTCTTCTATACAAGGCTGAAACACGTGGCTAGTCATTTGGAAGTGTTCATTATTACACGTTTGTCATGGTTACCACAACACGAAAATCCGAGTCTCCATGAATTGGAAACCACGTGGAAAATGCATGGAAACCTGAGGTTGACAGTTTCCCAGAGGTTTCCAAGGCTTGGAAACCTGGATCAGGTTTCCACGTAGTTTCCACCGGGTTTCCAATTTGGAATCTTGGTTGAGTGGTTTCCATTAGGTTTCAATTTTGTAAACTACTAGTCAAAATTAAAGAATCAATTATTCTCTTTTTTTTAACTTTGATTTTGGGGAAGTCGACGGACCTGGCCCATAATCGACATACGGACGGCCTTCGATATCTACAGGTGCTATACAAATTCGGTACACTATTTTCGTACGGCAACTTTGCATACATACCGTAACGGCACGGTGGAGTATTTATTTATTTATTTATTTCATTTTTTATCTATCTATTTGTTTATTTATTTATTTACCTATTTATTCTTTTTTCTATTTATTTATTTATCTATATCTATTTACAACAATGTCGTTTGTCATACAAATACAATTGTGTTTCATTTATTTATTTATTTATTCGTTTATTTCTTTATTCATATATCTATTTATCTATCTATTTACGAATCTTTTTTTATTTGTTTCCTCTACTAAACCATAACATATAAACTTTTTATAACATATATTGGAAAAGATAGATAACTGAAACATGCAACACATTGTTTGTTCTTATATATTTATTTTCTAGTATTTTTTAATGATACATTTCAAGAAAAAAATTCTTTTAAAAATTAATCTGTTTTACTCATAAATTCCATAGAGCATTTTCTCTAAAGCAAGCGGAGTGATATACCATGTGGTTAAATCTTCTGGGAGACGTTTCAAGTATACAAAGATACAGTTATGTAACGTTTGATCTCATGCAAATAGCATGTCTCTATAGTCGGGGCGGTGCGACGATGTGACAAGTACACAGTTGATGCATGCATGCAATCGCGGCATTATTAATATTTCATCCCATGCAAATTGCATATCAATTTGAATTCAGTTTTAAAGTCGGGGGCGGTGCGACACTGTGACAAGTATACACGGTTACTGCATGACACAGCATGTTAGTTTGTAACGACAGAAGAATGTATACCACATTTGATGTAACTGAAATTCTTGAAAACAAATAATTTAGCTCAGAGTTCTTGAAATCTTCCAATGAAATTGAGACGGAAAAGAATAGTTTGTGTGGTCATTTCACTATTCTATTTACTTGCCACAAATAAGGAGAATTTCCTGGATACAACCCTGGTACAACCCTAATGAAGCAGCTACTAAAGCATGGAGTTTGTGATAAACATGTTTAAAACTTAAACGTTTTAAGGTTAAACATGTTAAAATTCTAAGCATTATCCTGGTCATGTTAAGATGTGACATGTTTAAATACTAAACGTTTTCCTAAACATGTTTAGGAATGAGATTTGTTTAGTGTTTAAACATATGAAAAAGTATGGGGCAAAAATGTGTTTAGGAAAGTGTTTACGTTCTAAACACCTTTTTAAAAGTGTATAGGCCTGCATTCTGGTATCTATGCATGAAACATGCTAACAAAAAAATAATAAGAATAAGAATAAAACGATTTATAACAACATTTGAAATCCTTTTTTAACAAGAGCCCCAGGAGGGCATAACGCATACATGATGCCCATGCACGCTCTAAATGACATACCGACAAAGAATAATGAAAGTGTCAGTACCAGTATTTGAGCCCACAACCTTTCTTAAAGGATTGTTGCCAGATGCAGACAAGTTTGTTTTTTAAGACAACCTTTTAAAGTACAAACAAGAAGAAATGGTTACATTTCGAAACTTTTTTTACTGATTTGAAAAGACGGATAATGTAATCCAAATAATTATCAAAGAAGTAACTCACCGTTATTCAGTCGTAAAGTCGAGAAGGCAAAGCAAAATCGTGAGAATTCCCACCCAACGGTTACGAACCCCGGAATGAACAACATTCCGAAGTGAGACCATGTGCCCGAGGAGAGTCAGCGTCCCCTGATTTTTTTTGCATTCAACACCCGCGGAAACAGCCCCATGGAAACCTGTCAAATTCGGTGATTGTTTCGATGTACATTTTGATGTATGGTATGTCTTGTTTTGTGATGACTACAGCCTTTCAATCACAATGTAGAATGTCACTGATCATTCTTGAAAGGGGGATCTCATATGCTTTTATAATATCCAAGTCATATGCCCAGCTAGTATAGTTCAATTATTCAACATCAAAGATGTGATCATTTTGTAAAATTCCACATTAATGTGCAGCAGGTGATGAAGAAACAGACGTAAAGAATAAAACAATGAAATAAACTTCAGAGATTAAGTTTATTCAAAATTGAACACAAAACCTTTCATTATTGATAGCTAGCATGCTATAAAATATGAAAACAAACCCAAAGATTTTTCTGTTTTGCCTTTATTCTTATCAAATCATACTGAAATCTATGAAGGAGAGCTTTTGAATAGTATTGACTTCATCTCAATATATGTAGTCAATCCAATATTAATTCAAGTGAGTTGTGCAGAAATTGGGCAAATTTCTTTTCCAAAAGCAGTGTACGGTGTATCAAACCTCATGACCCAGTAAAGCCACTTGAACAAATGATTTTCGGTAAATGTGCTGAAATGCGGTGCTTCTCGCCTATGTATATTTCAACAGGCGAGAAGGAGCGTCGCATTTCAGCATACACTGTTCATCATAAAAAACTAAAACAAGTTGTTTCGCTATAGGTCTCGCAGTTTGATACACAATACTCTGGTGTAATCTGATTTTAGGGTAACAAATTAATAGGCCAATGATATTGTAAAACTGTCCAGCTAGCAGACCTACGACTTCGTTATTTACTATTACAATGTTCCTAATTGTTTCGACTGGTCGTAGGTCTGCTACAAGGACAAGATGTTAGCTGACAGAGTTCATGAAAAGCATCGGTTGTATCGGAAAAACTCATATTGTATCTATACAAATAAAAATTCCCAAATGTCTGACCACAGGAACCTGTCGTTTTATCAGAGAAAATGTTTTGCTATTCACAACATTAAGCCCCTGTTTTCATCTTAGAAATACTATACATACAAGACGTCGAACACAGTGGCTTAAGGTTGTGAATAATACATTATTTTCTCTATTAAAAATAGATTCCTGTGGTCCAACATTTCATTGGAAGATGTCAAGAACTCTTAGCTGAATTATTTGTTTTCAAGAATTTCAGATATATCAAATGTGCTATACATTCTCAAAATCCACGGGAAGAGATTACTCATTAGACGTTTCTTCAAGAAATCAGTCCGTATACTTCATCTAAAAGTCAAAGACAGAGGAAATTCGAGCAAAGTTTATAAATCATAACAAGTTTGCAAGTGTTCCAAGTACATGTACATTAAATAAAAATCTATTCAAACATCTTATTTCTTTTGCACGATAGATTCTATTCATCTCATCACTAAAAGGTATCACAGTACTATTAGGGGAATTCCCTTGGGGTACACGACAAAACATGGCCGCTATGGAAATCTTGTTCCCGTCTTTAAAAATAAGGTAGAATTGTAAATAAGTATGAAGAATTTCAATAATTGAATAATATCACAATAAGGCATAAAAGGTCGATCAATAAGAAATTGAAACATGGGTCACATGTTGAATTATCAGCTGTAACTATGGATGAAAGGTCGATCTAAAAGGCGTCCCTTGAATTCAAAAATCGTGCAAAAAAATGACCTAAATCTTCAAGTGGCTAGATCTTTCTAGACTCTGTGGTCACTTTTTCTATAGATAGCATTTTTAAGCATCACCTTTGTGCACAAAACGTATAAAGTGAAACTTCGGGGTGAATGTTGTGAGAGAAGTGGGAAGCAATTGAACAGAGGTGGGTGGTCCATAGACTTCAATGGAAAAGGCTTTAAATACTGTGATACCTATAGGGGCGTGGTATTGAACCCATCAAATCTGTAACACAAGATATATGGCGACTTTGTTTACCATAGATACAGAAATAAAACAGAGAAACTGTTACGAAATATGCATGTATGGTAAAAGTCAACATCTTAAAAATGAATCCAGAGTATAATTGATTGCGTATGTGGCCGTATCTGAGGAGTGGTTTTAGAAAGAAGGAGAAAATGTATGAAAATCACCCCCTTCCTTTTTGCATAAGGTAGCGGTGAAGATCTGACCTTGACCCTCAGCCATAGTTTCGTAAAAGTCACGAGTGTTGATTTTTGAAAATTGATTTCTGTGATAGAATTTCTCGGATATGAGAAATCACAACAAGTTTTACAGGATTTCTGATGATTTTGTAAGACTTGTAGGTGGTAAAAAGTCCATATGCAGAAGTAGGAAATTTTCTAAGAGCTAGTAGACACTTTCTTCTTTCGGTTTGAGCGACTCTCACATGTGCTGATTTCAATGCCAGAAATAACATGTATTTTTTTTGTAGTCCTGCTTTTTTCATGAAAAATACCGAGAAATCAAAACGATAAACATCATATAAATTTGGTATTTATGGAAAGAGGAAGATTTTTACTTGTAATTGTATACATGTAGTAGCAGATTTTCCCAGAACTTTGTGTGTACTTGCTATTTTGGCTGAAAAGGTTACTTTTTTGGCCTATTTTTTTTCTCTCTCCAATTTTCCCAAATGGGGCATGTTTTGAATGTAAAATTCCTAGGGTTGTATACGTAAATACTTTTTTTGTGAAAAAACAGTTTGATTTGTAGAGAATTCTTCTTTTCTGACAAGAAAATTAAGTCTGCTAAACGGTTGCTATGGTAACCAAAATATAAATTGATGCCTAGTCTTCTTTCATGCAAGCAAAACAGGCTGCGTGGTCTTCACCGCCACCTTAACAATTATACGCTTCTCGAAATTAAATTTTCTTATGAGGTTCCCAGTGTGACAAAGTACCTAATATAAAGGTCTTGACCCTGTAGTATCTTAATAAACCA
Organism: Pinctada imbricata; assembly: GCA_033119305.1. Lineage (NCBI taxonomy): Eukaryota > Metazoa > Mollusca > Bivalvia > Pterioida > Pteriidae > Pinctada > Pinctada imbricata. The sequence goes on along the minus strand of VSWD01000003.1, from coordinate 28,006,937 downwards.
AAATTTATGAGGATTCAAAGAAAATTGAAAATTTTTGATTGTCATGAAAATTGATGCTGATTTTGTGTTGAACCCTATTTGAGAGAAAACATGTTCAGCCTGTCTCGTTAAGGTATCTTTGGTATACACCATTATTATAGAGTTATGGTTAAAACTTAAAAGTGAGTATGCATATATTCAGAAAATGTCATTCATTGTAAAATATTGTAAAATCGACCATAGTAACAATTTTTCACTTATTGCCTTATTGATGCAAATACTGCTTTTAATACCTCGGGATAAAGTGTATATGGTATATGAAGCCCCAATGGGACAAAGTTTGCTGTTACCATGGCAAGAAGTAAACAAAATTTACAAGTAGGCTTTAATGTATCTCTTTATTGAATATTTGGGTACAGATGTCTGAAAGTTCATTCCTATGAACATATATGTAAGCTAGGTTTTAGCTACAGTAAGGTAACACAATAAGTATAACAGCAAAGGCCTTAGGTGGTATGGACCCCTTATCAGCTTCTTGCGTCAAAAGTATAATGCGTCATGAGAAAAACATGGTACATGTACCATTAAATGCAAAAAAAATCTTAAAATTAAATAAAATCGCAAAAAAAAAACATTTCCTCTATAGAGGTAACGAGGAACTTTAAGGTAGCGGTGAAGACCTGACCTCGACCCTTAGCCATACTTTCGTAAAAGTCACGAGTGTTGATTTTTGAAAATTGATTTCTGTGAAAGATTTTCTAGGATATGAGTAATCACAATATGTTTTACGGGATTTCTGATGATTTTGTAAGACTTGTAGGTGGTAAAAAGTCCATATGCAGAAGTATGAAATTTTCTAAGAGCTAGTAGACACTTTCTACTTTCGGTTTGAGCGACTCTCACATGTGCTGATTTCAATGCCAGAAATAACATGTATTTTTTGTAGTCCTGCTTTTTTCATGAAAAATACCGAGAAATCAAAACGATAAACGTCATATAAATTTGGTATTTATGGAAAGAGGAAGATTTTTACTTGTAATTGTATACATGTAGTAGCAGATTTTCGTAGAACTTTGTGTGTACTTGCTATTTTGGCTGAAAAGGTTACTTTTTTGGCCTATTTTTTTTCTCTCTCCAATTTTCCCCTATGGGGGCATGTTTTTAATGTAAAATTCCTAGGGTTGTATACGTGAATACTTTTTTGTGAAAAAAACAGTTTGATTTGTAGAGAATTCTTCTTTTCTGACAAGAAAATTATGTCTGCTTAACGGTTGCTATCGTAACCAAAATATAAATTGATGCCTAGTCTTCTTTCATGCAAGCAAAACAGGCTGCGTGGTCTTCACCGCCACCTTAACAATTATACGCTTCTCGAAATTAAATTTTCTTATGAGGTTCCCAGTGTGACAAAGTACATGATATAAAGGTCTTGACCCTGTAGTATCTTAATAAACCAAAATTTATGAGGATTCAAAGAAAATTGAAAATTTTTGATTGTCATGAAGATTGATGCTGATTTTGTGTTGAACCCTATTTGAAAGAAAACATGTTCAGCCTGTCTCGTTAAGGTATCTTTGGTATACACCATCATTATAGAGTTATGGTTAAAACTTAAAAGTGAGTATGCATATATTCAGAAAATGTCATTCATTGTAAAATATTGTAAAATCGACCATAGTTACAATTTTTCACTTATTGCCTTATTGATGCAAATACTGCTTTTAATACCTCGGGATAAAGTGTATATGGTATATGAAGCCCCAATGGGACAAAGTTTGCTGTTACCATGGCAAGAAGTAAACAAAATTTACAAGTAGGCTTTAATGTATCTCTTTATTGAATATTTGGGTACAGATGTCTGAAAGTTCATTCCTATGAACATATATGTAAGCTAGGTTTTAGCTACAGTAAGGTAACACAATAAGTATAACAGCAAAGGCCTTAGGTGGTATGGACCCCTTATCAGCTTCTTGCGTCAAAAGTATAATGCGTCATGAGAAAAACATGGTACCATTAAATGCAAAAAATCTTAAAATTAAATAAAATCGCAAAAAAAAACCCATTTCCTCTATAGAGGTAACGAGGAACTTTAAGGTAGCGGTGAAGACCTGACCTCGACCCTTAGCCATACTTTCGTAAAAGTCACGAGTGTTGATTTTTGAAAATTGATTTCCGTGAAAGATTTTGTAGGATATAAGTAATCACAATAAGTTTTACGGGATTTCTGATGATTTTGTAAGACTTGTAGGTGGTAAAAAGTCCATATGCAGAAGTAGGAAATTTTCTAAGAGCTAGTAGACACTTTCTACTCTCGGTTTGAGCGACTCTCACATGTGCTGTTTTCATTGCCAGAAATAACATGTATTTTTGTGGTCCTGCTTGTTTCATAAAAAATACCGAGAAACCAAACCGATCAACATCATATAAATTTGGTATTTATGGAAAGAGGAAGATTTTTTTTTTTGTAATTGTATAGTAGCACATTTTCACAGAATTTTTTTTTGTTTACTTGCTATTATGGGGTGAAAAGTGACTTTTTGGCCTATTTTTTGCTTCAATTTCTCCTATTGGGGGCATGTTTTGAACGTATAATCCCTTGAGTTGTATACATGAATACTACTTAAGTTTGTGTAAATATAGTTTGATTTTGTAATCATTTAATTTCCAATGTCATTTTCAAGAAACGAAGATTCTGATTGGCTGAGAAATTTTGTTGATACATCGATCAACACAATTTTTCACAGAAGTCTATTTATAGCACTATTTTTAGAACTGGGGGTTCCCTCAAACACGAATGAACTCGTTGCTGAAAATACAATTTGTTGATGTTTGCTTATGATTTAAAGGGTACCATCTCTTTTCTACTTACTCAAAAGTTAACACTGCATGTAGAATTTGCTCAAACTGGTCCTGATTACAAAGATATAGAGAGACGATCGTTCGCTGTTTGAATCATGGCGGCTGCCATAACTTGTTTTGGTAGGCGTATCACTGCGAAACCTTCCGACTTACGAAATATAGTGTGGTGATTGATTGTTTTTAGATCCAAGAAAACAGTCTGTTTTCCACAATTAAATGATAAGAAATGAATTTTATATTTTTTCTGTTGATGCAGGTATCACACGAAAAATTGAACAGAAAACTTTTGCATCAACGCGCTACGCGCATTGATGCAGTTTTCTGTTCAATTTTTCGTGTGATACCTGCATCAACAGAAAAAATATAAGATTCATTTCTTAAGAGAAATCGTCATTTTTGACAAGAAAATTAAGTCTGTAAAACGGTTGCTATGGTAACCAAATTAGATATTAATGCATAGTCCTCTTTCATGCAAGCGAAACAGACTGTGAGGTCTTCACCGCCATCTAAGAGAAAAAAATAAGAAAAAAAGTTTTAGCATAAACTACACATCAAAGCATTTAGTAACTTAAATATGATAAATATGCAGTATTGAGTGTGAAAATCATAAACTTATTGAGTTATTTAAAGAAATAGTGCAAAAATGTGCATTTCTGACTAAGTCCGAAGATACGTCAAAAATGCATCAAGAAACGTTGAATAGAAATAACAACACTTTTTGAGACACCTCCCTCGTGCTTCCGTTCTGAAGAAGAAGTTTACTCCTTACTCCTCCCGGGCACCTGGTCCCACCTCTAGCTTGCTAAGGGGTCCGTCGATGCTCCATTTGGTGCTCTATTTTGAGTGCTCTTGAGATTATCGTCAGGATCTTCTTTAACTCATTTGTCAAAGGAGGGTACCCTCCGTGACCTACGTTTGCCTGTAGTGGTGCAACCTGTTGAGGGTTCTAAACAAAAACAACAACACTTGTAGGGGACCATTAGTAGTACCTTATTCCTACCTAGTGTCATCAAAATCCCTTCAGCCGTTCTTGAGAAGAAGTCGAAAATGTGGAAAGTTTACGACAGACACGCGACACACGACGGACGCCAGACGCCGGACGGATCGCTATGGCAATAGCTCGCTTGAGCCTTTTGCTCAAGTGAGCTAAAAATAAAACTGAATGTTTATGTTCGCAGCACATTTAAGGCCTTCCATAGAAATGACGTGGAAGTTTTTTCCGCCAAATAACGTAACGTTATATGACGTCATGGACCCCGTGTCGTCAGGTTAGGTAGCAACACATTTATTAGCTATCATTATTGCTGATTTCCTTTATTTATTAAATAAAATTGCATTTATACAAAAACAAAACATATTACTTTATCACTGACACATCGCCGAATTATTATACTTTTGAGAAGACCTCTAATTCATATCTGCACTTTGTGACCCCGTGCTCCGAAGAATGCGATCTGCGTTACTGAGAAGCTTGAGGTGACGACAAGGTGCGAATCAACAGTTTGCAGAGCGGGAAAAACAAAAAAGTTCAGATTTTGGTAAGTATAAGCGATATCAAACTTAAATAATTGGTGCTGTATAAAGAAATTATATTAGAATTAGTATAATTACATTATGGAATCAATTTATTCATGGAAATAAAAGGAAACTCGCTTACACTGCAGTATTGATAAGCAAGAGGCATGTGTGAAATGTTTGTATAAATGACAGAATTTCAACGCGTTTTACTTTAGTTACACTGTTACTGCAAAGCCGAATAGTAGCTAAACTTTATGTGAATAGTTTAAACACTTGTAGATTATGATATCTGTTCGCAGGAAAGTTGAATGATGAGGAAAAAAGTGCGAATGTGATACTTTTGTTCCCACGTACTATACCTATAAAAATGTTTGCATCTCTCCGACAAGTCTGAGTACACTTGTACAGTTAGTTATACTTACAGTAGTATTTGTACCGAATTATTCAAATACCAATTATTGAGATTTTTTCAGAGTGTTAACTTCGAACGGATTTCACACCAGCTGCTGCATGAAAAGAAATTACAAAATTGTCACAAACTGTGAAACACATGTTAAATAGCCACACAGTACTGTTCATTTTGGATATTTTTGCAGGTACAGAATTTCTAACTTTATATAGAGTAATATTTGTTTTGATTAATTAGGAATAATATAATGATATAAAAAAGTTAAATGAAATAAATGCATTTACTATCTATAGTGAATATTAATCTAAAACTATAGCTATATCATTGTTAGAATACAATAATACATCCTAAAGAAGCAAAAGTCAGGCTTATTGGACTAAACCAATTTCATGAAATTCTCAATTTTCCGGACTTTTCTTCCAAGGTGTTGCAGATATTTGAATATTTTTATATGTGATTACATCTTAGTGTTATACAGCTCAAGTTAGAGTTTAGTTCTGATTGACCTATTTTTATGTGTGTTATGGCCCCTGGACTAGGCAAATTTAATGAAATTCTCAGTTTTCTGGCTTTTTCTTTCAAGGTATTGCAGATATTGAAATAATGTTTTATACGTGATTACATCTTAGTGTTATACACCTGAAGTTAGACTTTGGTTCCGATTGACCTATTTTTACAAGAGTTATGACCCCTGGACTAAGCAAATTTAATTAAATTCTCAGTTTTCCGGACTTTTCTCGGCTGTTGTTGTAGATATTGAAATAATTTATAATATGCGATTACATCTTGGTGTTATACAGATCAAGTTCGAGTTTGGTTTTGATTGACCTAGTTTCACAAGAGTTATGACCCTTGGACTTAATAAATTTCATGAAAATCTCAGTTTTCCGGACTTTTCTTCCATAGCATTACAGATATTGAATTTTTGGTATGTGAATATATCTCAGTGTCATACAAATCAAGTTCACGTTTCAATTTGATTGACCCATTTCTACAGGAGTTATGGCCCCTGGACTTAGCAAAATGAATTTCTCAGTTTCCAGTCTTTTCATGCATGTACTAGTAGATATTGTGGCTGATTTTTGTTATGCAGATACATAATATTCCGATAAAGAATAAGTTGAAGTTGGGTTTGATTTATTTGTTCTTTGCTCATAGCAAATTTCATTTAATTTTCCTGTTTTCCAGAACTTTTTCTAAAACACATGTTGAACTTATTTTGATGTTGGATTCATCTTTTGGAGTAAGTACAGGTCAAGGCAGAGTTGAAGGACATGAATAAATGCAGGTAGGGGACTTATATCGCTTGCGATTTATAAATTTATTTTTTTTTCTATTTCAGATCCTTGCCTTTAAGAGCGAATGCCTGAATAATAACTTTGAACAACCATACACATTACAGATGACGAAATGATACTTTGAATATATCATAAAGATCATTCATAATCATAAAATTGATTTGTACTAGACTTTATGCTCAAATCTCAAAGAGCGGGATGGGGGTGGGGGTGGGGGTGGGGGGTTGGGGTTCAATTGCATTTGTTTTGACAGTTTGTCTGCCTGAAGAATTTAGCCGAGCATGAGTAGTGCTTTCAAAGTCAACATGTACATTAGTTGCTATGTGCATGGCAAGAGCAGATACCAAGATTTGAAATTTAAGCTTGACTTCGCTCGGACTTGGCTTTCAAAAGAAAGTATGTAACAGATACACGTAATTATGCTGTACTTGCAGAACATTTCGTACTAGGTAGCTAAACATTAAGTCCAGTAATAGTAGGAATTGAAATGTCGGTCCCTCTTTCTTGGTGTCGGGAAAAAATGACAAATAATTTCAAGCTCCTGGCAAGAGTTATTCACAAACCATTGATTTCTACCTGCTTCAGTTATTATATTTGAAATCTTCAAAGCAAAAAAAAAAATTTAAAAAATAAGATTGGGTCATCGGTCAAAAGACAAATTCAAAATACTGAAAATATTCAAATTTGCTTATAGCCTGCATCAAATTTGTCATAGGTCAGTTGTTTATCACAATTTTCGTGGAAACTTTGTATGTTGTCTCTCCCCCCCCCCCCCTATCATTTTGTCACGAAACTATCGGGATGAATGAAAAGAATGCAGGATCACTGCTCGACCATTCCGAGGCACATTTATTGATCATAAACAATACAAATAGGATCCGATACTGTAATAAAGGAGTAACCTTTCGAATATTTTTGAAAGGCGAAGGAGAACAGGATTGCTGCATGGAATCCGGCTATAGATTTGAGCAAAAAAATATCTCTGAATTTTACATCTGTTGTAAATAATAATCCTGTCCGAACAACTATCAAATAAATTCCAGATCTGAAAAGGCAAAAAAGGAGCGAGAAAAAAAAACACCCAAAAGAAAGCCTATAAACATACACTGAAAAGCACTCTTGCCCGACCCGCCGCCTTTCCCGGCCCCATAAATCAAATGATCGCTCTTTAGATTTCAAACGCACTACCATGTATTTCTTCGATGTAATGAAGAATCTGTGGCCAGAGTAAGTGTCAATTCACTTGAAGGGGATATGGAATTCAAATAATACATTTGACATTTAGATAAAATCGAGGAGAATATTTCTAATGTCAGCGTGGGTGATAATAGAAACTCAAGAGGTCACGGTTCACATTCAATTTTCATCAACTTTTGCATGCAATTGCAAGTTATCAATTATAAGTGCTTCAAGGTCAATGTCAGCTACGCTTTTGCATGACTTGTGTTTTTTTTCTTTTTTTTTTTGTTCAAGAAAATATACACTGAAAATGTTTAGAAAAAGAAACAGTTTACCTATGTGTCTTCTGACACGTTAAAATTAAATTCAAATAATTTTAAATCTGTATGAAAGTATACTTTAGCCACGGAATTTGCCGACTCCTCTTTTTCCAATCTAGATCAAATTTTGTTTTTATGCGGGGAAGCACACATTAGTTTTATTTTTTTTATAATTTCTTTCATCCATGTTTTATTTCATTTTATTTTATTTTATTTTTTAATCAGACGTTTAAATTAGAAGAAATAATGTTAGATCTAGAAATTCTCATGCACGTTTATTTGTTGGAACATATGTCTATATTAGATACGGTCCGATATCATGCATCATCATGTTAATTTCATGTTCATAGGGTTCATGAGGTACAATGTAGGACATTGACCGGCACCCCGGCGCGGCGCCTCAACACCCCACCCCTCTCCTTCCCCGATTCAGCGCTCAAAATATACAAACAAGAGCCCCAAGGGGCACAACGCTCACCTGATACCCATGCACGCTGTAATTGACATACTGACATTGAATGCTGATAGTGCCAGTACCAGGATTTTAGCCCACAACCTTTCTAACAAGATTTTTGCCGGATGCAGACAAGTTTTTTTTTCAGACAACCTTTAAAAGTACAAACAAGAGAAAATAGTCACATTTCAAAACAACAACTTTTTTACTGATTTGAAAAGATGGATTATGCGATCCAAAGTCATATGCCCAGCTAGTATAGTTCGATTATGCAACATCAAAAATAAAATCACTTTGTAAAATTCCACATTAATGTGCAACAGAAACAGAATAAAACAATGAAATGATTTCATAAATTAAGTTTATATAAAATTGAACACCCAACCTTTCAATATTAATAGCTAGTATGCCAGAAAATAATAAAGCCTGTGTTTGTGAAACAGGAATGCCCCGCGGTGGCATCTTTGTTGGTATAAACACCATTTTCTGTTAAGTATGTGAGAGGTCAGGGTCAGAGTAAAGTTGGTATCAATGGAAATATCTTGTCAAAAGTTATGCCCAATGTTAAAGTTTTTGAAAAGTAGGTCAAAGGTCAAGGTCACGAGGTCAAAAATTTTGGTATCAATGGAAAGGTATTGTCACAAGGAATACACATGTGAAATATGAAAGCTCTATCACCTCTAGTGTTGTACATCGGATGACTTTTAAGAATCGATTATCGGAAAATAATTGGAAAGAGTAAACCGATCGATTATCGATTTGAATCGGAAAACAAAAGTCCATGAAAAATGGAACATAAAAGATAGAAAAAATTGTGTTTTTCTGCATAAAATTCAGAAAACTTTGCTGAAAACAAAATATAAAGCATTCAATTTCAAAGTGTCTGCCTGTTTACATGCAAGACAACAAGCAGCGGTTCATGTGACATGTGAAAAGAGGAAAATGAATACCTTTACACAAAATACCTTTCTTTCAGCGACAATCGATTGTAAGAAAATGAAATCGATAATCGGAATCGAAAGAGTTTTAGCGATCGACAATCGATTGTCGGCGACAATTGGTTCATCACTAATCACCTTCCTATCAAAAGTTATGCCCAATGTAAAGTTTTTCGGACAAACAGACAGACGGACAGGCCAAAAACTATATGCCCCCGTATCTTTGATTCCGGAAGCATAAAAAACAAAGACTTTTCGGTTTTGCCTTTATTCATATTAAATTATACAGAAATCTATGAATGAGAGCTTTTGAATAGTATTGATTTCATCTTAATACATGTAACGTACAGTCAAAATCGTGTTAATCCAATTAACACAGACAAGTTGTTAGCGGACAATATTAATTCAAGTGAGTTGTGCAGAAATTGAGCCAATTTATTTTCCAAACAGCAGTGTATGGTGTATCAAACCTCATGACCCAGTGAAGCCACTTGGACAAATTATTTTCGGTAAATATGCTGAAATGCGGCGTTTGGAAATGTATTTTTAGCATATTGAATCAATAGTCGTGATAAATTTAACTTCGAACTTGATCTTGTCTTTTATGCAATCTACAGATAGGTTTGAAAATATGCAAACTTCGGAACATTTTCGATGAGGACGCAGAGTTCCTGTAAAAAAAGTGAAATTTGCGAAAAAAAAGGACATGCATGACCCCCCCCCTTTTTTTTCTTTACATTTTAATGCGTGCCAAAGATTCGCAATAAAAAAAGACCAATTTTACAGACTTCCGGGCATTTCAAGTCAGTCAAAATTTTTAGTGTGCACCTTTTTATTTCCTGTAGTTACCCCTACTAAAGGGACAAGGAGGTATTGAACCAATTAAATCTGTAACAGAAGATATATGGCGACTATGTTTACCATAGATACAGAAATAAGACAGAGAAAATAAGCATTAGATAGGGAAATTGTTCTGAAATATGCATGTATGCAAAAAAAGCAATCCAAGGAATGCTTGTGTCGCCTGCGTAGCGGATTTTTTTTATTGAAATTAGGTCAAATATCAAGGGCAAGGTCACTAGGTTAAAAATTATGGAATGTTTAGAAAGGTCTTTTCATTAGGAATAAAAATGTGAAATATCAAAGCCCTATCACTTACCACTTAAAAGATATAGCAAATCATAGATTTGTTGAAAAGTAGGTCAAATATATAGGGCAAGTGCACGAGGTAAAAAATGATGGTATGTGAAGAAAGGTCTTGTCACATGGAATGCACATGTGAAAAAAAAGCCTATCACTCAGCAATCAAAAGAAATAGCCAATCTAAGATTTTTTGAAAAGTAGGTCAAATATCTAGGTTAAGGTCATGAGGTCAAAAGTTATGATATGTGTAGAAAGGCCTTGTCACAAGAAGGAATACACATCTGAAATACCGAAGCTCTATCACTTACCAATCAAAAGATGTAGCAAATCTTAATTTTTTTGAAAAGTAGGTCAAATATCTAGGTCAAGGTCATGAGGTCAAAATTATGGTATGTGTAGAAAGGTATTGTCAAAAGGAATACACAAGAGAAATATCAAAGCCTTATCACTTGCCAATCAATAGATATAGCCAATCTTGGTTTTTTTAAAGTAGGTCAAATATCTAGGTCAAGGTCATAAGGTTAAAAAATATAGTATGTGAAAAAAGGGCTTGTCACAAGAAATACACATGTGAAATATCAAAGCCCTATCACTTACCAATCAAAAGATATAGCCAATCTTAGTTTTTTTGAAAAGTAGGTCAAATATCTAGGTCAAGGTCACGAGGTCAAAAAATATGGTTTGCGTAGAAAGGTCTTGTCACAAAGATTACACATGTGAAATATCAAAGCCCTATCACTTGCCAATCAAGAGATATAGCCAATATTAGATTTTTAGAAAAGTAGGTCAAATATCTAGATCAAGGTCACAAGGTTAAACATTATATGTGTAGAAAGGTCTAATCACAAGGAATACACATGTGAAATATCAAAGCCCTATCACTAATCAATCAAGAGATATAGCCAATATTAGATTTTTAGAAAAGTATGTCAAATATCTAGGTCAAGGTCACAAGGTCAAAAATTATGATATATGTATAAAGGTCTTGTTACAAGGAATACACATGTGAAATATCAAAGCCCTATCACTTACCAATCAAAAGTTATGGGGTGTGACACCCAAGTTTGACAGACAGACGGACAGACGGAGGGACGGATGGACGGACAGACGAACAACGGACAAAGTGATCCCTAAGTGTCGCTGTGCTTCGCAGGCGACACAAAAAGTCAACATCTTAAAAATAAATTCAGAGCATATTTGATAGCGTATGTGGCCAAGTTAATTCGAAGTATGAAAATAAGTACACAAAGCCAAACTAGCTATAGCTTGTCTTATTTAAAAAATCATTAAAAATCTAAAAGTTGATATTTTGACAAAATTCTTTCACAGTTTCATTTCTGGCGATAAATATAAAAAGAAAAAGAGAAAAAAAAACTGAAAAGGGGGAAAAGAAAATTGTTGGGGTCCCGCCGGGGTTTGAAGCTACTCCCCATGGAACCATTTGGCAAAGAAGCAGAAAATGTATGAAAATCAACCCCCCCCCCCTTCCTTTTTACATAAGAAAAAAAATCATAAAAAATCAAAAAAATCAATTTTAAGCATAAAATACATATCAAAGCATTAAGTAAGTTAAATATGATAAATATGTAGTAAATGAGTGTGTAAAATCATACACTTATTGAGTTATTTAAAGAAATAGTGCAAAAATGTGCATTTCTTACAAAGTCCGAAAAGACGTCAAAAACGCGTCAAAAATTTGACTTCGAAGTGGAACCAAAAATAACAACACTTCTTAAGACATCTCTCTAGATCATCCTGATGCTTTCGGTTTGTCGATACATGCTTCGGTTCTGAAGAAGAAGTTTGTCAAAGGAGGGTACCCCCGTGACCTACTTTTGGCTGTGGTGGCGCCACCTGTTGACAGATCCGGACGAAAAACAACAACACTTGTAGGGGACCATGAGTACTTCAAACCTACCAAGTTTCATCAAAATCCCTTCAGCCGTTCTTGAGAGGAAGTTTAAAATGTGAAAAGTTTACGACGACGACGGACGACGACGGACGACGACGACGGACGACGGACGACGACGACGGACGGCGGACGACGGACGACAGACGCAACACTATGACAATAGCTCACTTGAGCCTATGGCTCAGGTGAGCTAAAAAGTGAAATGAAATTGAACCGACTTGAATAAATATTGCTCGATATTTTGTTTAATATGTTGAAATGAAAAGTTTATTCATAATTACATTTAAAAAATTAAAATGGAATTTACAGAGAGCAATTAACGCGATTACGTCCCTTTAATAAATCTGATTCCGCAGAACGTTTATTTGGTATACTAACGAACTACCGATTAGCACCTGTCAGAAAAAACTGCATCGGCACAAGATGTTACCGTAAATTCATTAATGTGAAATTTTGCACACAATATAAGTGATAGGTATTCTTCAATATTTCGACTGGGGGAAACGATAATATTCTATAGTTTCTTTTTAATTCTCTGCCATTAGTGCCAATGTCGGTATTTTTTTTATGAAATGGGTACATTTTTCTCGATTATTCAAGTAGTCGTTCTTTCTCAAATAATGAACAGATAAAAATGATACAGCATTTTTGGACATAAACATTTTCATACTTTATGGCCATATTACATCGTTGAGACTGAGGATCACTGAAGAGGGTTTAGTACCCGAAATGTGCATTTCTGGTCCATGCTGTAAATGTATCAGGTTTTTAATGATGCTATTGAATTTAAGACTTTTAACATTTGAACTACTTGGTGAGTGTCACTACTGGTGGACCAAGAGTCTCCGAGGGCACATGTAGCCAAGTTCGATCAACTTCGGTTGATCGTTTGTCTCTTCAACGCATTTGAAATTTTCTGTTAAAAATTTTTTTGAAATTTCTAAAACGTGGGTCCTGTGGCATCATATCAAACCCATTCTGCTACGTCTTTTGGTACAATTTTTGGACATAAAAATTTTCGTACCTTTTGACCATATTACATTGTTTAGACTGAGGATAACTGACGAGGTTTATGTACCCGAAACTTGCATGTCTGGTCCATGCTGTATATTTATCAGGTTTTAAATGATGCTATTGATTTAAAGACTTTTAACATATATACTGATACATAAACTATTTCATTCTGTCTTATTTGGACAATTTAATCAATCCTTGAAAATAGCTAGCATAACTGACATTATATTTCGTCACTGACGTCATGGAAGGCCTTAAATGTGCTGCATTTCATGACAATCTGAGGAGTGATGATAGAAAGAAGCAGAAAATGTATGAAAATCACCCCTCCTCCTTCCTTTTTACATCAGAGAAAAATTTAAAAAAAACTTTTGTAGCATAAACTACATATCAAAGCATAAGGTAATTTAAATATGATAAATATGCAGTAAATGAGTGTGTAAAATCATACACATATTGAGTTATTTAAAGAAGTAGTGCAAAAAATGTGCATTTCTGACAAAGTCCGAAAATACGTCAAAACGCGTTAAAAATTGACATTGGAGTCGAACCAAAAATAACAACACTTCTTAAGCACATCTCCCTAGATCATCTTGATGCTTTCGGTTTGTCGGTACGTGCTTCCGTTCCTAAGAAGAAGTTTGTCAAAGGAGGGTACCCCCATGACATACTTTTGCCTGTGGTGGCGCCACATGTTGATGGTTCTGGACAAAAAACAACAACACTTGTAGGGGACCATTAGTACTCTATTCCTACCAAGTGTCATCAAAATCTCTTTAGCTGTTCTTGAGAGGAAGTCGAAAATGTGAAAAGATTACGACAGACACAACAACACACGACGGACGACGGAAGCCGGACGGATCGCTATGACAATAGCTCACTTTAGCCTATGGCTCAGGTGAGCTATAAATCGATTTTGAAAGAAATAAGGCAAGGTCCATTTGATATTCTTGGGGATGGGGGGGGGGGGGCTTGGGTTTTTTGTCGGAGCAAGATTTGTTTTGGCCCTGGACCCGAGCAATTTTTTTTTCTCGCAAAGTTGGAGCACGAAAATGTTTTTCAGACATATGGTAAATTATGTGCAATATATTAAGGAGGTCCAGGACAGCCAGACTTAAATGTGATCCTATCATTTTATTTTCCTTGAAATTATAAATGTTAATAATGGAAAACATACTTCAAGCAAAGTTTCATCAATTTTTTACTGTTAGTTTTGAAGCTACGGACGTACATATATACCCATTAAAACCCCAAAGTGGGCCGTAAATATGACGTTAAAATTAACACATTTTAGGTAATGAAAAACAGTTACAAATCTTCTGGAGAGGCAGAAAATTAACAAGTTCTGTATTTTTCATTTAGATATAATGTGGGCAATCGGATATGTATAGAATTATACATGATCACTAAGACTTTTGAAAGAAATTCTCGAAAGGAGATACATTTATGTCTATTTTCAAAACGTCTGTGAGTTGCTAATTTTTGATAATAAAGTCTGTTTATCTGAAACCCTATTATTTCTTTTCCGTAAAAACGTGATATTATCTTCTTCATATGTCAAGTGAAACACCGTTAAATTCCTTTTGAAATTTGAGAGTCAGTTTTTTTAAGTTATAATAATTTGATACCCCCTCCTCCTTTTTTCTACGTTACATAGTCATGACGTTCTTGCGAAAAACGCGCCAATGTCGCCGTTTCTATTGTGACGTCATAATTGATCCAGAGCTTTCCGATGGGGTTCTTTCGGAATCTGTTCTGGACCCCCTTAAGATTTGAATGTTTGTTTTATCTATAGAGCCGGAATTTTTAAGGAATTTTAAGCGAAATTTTATGGTCATTCTTCAAATTCAGATTACTTGTAAGAGCAAGATAATTTTTTCTGACACACCATAAGCAAATTTATTTTTTATTTTTTCGAAAAAACCCGCAGCCCCTCCCCCAGGATATGAAATGGACCGTACCTAGGAGTTTTCAGGAGGTCTCGCATCCTCTTTTCCTGTATTTTTCACTAAATTGCCCTTCTTTATTGACAAAGGTGTTATGTGGTATAAGGGGGTTCAGGATCCCCCGAATCCCCCCCCCCCCTTTGGATCCGAGCTTGTACAAAACAAATAAAAAGTTTCCATTCTTCTTTGGATGAAATATCAGAGAGTCAGACAGAAAGACCGACGACCGAAACTCCCTATACTACTTATTGGTGCTTTCTAGTTTTTCCAAGTTAAAAAGAGATAAGATTTTAGAAAATTGCACTAATTCGTAAATGTTAAAATAAAGTAATGGTTTTAAAAGCTACAAAGAACTTAAAAATGATGATTAAGAGAGAAAAAAATTCGCGGGCTCAGAAGTTCAAAATACTTTTTGATCAGTCAGAAAGCGAGCATTTTATTTTTGAGCAGAGGAAACGGCCTGTTCAACAAATGTCTACACATAATCAAGAGAAAACATTGGAAAGGTAAGATGAGAAGATCAATGGTAAAAATTAAGTATTATGTACTATTTGTTTCTTTTTTACAGATGTATGCATGTCGATTGTCAATCATCTACGCATGTGTCCGATTTCAGTTCCGCTTTTCTTCACTTTGAAATCTACCTCTGCCGTCATCGCCTATTGTTTGTCTGCAAGATTCTTGCAGACTGGAACTGGGGTTTCATATTTGTAAATTAAGTATTGCAAGTATATACCAGCAGGTTTGACTACATTTCTGAGGTATACAGTGTATATGCAATGCTTTTCTTTCGATGTAGTACGAGGTAGTATCAGGGATTCTTTCTTCATCCGTACGTTGCCAACACGATCAGCTGACCGAGAAGTCCCCAGTAAAAATACAGCTATAAATCGAAACCTACCGTCTTTAGACATGAGTCTTGTATAAATTTTCCTACATCAAGATAAGAATCGTTTCCTTCATTGCCCATTTACTCGCCCCTAAACACTCAAATATGTTTCTCTGCCTTTGAATCTTTCGCAATATTTACGTCAGAAGTCCGAATGACATCACTGTGACGACATGCCGTACCTGCGATGCCTCTCGGGTATTATCATTGCGTGAAATGGCGTAGGAAAATAGCGATGACGGCAAGGTTATATTGCAAGCCTGTGCCGCCTATGACCTTGTTGCAAGTTGGTCGATTGTTTGATCGGCCCACGCGTTGTTTTCAGAATTTTCGTCCAGTGTCTGTTCGAACCAGAAATCTGTAAGGTTGCCGTTATATTGAATCACATTTCTTAGTTACTGTTGAATTAATTTGATTTGAATCGGCACTTCAAATGCCATTATTTATGGTCAGTGATGTGCTGGCAGCCTCCCTTCTCCTTATAGTCATTTTCAGAGTAATTGCAATGAGTTTTATTTTGTGAGTACACAGCTCGATTCGCTCGCTCAAATAAATGTCTTCCAAAGGAAGCGACCGGCTTAAACAGTCACATGGAGACATGGTATATCTTTAAAAGTCATTCTCTGTAAGCAACAAAGTATTTGTATAGGGGGCAAGAAACGCATGGCCTTAGATTTTGGTCAAACAATGTCAAAATAGTAGTTACATGATACAAACATGATTTTGATTAAAAATAATAAAATATTATCGGCGGTTGCCATGGTAACGGAAGTAGCTCTGTATGCCCCCTTTAGAACTAAAATATCATGGAATCTGACATTTTTTGAGAGTGTATTTCTCTGAACTGGTATATCTTTTCATATCTTTCTTCCGTGCATGACAAGCGCCATGATTCAATGAGTATCTTCAGTATGAAAAATAATTTTCCTCATTTTCGGGGTTTTTTTTTGGGAAATTTGATCAAAATACGCGTAAAAACACATTTTTGCTATATATAAAAAAACCATCATTTCAGCTTGTTTATGACTATATTTGCACAATGTTGCCACTTGAATTATAGAAAAATTGATATTAGCATTCAAAGTTTATAACTCGATAAGGAAATAGAAAAAATAAAAAAGGTGGGTATTTCATGATTTCATATAAAAATCTAAAGCTAAAAATAGATAATTTTTGCACATTTAGCAAATAAATTCCTTCTAACTTCATTGGAATTTGAGATAAAATGACTGCAAAATAATGTTTATAGTTATTTTTCTTTAAGATATATTGAGTATTTTCACCAAGCACCAAGAAATGTAGATATTTGAATTTTTATTATGCAAAAGAAAATGCGTTTCAATGGCAACCATACTTAAAAATGTTAAACAGAGACTTTAAAAGGAAAACTAACATTGTTTCAATTGATTTAGGCATTTTACTCCTTCTCTTCATTTTTTACTAATTCATAATAAGTTATTTATTAATTCAGATCTTAGAAATCAAACATGCTACCATATCAACAGTCTTACATCATAGCAACCACGTCTATTTTATCCGAATTTTATATGAATCAAGTCAAATATCCCTCATTACATCTTCTACAGTTTTTATACACATGAATTTTTGATTTATTTCATTTCAAAAAAATTTCTATTATGACTAACATTTGAAGTATAATTATTCTTTTTAACTTCATCTTTTCACTCCAATGGATCAGGCAGGATACACGCACCTTGAAATGTTTTGATGGCACTTCCGTGGTAAAACGTGTATCCGAAAAGTGCTCATGTTTCTATAGCTTTTTGTTAAATAGATATTGATTTAATACTAGTCCCCTCTGACCGTCTTCTCATATTTTGCCAGCACCCTTTCTCCATAGGCAATATAAAAATCTACAATTCTAAATCAAAAAGACACGTAGAATTATTTCTTTAATTTTCCGTTTCATAGACATGGGCGTGTTCAGGTTTTTTTTTTCTCAGGGTGGTCCTAAAGTCTGATTTCTTAAAGAAAAAAATACACAAACCCTCCCTCACACACACACACACACCAGAAAAAAAAAACTCCATGAATACTGATTGTCAGTTCTGTTTCTAATCATAAATAAAACAGATGACTGGCGATCAAAAAGTCTAAAACATTGAATTTTCACATCCTAGTACTTTGTTAATGATTATCAGTTCTAATATGTAAACACATCAAATGCCTATTGAAAGCAAACCAGTAAAAAAATCAAATTGGAATAAAATCCTCCATTCATGTCTTTTCCAGTTTCATTACTCTTAGTGCCCTGGTGTATTGTATATGGGTTGTATAGGAAAGCGCGAACCCCACTCCCCCCCCCCTCCTCTGAATCAAGGTGCATAGATATGGTAGTTCATCTTGGTCTCAACATGATACATGTGCATCTCTATTTCAAATATCATTTCGATCCACCCAAATTCCATTGAGAAAATGCTTGGAACTTAATGTCGGAAGGACACAATGACGATGGAATTCAACACTATGATAGAGCATGTACACAAAAATGCATTCTTTGTTACAAATACATGGGAATCTTTTATTTCGAAGATAAAGTGTTTGTCTAAACTTTGCAACCAAGAGGAATCACTAGCAGCAATATTATTTCGATAAAACAATCAGTTTGAGAGAGAATAAAACATGAAAACTGCCCGAACGGGACGCCCCCCCCCCCCCCACGCACACACACAGCGGTATTCTTTGAAAAGGTCAAGCATCTTTTGTGACATTGGCCTTAGACCTTGGTTCAAGGTTCAAGGTCATGACATACCCTTTGAAGTTAGATGTTGTTGGGCTCAAATTTTTATGTGAAGACTAAATTTCTGTTAATTTGAAGTCGAATTCCAGAAAATATTTGCTGATTCGCTACTGCTTGCCACCTACGGTAAATTTATTTACATTACTAAAGGAGAAGGTACGTTATGGGCCAATATCAGCCCTATCTGAGAAATGAAGCAAACTTTGAACAATGAAATACAAGATTTACAGAATGTAAATCAGTTTAAATTTTGAGAATCGTATATTCCGTTGGGATTTTATAGCAATTTGAAAACACGTAGGTAAGCTTTCTGTTTCACTGACTTTAACGTCATGTGACGTTGTGATCACGTCGTGATATAACGTTGTCAGATAACGATTTGCTGTATTCTTACATCATTCATAATTATTGTTTTGCTCAAGTTTTTGCCATGAAACGAATCCATGAATCCTCGAAAATCTGTTAATTTATAAAGTATTGTACGTCGTCTTTTAGCTTCTGGGTTATTCTTGGAGACTGTCTATTTTAACTATAACTGATTCTAGAATTTAAAGGAATTACGATGTTTTTAAAAATCATATCCGTACATATATTACACGTTCATTCAAACGAACGAAAAGACAGAGATATTACCGCTTAAATTTGAAACGGGGGATGCAGTGCATATCAGAATGTCAATAAGTCTAGGAGAGCGACTATGTTCCCTGTCCAAGGGGTCCAGGGCGTTCCTGAAGGGGGACGGAAAATTATCTTGTGGCGATTGACCGTTTTGCTTGATGAAGGCAGTATTGAAATAGCTATTTGAAATATTTATCATGGTTATTGGATTGTTATGAAAAGCTATGATTTATGATCGAGAACTATCTTATGAGCAAAGCAAGCAAGTGATTTTTAGGGGGGGGGGGGTACACACCCCTTGCTGTAAGGGTACATGTATGTTGACTTACTTAGTATAATTATCAGAAAAAGCCGGAGCTTCTTTTAGAGCAATTTGAGATGCAAACAACAAACAGTTACGTGTCGAGCGGCCGGGAGCGAGAAAATAATTTTCCGAAAGTTCGACATCACAAATCAAGTATAAGCCCACCTAATGCGAATGTACCTTACTTACCGATTTTTTTTTTGGTGGTGGCGCCCAAAACGGGGGCATTTATGTTTCCAAAACAGAGTTTTTTAATTCCTTTTTTTTGCTGCCAGAACTACATGAATCCAAATTGCACATCATCATGTTATTGGGCACCTTACAGCCGCGCATATCTCATGAACAGGACCCATTCAGTCAACACTTTTTGTGTCTAATTGATATAATACAAACGTGTATATACTAAGAGCCAGCAGCCGGCAATTTCTTGCCTCTTACCTCTCTTAAAATTGCCCCATGCCCCAGAGGGACACAGCGATTTTTGTGCGTCAGGGACGCAGGACGCAGAGACAGGTTAATCCCTGAACTTTTACACTCTATCAAGCCGATTTAGTTTTTCTTTTTCTTTCAGTATACCTGGTGTAGCCTTGACATTACTTTCTTATCAAAGCATGTGTACACTGCACTATCAGAGGCCATCTATGACATCTTAACTGTATATCTGATGCTGAATGTGGAAAAGAATGATGTACATATTCAAGTAATGTAGAGTACTGTAATCAGAAGTTGCCATGGACATGGATCAAGGTTTAACATGCATTATATGAACAATCATCATGTATGTACAGTATATAATTAAGAAGAAAATGAAAGGCCGTATAAAACTGATTGGCTGTCCCTCAGATACCGCTGCGCTATAATGTGCCACCGACGAGACGTTTTCATTGCAACTGCAGAAAAAAATACCCACTGTGTGTCATTTTCAATCGTTACTTAAAAAGGAACTTAAATTATCCAAACAGTACCCCATAAATATTTAAGTGTAATCACAGCACGTTCCGTATTTACGGTATGTTAGGACGACTTTATTAACGCGCCTTCAGTTAAATATTTGTATAGCTATTGTTCGCGTGTATGGCTACTGACCACGTACAGACACGTGTCGTGGACGCTTTAACGGCAGATTCGTGTGTTTAAAACATTTAGTATAATTTCAATGATTTAATCTTTATTGATCCCTATAGCATACATAAATTTTAAGGTGACCACTCAATATTCCGAAGGTCTAAAAAGACGAGGGTTCAATAGTTCGAAGGCCCGATAATTCGAGGGACTGATAGTTCGAAGGTCCGATAGCCCGAAGGCCTGATAGTCCGAAGGTCTTATAGTTCGAAGGCCCATAACTCCGAAGGCCCAATAGTCCGAATATCCAATAAAATTCCTAAATTTGCCATACTAGTAAGGGACTTACCATTTGATTTTTAAGTGGGAGGGGGGGGGGGACAGGAAGACTTTTGCCATCCGGAAAATTTTTGTTGGCCATTTTAAGAGCCGGATTATTTCTTTCTTTTTGTAATTTTCCAATGTTGAAAATTACTCTAAAGTTTAAATAATTCAGCGTGATTTTCCGTCATTTTACACAATAAACACTTACAATGTAATTAGTTCATCTCTCGTCAGCAGATCCTTTCATTTTAATTTCTTCAATGGCATATGATACCTATAATCTATTCACTTAAATATCGATCATACTCAATTCAACGGAGACAGGCTATATGGTGCTAATGATTTTTGAATTTGATTAAGTCACTCCAAATTGCATAAAGTTTGTTCCATTTTTACTTGTACTTAGTTTATGACTTTTTTTTGCAGCCTATGCAGCTATTGAATTGAAATTTGGTATAACCTTCATAATAATGAATAACAGATCTGATTTTAGTTTCGCGATTAACATTTTTTGCAGAGTTATGGACCTTGAACTTAGAATAGCTCTTAGCCCTAGGACCTTCAAATTTTCCATGTGGGTTGACTTTAGCAAGTCAAAGAACCTGATGGTTTTTTTAAAGCTAGGGGTCAAAGGTCAATGTCATTTTGTGGCTGAAGGCAACGTATTTTTTTTTATTTGGAAATTTTTATTTTGACTGTTTATTTAAATACTATTTTCGATTCAAATTTTGTACACCTGAAGACATGTTTTTTTCATATTGTTGGTATCTTAATCATGTTAAATGAGAATTGTGTTTAAAGGTCAAGTCATTTTAAGAATTAAACTGACATAATTGCATTGAATTTCACAAAATTAATACCCCGACGGGCGTATCTTGCAGCGTTGGCGTTGCTATTTTTAACTTACGTGCGATTGCAGAGATCTGTTTCAAACAACATAATATCATTTCTTTATGATGCTACCTTTTAAATCTGATTTGATAATTGGGTATATATTCAATTCAACTTCTTTGATAATATCTCTTTCAGCCCCATCCCCCTCCATTTAGATTTCTAAATCTGCCAATATTAATTGTACATGAGGTATCTTGTATCAAGTTCATATCTACAGGGCATTCGGACTTACAAACCTTCGGACTATCTGACCATAGAACCATTAGGCCTTCTTACCATCGGAACTTTAAATCTATGGTCTAATTAACCTTCGAAATATCGGATATTCGATTTTTTAGGTACTTCGGATTATGGATCCCTTTGTATATTGGTATGCAGTACTTTCGGTCTATCGGGCCTTCGGACAATCTGGCCTTCGGATTATCGGGCCGTCGATTTATCGGACCTTCGGCTTTATGGGCCTTCGAACTATCGGACCTTCGGAGTACTGGGCGGACACCGCCGTGGGATGACCGCAAAAGCAACATACTTTTAAGATCCTTACATTTACGGGTAAGAGAAATCACTTCGTTTGATCATCTAGACCTGGCTTCCGAAGACTCTTTATGCGGAGACTTTGACCTAATAAACGGACCCATCGAAGATGCGAGGGGTCATATAGCGTGGACACTCCAATCGAGACACTAGGATTTATTTTGAATTTTCTTTTATTATTAACAAAAAACACACGTCGATTCTCTTACATGACGCTACTCACAGTATTTAAAACGTAACATACATGACGAAAAACGTCTCCCCGTTCCCAGGAAGATTTAAAATGTAAAATGAAATAAAGAAGAGTAAGGAGAGTGGAGACTGCCATAACTTCAGTGTAAATTCATTTTGACTTACGGTTCAAAGATAATTTTCTATGAAGGAAAATAAGGGGATGGTTTATTACAAGGCAAAATATTTATTTTATTGAAGGTTAAAAAAGTTGAAAGTTGATGAGTTGATTTGCAATTCATTTGGATAGAAAACAACTATTTCCCATTTGACTAAATGTATAAAATGTTATTTTAAAAAAATCCTCAGCTGTACACATACCAAAAAAGTGAGTATACATAAAACCGTTTGCTTCACATAAATTCAGGGAGTGCCCAGGGCCTTTTAAATTGGGAAAAATAGCAACATTTTCTCAGAAATGGGGAAAATATATCAAATAAGGTTGGACGTCTTTTCACTTGAAAATGAGAATTTTTAACTTATTTTGGTTAAATTTTCGATGAGATGTAAAATTGGGAAAATGGTCAACAACTGGGAAAAAATAGCTTCTACATTGGGACTAGGACCGAATATGGGCCCCCAATTAGGCTAATCGAGAGCCCTGGATAATAAGCAGTTCCTCAAATTGATACATGCATTTGGTTTTACTGCATGTACTTTACGATAGATTAAACAGTTATGGTACTCAACACGCTCGGTTAAATTCTTGAATCTTAAAAAAGTTTATTTGATGTATAGATCTATTGATTTTATACATTTTCTATTTTAAATTTACTAACGGAGGACAGCATGTCTTCAATGGATATTTGTATTGATTGATTGCTACATGTACATGAGTGTTCCTTTGGATTGTCGGTAACTTGTTCATGCTATAACTTTGATAGTAGTATCTACAGTAACCTTTATAATACAGTTAAGTAAGAAAGTACTTTAGTGTAATATATTAAGGAGGTAGGATGAAATTTCATTAATTCAAACCTTGCGTATAATGTCAAATTTACTGAAGCATGAACGTTTATCTGTTTACTTAAACTACATGTAGGAAACATAATAAAATTTCCAACATCAGAATCACTTTAGCAACTTTTTATGTTCACATTTGCTGTCTTTTTCAGTAATTATCCTAAAAATACAACATATCAATAAAGCTTGGGTAGACTAGATGATTATTTTGTTATTAAATGTCATGAAATTAAGCATAATATTGTTTCACGTTTCAATTTGAAAAAATATTCTGGCAAAGTGGTATAAAGACTTGTGTGTCAGAGTTCAACACATTCTACCTTCATTTTCACTTTCAGGTCAATATTTCACTGTTACCATTGACGAACTAGAAGGACTGCATGAAAAATTAGCATCCAATGATGCCAATTTAAGCTTCTTACTATACTTCTCAAAATTTCTAATTTACCATTCTACGGGTATGGGTTTTCGTTAATGTGGAATTCAAATTATTTTAACGATAATTGGATTTGATATACAACTATTCACTCTTTACTTAAAAATCAAGAAAAACGAAATTTCTTTCAACGGAAACAAACCGTGACGAAATTTAAATTTTGAACACTTTTGATGAATTTCGCGTATTTTAACGGAAAATTATAGTGAAACCCCTTTTAAAGTATTGTTTATACCAAGTTTGATCAGAAAAACATAAATTAAACGGAATGCATTTGTTACAAAAGCGATAATAAGCAAATAAATCTTAACGAATTTTCATTACAATGGATGCATGTGCATAACTCTTGTGAGTGGTGCGTAAAGTAGCTTCTATTAAACAAACTTCTTTTTCTAGGCTTACTGTTTAAGAAAAGTGGCATAAGACAGGAAAAAATAAATATCGCATTCGCAGGACATGTTTCAACACAAAAATCTTTACCCGGTATATCAATGATACCGGAAGTGTTATTGACTCGTAACGTATCAGAACATTTGTAAGCATATCACGACGATATAACAGTTTCAATCGCCGATATTTCAAAATCCGAAAAACGAATCGCACGATAGCAGTAAGAACTTTTCTATTGTAGCCTTTTTCAGTCAAGAGACAAAGTTTTCTTACAAACCGGAAGCGGATATTTCTTTGCTTAAATGTTGTAGAATATGAAGAAACACATCGCAGGATGATCATTTATTCATATACACTTAATAAAAAAATTTGGTGTAATTATGAATAAAGATATTAAATACTCGATTTCTAACAATCGTCATATTGAAGTTACTTGGAAAATGTAAGTTAGAAATTTTGACTAGTATATATTGAGTCGAGACACTTCATTTAAGACGCCTACAACATAAGATCTACATAAACGGATTACTTTGTCAGGGGCGTCTGCCTGTCTGTTCATCTGTCTGGCAGTCACACTTTTTTGGCAATAACTTACTAAACGTATACTGTAAACGTGGCTATTTTTTCGCTGGAGGAAAATTTCGCGATTATAACATCAAGAAATTACAACTGGGGGAAATATTCGCGACAATAATGTATTTACCATTGTAAGAATGCAGCGAGGATGTTTTCGCGTGGGAGGAATTTTCGCGAATTTCCTTGGTTCGCAAAAAACGCGAAAATTAACCACACGCGAAAATTTCCACGTCTATAGTGAATCATAAAGATTTCAAATTGGCAGGGATTGTAAAGCATGATGGAATTTAATTTATACCCAAATCAGATCAGGGTTATTTTCGAGGAGAAGGTCACACATTTTTGGTCAAACAACAAATATGTATAACAGACACTATAAATTATGGGAAAAAAAAACAATCAAACAACACCATGAGGGAGGGATGGTTAAATCTCAACCCTCATGCATAAAAATTTGCTTGTCCACGCCTAGGCAAGCATCGTTCTTGACTTGCAAAATTTTGCACACTCGGGTTGAAATTTCACCATCACCATGGTATGAAATTATATTAATTCCATGGGGGATAAAATTTGTGCCCTTTGGAACTTCCCACTTGCGTATAATTCACAAATTGTTGATATATGCATATGTAATATCCCGACCTGCAATATTAGTTTTCGACAACTGTAAGTTTGTAATTTTGTTGCCGCTTACTATATCATTTTTTTTTTCATTAATTCTAGTTGAGTCAGAGGACAAAAGTAAGAGTAGAAGACAGACGAAAAAGTTTTGTAACAGAGGTCTGGTTTTTTTCTCCAAAAATACAAGTACATATTATTTCTGTAGTGGTTCCAAAGAGAAACGTCCATCTTTTTCTGAAATTTCATTTCCATCTCGTAAGATGCCATTTTTAAATTTGGAACCTTGAAAATGTATATATATGAATCATAGAAACCTGTACATCTGATGTTAAATAAAGATGTATTCTGAATAAATATAAGACAGTATGATAAGTATGTTTTAGGGTTTTTTTTGCATCACATAAAATGTACATAGAAGAATATACATGTAGCCTTGATACCGATATAAAAGAAGGATTCAACACTTTTTCACTGTGTATACTAACATATAAAGAGGTATTATTTCCTTTTTCACACAGTTACAGTATATAGGAACCAGTTTACATGACATGGAAACCAAAAGGAAACATCAAGTTTCCAACTCATTTCCAAGTGGTTTTCATAATAGAAACCAGCTCTTATACCGGTTTTCAAGACATGGAAACCAAAAGGAAACTTGAGGCTTCCAACCCCAATTCCAAGTGGTTTCCATAATGGAAACCAGCTCTTATACCGGTTTACAAGATACGGAAACCAAAAGGAAACTTGAGGTCTCCTACCCGATTCCAAGTGGTTTCCCTCGTGGAAACTGGGCGGTTAGCGTTTTTCAAACGCATGGAAACCATTGGTTTCCAGTATGGAAACCTGGTGGAAACCACATGGAAACCCTGGGTTTCTATGTGGTTTCCATATGAAAACCTGGTGGAAACCACATGGAAATCTAGGGTTTCCATGTGGTTTCCACCAGGTTTCCTTGGTATGGAAACCTGTTATTCCTGTGTACATTTGTATTTTAATGCAATATCAAATTTACCCGTAATATAAGCCTCTCGTACATAACAGAATACATTTTCAATAGTTATTCTTTTCTCGAGGACTAAAAATAAGATGATAAACACGTGTACATGTTTCGTGATAGTCAACAATGTAACGTTCTTTCAAGCGATTCATTAATTGCAGTAGCGTGCTTATTCTGTGTGACCCATTTCTACCTACTGTAAACGGACATAACAATATCCGAATATTACCAAAATACTGTGTGCCCGAGAATAAAAATGACAATTAAACAATAATTCAAGAGTTATTTTATGTAGGTAATTCATAGAATGATGTTCTTGTGGAAGTATTTAAAACCATTTATATCTAGTAATTACTGTGAGATAATATATATCTTAAATGGTTCAGTGCTAGATTAGCAGCGGGTTGTTTATTTAAGCCCATCTAGGCTCAATGCTCAATTAAGCTGAAATTATATATAGCTAAGAAAATAAACAGAGAAAATATGCATTATTTCTAAAGAGACATGTTTAAAATTTCATCATTGGAATTCCCATTCCTACCTTGAATATTAAATCATTATGGTTAAACGTCGGAATGCGCATATGGTGCATGTTTATTACAATTATTATATCGAACTGTATACCAAGTCCCGGAGTTGTCGAAATTTGTAAAAATGACATCGTTGACGAACGGGATATAACGAAAATAGAGCCCTTGGTCGGGTGTCATTTTACTGATTTTATGTTCTAGTACCTGTTCAACTCGGATTTAAAAAAGAGAAAACCGAATAACGTTGTTATCATCAATTGATTAATACTTCCCTTCTTTTGAGGTATCCTGGTGTCAACATTATTTCTTAACCAACACAACCCCATCTCCCGACCCCGTCCCATCCCCAAAAAGGTGTGACGACGACATTATCTTCATATTACCTATCCAGTGTTGTAATATGAAAGAACAATGATACCTTATACTATTATACATTTTTGCTATTTCGGAAACTAGCCATTTTACCGATAAATATCATCTCAATTAAAGGAGTTTAACATCTAAGCACCATCCCTCTTATGCTATTTTGAACATAGATGTTATTTGGATATGCTACTGAATCGACCCTACAGGAAATGTAGAGCCGCGCACTCTCTGTAATGTAAATGTACAAATCTAAAATCAAAAATTAAAGAGGGCGCTACTGAAATGATTTTTTGGTGGCTCCGCTAGAAGCATCACTGATGATAATTTTATATTCGAAACATGTGTCTGGTGCATGGAAATTGGTTTGAAATGTTGTACAAGAAGGTATAGAGTAGGAACACTTCGACATTATTATATTTTGGCCTCCCAACCTCTTATGAATTAATAAGGGGAGTAAAGTTCGGAGATTCTTATACGTGAAATATGACGTAGTCCAATTTGAAAAGGAATAAAGAATATACTTACTATACATTATCTTGTAACTTCATCCTTGATTTTACACAGTAAATATAATAACTGAATAAACTGATGACTGTGAAAAATACAGCAAACTTTGAGCTAGAAAATATTTGAAATATTTTATATTAATAGATAAATATAGTACAAAGCTGAAAACCATAAGTACCCGAATCAAGTAGAATTTTAAAAGTAATTTATAAAGTAAAAACCTAAAAGTCTGCTGAAAACAAATGATTTTACCATAAGCCAAAATAAAAGAATAAAAATGAGATCTCGTTAGTAGAAACCATATGCTTATAACGTTTATCGACACATTTAAGATAATGGATAGACATAGTCACTTACCAAGGGTGCTTCCAAATCTTACAGATAGCATTACAAAACCTGTAAAGAATCCAAATATACTACTGAAAAATAATAAGCGTCAAGAAAACCGTCACATTTTACTATCTTCTCTTTTATTTCATCAATATGCATTCTGAGCAAAATATATGAAAATAGGAACACAGAGTACGTAAGGATGAAAGCATTGCTAAGTGTTTATTTTAACATAATGCAATATCAAGCGCCAAGTTTGTCAACATGGTCTCTTTTATTAATAACAAGTTGTACGACTGTACACCTTTTATCCAGATAATTACCCATAGTTTTTTAGGAAGAAGCTTAACGTATATCAGCTGCCAAGGCATTTATTAGGTCTTCCGACTTCCGTCGGAAGACCTATTGTTTTCGTAACCGTGGAAAATTGGATCAGCGATTTCTCAAGAACCCTGTAAGCTAGGACAATGAAAGTTCTCCAACGTTACGTTTGGAGTAAAAGCTAGATTGGTCTTTTTTATTTTTGGTCTCTGTTATTTTTTTATCATGTTTTTTAGTAGATTCAAATATTTGACGGGAGCGTCGAATTACTCAAAAGGACCGAAAATTTCATGTTTTGCTATTTGTAAGCTTAAATATCTCGTATTTTGCTATCTACAATTTCCATTCTTTTTGAAAGTCGACAGCCATGCAAGATATGAAATGCTAGATGCACACTGTAACGATTTATTACGATGACGTCCTTCACCGTCCTTCATATTTCCAAATTCAGAAGTTCATAGGAGGAAGACACTTTTTTGCTTATAATAGTAAACAAAAATTAAGCTTATGAAGTTTCCTAAAAATTTCAATATTATTATTTTTTATCCATATATCTGTCTTATTTAGTCTTTCTGATTTTTCCTATCTCTCACTGTTGAAAAGATATGAGCATCGAAATTTTGAGTTGGGTATTTCGATACACCTTCACGCCAACAGATCGGGCGCACACTATAATTGGTAGTGCGAGTCCGACTCGAGAAAAGCAGTGTTGAGATTTTCAAATTCCGATTTCACGGCAATGATGAATATGCATTTCATAAATACATTTCGATATACACAATTTGATTTTAAAACAGTTGATCAATTTAGAAGAGATCAGCTACAAACCAGAATTTACACACAAAATGTGGTAGTTTGATTCCGATTTCTAACCTACAAACCTGTTTCTAAACTTCAATAACTATATTTTGAACATCAAGTTTAATTTCTAATTCTAGCAAACGTTTGAACATAATTTTCGGTTGGTTTATTTACAAATTGATGAACAATTTCTCCAACATTCTTCCCTCCCCTCGTTTTTCGAAAACAGTTCTGTTTATATTGAACGATGTCACCATGATGGAAATTCAAAATAAACTTTGAAAAAAGGGAAGGGGGGTCCAAATTTGAACCTGCACAGCGAGAACCTCATGGTATTTATATATATATATTGAACGTTACTTGTAATTACCATTTCTCTTCTCAAGAAAATTGGTTCTACAGCTACGAGCTCGCCTTTTTTATGGGGGAAGGGGGCAGGAAGAATTTGCAAAAAAAAAAAAAAATCCCGGCTCTGAAAAATGCTGAAAAAAATATTCCGGCCCAAAGGGCCGGCAATTTTTTTTCCCGGACCATGCAAAAGTAAGGATACATTGCATGATATGGAAATTTTTGCTGGCCCTTTGTGCCAGACAATTTAAAGTCAAAAAATTAATTAATATAAATACAAACTGTTCACATAGCTGTATCTACCAGAGACCTTATACGCATAGGCACAAAAATCTAGAAAAGGTTCTATTTAAACATCATACAATCTGTCTGAAATTCGCTAATTGCAAAGAGACATTTGAAGGAACGGTTATTAACTCATACTCTGTAACAGCGGGGAGTTTAACTTACACAGACATTCACAACATTTGACAATTTGTTTAAATCCGGCCCGAAGAACCGGCGAAAATTTTTCTCCGACTCTGGTAATGGCTGAAAAAAATGGCCTGCTCAGAAAATTGCTGAAAAAAATTTACCGGCTGGCAATAGAATTCCTGCCCCCCCCCCCCCCCCCCCCCCCAATCAAATGGTTGCTCACCAACAATTATCGGTTTGAAAATTTAATGTTACTGCTATTTGAAAACTTAAATATATAATATAAATACATGTAATGTGACGTCCTTCATATTTCCAAACCAAAAATTGTATAGGAGGAAGACACTCTTGTTGCAACCGCAACAAGAAACCTTTCTAGTTTTTTTCATATTTTGACCACTGATGAATCTTATTTATAAATACATTAGAAATGATGCTGCCCGATTAATACATGTAAGAACTCATTGATGGTTGAGGATTGTTCATACCATATAACACACTTTTTTGCGAGAAGTTTTTACACCATTTGCAACTCCCGAATCAATAATTTCATGAAAAAATGATCCAATTCCCTTTCTTATAACATCGAAGGATTGAATCAAATATGAAGGGAGGAATGCTTATGTATATAAAAGCATTTAAGGATTGTACTTCTTGGTGCTTCAGTTCTTTTTTTTTTACATTTATCTAATACATGTTAGGATTTGTTTTAAAATATGGAAATGGTTATACTTCAATGAAATTGTGCAATGACTCAATTAAAGAAGTTGACGGCTCGCAAGATGTTCTTATCTCTCTGTACCAAAAAACTTCAAACGAACCTTTCAAAACGTTTTTTTTTTTTTTGAAATGTTAATTGTGTAGCGATGATTAGATACAGTACTGCAACCCACTTGTTTTACAATTCTATCCTATCCTATCCACCATCCTACAACCACCTCCTATCCACTTTATCCTATCCCAACCTATCCTTTCCCATCCTTATTCCACTCCATTCCAATTTTATCCAATCCCATCCTACGTCATATCCTATCCTACATCCTATCCTACATCATATCCTGTCCTATCGTACATCCTATCTTTTCCACCTTTATCTACTTCTCATCACCTTTAGCGAGATTATGATTAAAATTTAATGACTTGATACAAATTTTTACATAAGAAGTTGATTATCGGTTATTTTCCCTTTCTTTTGGATTTCATTAAAATTTAAAATATTTGGATGAATATATACCATTTTCGCACTTGCAGTGAACGAAACAAAAATATCACAATACACCTCCAAGTCTTTATTTCAATTAAAATTTATATCACCCATTAAGTCAAGTATAAAAATTTTAATGGTTCGAATTCAATCAAAAAAGTATGTTTGTCCGCTTATAGCTTAAGAATTTAAAAAAAGAGAAAGATTGGATTGATGAACGAGCAGGATAGGATGTAGGATAATTTGGGAAAGAAATGGTTAGGATTGATATGAATACGATAGGGGAGGATTGGATAGGATGGGATATGATAGGATAAGATTCTATCCCCAACTATCCTACATGCTGCTTCCTACATCCTATCCTGTCCACTTTTTTGTCAAACAAGAGGGTCGCAGGACTGTACATGAATGAAGAAAATGATTTTAAAGATTGACTGAGCGTTGACTGATTACAAGTAGTTTTCTTATCTTTCAATGAAGAAGGTTCAATGCTTGTTGATAATAATTAGATGGCGTGCAACAAGCGGGATATACAACTCAATGGCTACTGTTGAAAGCAACAAACAAATTCCTCCATTAATCACTCTTCCTCAGAAGAGAATTTTTCAAATCTAAATTAGTTGAAATGAGGTGAAAAACTTCAACATATAATATGGAGGCATATATCTTTCAATTCTAGATATTTGAGAATTGCAATGCAATAGTCAAAATTCAAATAAAATTCAAATAGGATTCAGTACTGAACATACCTTGTACAGGGTGTCTCCTTAAGTGAATCTACTTAAGGCGAAGAGTAAATTGATGCTTTTAACATTAATGTTCGGGGACCAATCAGACGGTATATCGATCATTTTGTTAAATTTGCAAAGGTTTATTCTGGATTGTCTCTTATCGTTTACGTTAATATCTCAACCGACTAATATTGAATTTATTATAGTCTTCACTGACAATTGACTCTAAAGGTCGACAATTCGGGGGACTTCTTTATATGAAATTTCTCCCATCGACTGAAGTATTTGAGAAAAAAATACTTTAAATTGTTGTGCACCACATTTCAGAAGTCGCATCTGTCCGTCCGACTGTTCGTTATTTCTATATATAATCTATACATATATTATCTGTTTTCTAGCTTGAATCACAAAGGATAAACTTTAGGAAGGTATGAATATATGGCCGGGCATTCCATCATTTGCAATAAGCAGGCAAAGACATTGTACTTTACATTTCTTGCATCGGACATGCCAAAAATGCTGAAAGTTTGAACGGATTGAGGAAAAGGAAGAAAGAAACCCATATTCGTTTAAACGGTGTGTCATATCTGTAATGTTTCTATCTCTCCAGTGTTAATTAACTCATTGAAGAATGCTCATTTAAGAATGAACAAATATATCGACTGCTTCGTTCTATAACTCTATTAAAAATTGATTACATGTTTAGGATATAAGTGACTTTTGTGCTCTATTGTGAGTGCTGTTGAGATTATCGTCAGGATCTTCTTTAACTCATTTGTGTCACACATATGCCCTTTGCCGTGTGGAGCTCGTAAAAAAAGTTCCCCGCGAAGGATTTGACAGTAAGTGTTTTGAATATATTTCCCTGACATTGTCGCCATAGCACTTTCTATATAGACGCGACGTAGGACAGTGCATATATTTTATATTTTGTTTTCAGTTTCGTGCTGAAACATCGACGACGGGTGCGGCTAGCCAACAGGGGATGCTTACTCCTCCCGAGCACCTGGTCCCACCTCTAGCTTGCTAGGGATCCGTCGATGCTTATTTTTGTGCTCTATTGTGAGTGCTGTTGAGATTATCGTCAGTATCTTCTTTAACTCATTATAAAAGTAAATTCCCACTCTCTTGCTCCCATACATTCCAATGATAACCAAATCATTTAATTTCCCTTGTCATTATCAA
Source organism: Pinctada imbricata (assembly GCA_033119305.1). NCBI lineage: Eukaryota > Metazoa > Mollusca > Bivalvia > Pterioida > Pteriidae > Pinctada > Pinctada imbricata. The sequence continues at coordinate 27,973,631 of VSWD01000003.1, read as the reverse complement.
GAAACGAAGAATCTGATTGGCTGAGAAATTTTGTTGATACATCGATCAACACGATTTTTCACGGAAGTCTATTTATAGCACTATTTTTAGAACTAGAGGTTCCCTCAAACACGAATGAACTCGTTGCTGAAAATACAATTTGTAGATGTTTGCTTATCATTTCAATGATACCATTTCTTCTCTATTAACTCAAAAATGAACAGTGCATGTAGAATTTGCTCAAACTTATCCTTATTCCAAAGATATAGATAGACGATCTTTCGCTGTTTGAATCATGGCGGCTGCCATAACTTGTTTTGGCAGACGTATCACTGCGAAACCTTCCGACTTACGAAATATAGTGCGGTGATTGATTGTTCTTAGATCCAAGAACACAGTCTGTTTTTCATAATCAAATGATAAGAAATAAATCTTAAATTTTTTCTGTTGATGCAGGTATCACCCGAAAAAATGGACAGAAAACTTTTGCATCAACGCGCTACACGCATTGATGCAGTTTTCTGTCCAATTTTTCGGGTGATACCTGCATCATTAGGAAAATAAAGCCTGTGTTTGTGAAACACGAATGCCCCCGGTGGCATCTTTGTTAGTATACACACTATTTTCTGTTAAGTACATGTATGTGAAAGGTCAAGGTCAGGGTCACTGGGTTAAAAGGTCAAAGGTCAAGGCCAGGAGGTAAAAAAATGGTATCCATGGAAAGGTCTTGTCACAAGGAATACACATGTGAAATATGAAAGCCCTATCACTAACCATTAAAAAGTTATGCCCAATGTTAAAGTTTCTGAAAAGTACGTCAAAGGTCAAGGTCAAGGTAACAAGGTAAATTTTTTTGGTATCAATGGAAAAGGTCTTGTCACAAGGAATACTCATGTGAAATATGAAAGCCCTATCACTTCCCATTCAAAAGTTATGCCCAATGTTAAAGTTTTTTAAAAGTAGGTCAAAGGTCAAGGTCACAAGGTCAAAAATGTTGGTATCAATGGAAAGGTCTTGTCTCAAGGAATACACATGTAAAATATGAAAGCCTTATCACTTCCAATTCAAAAGTTATGCCAATTATTAAAGTTTTTTTAAAAGTAGGTTAAAGGTCACGGTCAAGGTCACAAGGTCAAAAATTTTGGTATCAATGGAAAGGTCTTGTCTCAAGGAATACACATGTGAAATATGAAAGCCCTATCACTCCCCATTCAAAAGTTATGTCCAATGTTAAAGTTTTTCGCTACAGACAGACAGACAGACAAACAGACGGACAGGCCAAAAACTATATGCCTCCGAATCTTTGATTCCGGGGGCATAAATATTAGATTCATTTCTTAAATTCTACTTCATCACTGTCAAGGTCATTCCGGAACCACATGAGATAGCGCCAGCTGATCTGACTTCAGAGTGCTAACTACTTGGCTTCAGTGCGGACGTCTATTTACGAGTCTTATCTACTTCGAGTGATATATATATTTGTGAACAAAACTTAAACAAGGATTACTATCATGGCTACTGGTCATGATGAAGATATCCTACTGGGGACAGACGATGACAGATCGTCAACTGACTCAAAGCAAATCATGGGTGCTTTGAGTAAACTTCAAAACACAATGGATTGTGTTGCCAATGGCATTAATACAATGGGCTCGGCATTCAAAACTTTGGCCGAAGCTAACACTAAGATCAATGATCAACCCCACTCCAGTAAACGCACTGCTGAAAAAATGGAGGAGGGGGAGAGAGATGATGATGATGATGATGATGATATCCTTGATTATGATGACACTGACGAAGTGATGAGTTTACTTAACTCTAATCAAACCAAGGATGCACAACAATCATCATCAAAGGATGGCTCTCTTTTCAATGAAATGGAGTCTTTACTTGAAGATGATGATGATGTTGGACCTGCTGTGTCGGAAAAATTGGCTAGCATAACAAACAAAGCTTTCTCAAAACAATTGGCTATTGAGGCCGTAAAGAAGAAGAAAGAGGCCCACAGAAGGCCAAAAAATTGCGAGAAAGTTATTGTCCCCAGAGTGAATAAAGAAATTTGGAGACAAATGCAAAAACAAAACTTCACGAAGAAACGTGATTTAAGATTGATGAACATACAAAGTGCAGTAACAAAGAGTACTTGTGCCATTCTTAATGTCGCACAAAGTTTACTGAACAAAGATAGTGAAAAGCACGGCGAGGACATTAAGCATTGTTTAGATGCGATTTACCTCTTGGGTCACACGAATACAGCTTTGTCTATGCAAAGGCGTGAATTATTACGCCCAGTCCTTAAAAGCGACCACGCGGGACTGTGTGACAGTAACATACCTGTTACATCTTTGTTGTTTGGAGACGATTTACCGAAGTCACTAAAAGAAGTACGACAGGTAGAAAATGTCGGAAGAGACTATCCGTCAAAAAACGGGAAGCGATTCGGGTACAAACCCCGAAACGACTACTGGAAGAAGAAAAACCTAAGTCACCAGAACCAGAGTCAAAAGAAGTTCAAAAAGTAAACAGATACAACGGGCCAAGTAGCTCTACAGAACCTTGTGATAAGGTGAGACAGAATTTTAATGCACATACAAATATGAATGAATATGATCAGTTTGTTAACATTACTAAATTGAATGCCAATATAGATATATCTATGTTTGAAGGTGGCAGAGTAAAACATTTTTTAGAAAAATGGAAAACACTAACTTCTGATCAAGAAATTCTTCAGATAATATCTGGAATCGAATTAGAATTTCAATCTAAGCCAGTTCAGGATTTTGTTATAAAACAATGTCGTTTTACAGAAGTTGAAAGCAAAGTTGTAGATACAGAAGTACAGAAACTTTTAGACAAAAAGGTTATTGTTGAAACTTCAACGGAAGTGGAACAATTTGTATCACCTATATTCATAAGACCTAAAAAGGACGGCAAATTTCGATTAATATGTAATCTAAAAGGTCTAAATAAATTTATTCAGTATCGCCATTTTAAAATGGATTCTCTCTATTCAGTACTGAGAATGATAACGCCCAACTGTTACATGGCTTCCATAGATCTAAAAGATGCTTATTACTGTCTACCAATAGCTACATATCATCAAAAGTATTTGAAATTCAGTTGGAATTCAAAGCTTTATATGTATCAAGCATGTCCGATGGGTTTGTGTATGAGTCCAAGATTATTCACTAAAGTGCTTAAACCACTATTTTCTGAGCTTCATCAGAATGGTCACCAATCTGTCATATACATAGACGACATTTATCTTCAGGGTGATACCTCTGATTTGTGCAAACGAAATGTGGTTGCCACAGCAAAGATGCTTAGTGAATACGGATTTGTAATTAATCCAGAAAAGTCGGTTTTTCATCAAACACAGGAATTAGAATTTCTTGGATTCATTTTGAATTCGGTTGATATGACCATATCTATCACAAAGAAAAAGTCCGAAAAAATTCGAAAAATCTGTAAAGAATTTTTAAATTCCAAAGAGAATACAATCAGAGAATTGTGTACAGTAATAGGGAATTTAGTTGCAAGTTTTCCAGCAGTTTCACACGGGAAACTTTTCTATCGGCAGTTAGAAAACGAGAAAATAGTAGCCCTTAAGGAGGCACATGGTAACTTTGAGAGTGAAGTTAATCTATCCCAGATTGCTTCAAACGATCTACTTTGGTGGGTTGGGAACATATCAAAGTCCAGTGCTCCCATAACAAGGGGTCAAGCAGATCTAGTAATTGAAACCGATGCGAGTACACTGGGATGGGGCTGTAATTGTCAATCCTTGGGCATTTCAACAGGTGGTCCATGGAAACAAACAGAAGCTAATCATCATATCAATGTTCTTGAGCTTCAAGCTGTTTATTTTGCATTGCAATCATTATTCAATGAAAAACATAATATCCATGTACATATTTTGATTGACAATACCACTGCAGTAGCATACATTAGAGAACAAGGAGGTAGTCGTTCGCTAGAATGTAACAAAATAGCAAGACAAATATGGATGTGGGCATATGAACGACGAATTTGGTTGTCGTCTGCACACATTCCTGGAAAGGAAAATTGTAAGGCAGACTTTGAAAGTAGACATTTCAAACGAGAAAATGAATGGATGCTTGATAAGTCCGTCTTTACAAAAGCAATAACAAGGCTAGAATTCAATCCAGATATCGATTTATTTGCTTCACGCAATAATTGTCAAGTAGCAAAATATGTTTCATGGCATCCAGAGCCCGAATCGTTTGCAATAGATGCTTTTTCCATTTCATGGGCTAATCTAAAAATGTACTGTTTTCCACCTTTCAGCTTAATACCAACTGTGCTGCAAAAGATGGTAATGGACCAGGCAAGGGGCATTTTGGTACTGCCAAATTGGCCAACCCAACCTTATTTTCCAACGGTGATGAAAATGCTTGTAGCACAGCCAATTTTTGTTCACAAAAGGAAAACATTACTTCAACTTCCGCACACGAACGAAATTCACAAAATTTGGGACAAATTAGATCTTCTAATATGCCTATTATCAGGAAATCAATCAGAGATAGAAACCTTCCGGAATCAGTTACCGAAATTCTACTGTCCTCATGGCGACCAAACACATCAAAACAGTATGAGTGCTATCTGCGCAAGTGGGAAACATTCTGTGGTAGACGGGAGATTGATATGTTTCGAACAAATGTAGATAATATTCTAACATTTTTAGCGGAACTTTATGGAGAAAATATTGGATATTCTGCTATTAATACAGCCAAATCAGCATTGTCCTGCACTGTTGTGTTATCAAATGCAGAACATGTAACTGTTGGAGACCACCCGCTTGTTAAACGGTTTCTAAAAGGAGTATTTAATAAGAAGCCGTCACTTCCCCGTTACACGACAGTATGGGATGTGTCTGTGGTACTTGATTGGTTAAAGATAACAGATATTGATACAATTTCTTTGAAGCTATTAACAATGAAAACTGTGATGCTACTTGCACTTTTGTCTGGACAACGGGTACAAACTCTCAAAGCTTTGTCAATAAACAACATGACTTTAACGGATACTATGGCAGAGTTTCGTATTGAAGTGCTTTTAAAACAGAGTAGACCTGGTCATCATTTGTCAGTAATTAACTTCAAATGTTATGACGATCGACAGCTGTGTGTTATTACTCATTTAAAGCAATACATAGAAAAAACAAAGGATCTTAGGAAATCGGATAAACTATTAATTAGCTATCAAAAGCCACACTCGCCAGTTACTACTGATACTATCGCACGTTGGATTAAATTGGTGTTGCGAAACAGCGGCGTAGACACAAACATTTATTCCGCTCACAGCACGAGGGCTGCATCGTCTTCGGCGGCGGCCGCTAATGGTTGTACAATTAATGACATACTGACCCATGTCGGATGGTCAAGTGCTGGTACTTTTGCCACATATTACAATAAAGTTTCTGTGAAACCAGAGAATGACTTTTGTAACAAGGTTATGATGAGCAATGCTAATGATAAACAATAAATCACATAAAAGTGAAAACTAGGAAATTGATACATGTACTATGTAGACACAATATGTACATATTATTATCATTTTTTGATTGAACAGTACTTTTAGTAAACATATTAATCATTCAGTTACGTTGCCTTTGTTCACTAATTTATAGCCTCAGAGCTTTAAAATCTCATGTGGTTCCGGAATGACCTTGACAGTGATGAAGTAGAATGAAAAATTAAACGAGACTTACCTGTAAGTTGAAGTTTGATTGGGATTCTACTTCATCACTGGAAAAAATGGAGGAATCACATGCCCAACCCTTTTTATTGTTAATTTATCCCGCCCTTGGAAGGTTGTAATTTTTTCCTAGTTTGTGATCTTAGGCTATAAATTTGGATTTTTAAAAACTGAAGTCAGATCAGCTGGCGCTATCTCATGTGATTCCTCCATTTTTTCCAGTGATGAAGTAGAATCCCAATCAAACTTCAACTTACAGGTAAGTCTCGTTTAATTTTTCATCATACCTTACATTCAGTTACAGAGTAAGATGCAATTAATCTAAATTATAGAATTTGCGGTATATCACATTCCTTTTCAACTCAGATAAAATTTACATTTCTTATTAAGAGATTCGAATCCCTTAATTGTTGAATGATAAAATGCAAATAGAATATGTTTAGAAATATTCATCAACTATCAATATTAAATGTCACTTTCATATAATAATTTTCCAACTTGTGAAATTTTTATATCACATTGTAAAATTTTCTAACTACAATTGTAGAGAGATATATGATAAGTTTTATATGATATAAAAGTTGTACAGTTTGTAAGCAATAAGGCTCATCGGTGTCTTCACGTACTTTTGATGTCAACACAAAGGACAAGGGGTGGTAGGGGTTTTCTAGGCCCAAAATTGTTGCTAATTCCGAAGATTTAAAAATATTGAAATTGATACTACAATTGGTAAAAGGAAGCTTGTCTTTAATAGATTCAACATGAAAAATGTTTAATTTCATTTTTTTTCGTAAGAGTTATCCCCCTTTGAAATCACCTATAAAACCGGAAATGAAAAAAAAATCAATATATTTTCACATGTGATAGCAATATTAGACTTGACCACATCAAAACAACAAGTTCATATTTTTTTCTGTATATCCGTATAAGTTTTTTTTAAATGCTGTAAAAGTATGAATCTGCTGTTTTCATGTGGCCACATAGAAACGGAAGGAAATCACTGACTGTTACCATGCGAATGGGTCTTTTTGGAAACAGAAAAACACCTTTTAACTTCTATAATACAAGAATTTTTGAGTAAAATCGATACATTTTAGCAGATTTTCTTCTGTTGTTATTTGTGATATTGATTGTTTATTCTGACATGCACGAAATCAAATAATACAGACAAAAATGTCTTCCAAATGTTAATTATCCTCGTAACGTAACGGATATTCATGACGACAGAATGACGTCATACTGAATGTATTACGTCATATTTGTTCGCGGCTTTGATTTTGCTTATATTTTGCGAAAAAAATTAAGCCAAAGTGATCATTTCATATGCATATTGAATCGAAATGACAGAGCATCTAAAAGAGTAAAGTAGGCATTTATGAAATATGTCAAACTTGAAGCCAGAATCAACGAAGTAAAATACTGATAAAAAAGACCCTTAACAAACGAACAAGAAACAAAAAAGGAAAAAAACTAAACAGTCAACATCAACCCCCAAAGCACACACATTAAGTTCAGATATGAAATACAACCCTCCATTTAAAAGCAAATACTTATTTCATATCAAATTGAGAAATGAAGCCCATGTAAAATATACACTACCGCTTATGATTTGCCGTCCACGAGATGTATTCATTTTTGCCAATTCAAGGGAAAAAATATCTGCCGTGCCTCATTTTCGATTCAGAATTCTTTTTTTATTTTATTGAACATGTTTTATAGAAAATATTTTGTCAATATTAACGACAATTGTCCAAACGGACACAGCGCGTCATTTCACGGTAGCGAGTATTGTGTAAATTCAGTTCACGCATTCTTCAGTCAGCATAAAATCAGTGCGTTTAGAAAGTAGGAAATATCCCTATGAATGTGGTATTACAAACAGCAAAACGTACATACTGAAAAAAAATCAGTTCTCTTTATTTCGTAGTCTATGTAGTTGTAAAAAAGGTGTTGAAATTGGCACATCATATGCGAGGTAATTCTTGAAACTGGCGAACGGTAGCTAGCCAGCGATTTTTTACAAAGACAAGAAAAAAAAAGATTTCTATTAGAAAAAAAAAGTTGACCACCTCAAAGAGGGGATCGGAGCCCACTCATACCTATCTAAATTCGCAATTTAAACACATTAGCAAAGACATTAAATTGCAACGTAAGCAGAAAAAAATAATCAAAAAGAGCCAAGCAATTCTGAATCAATGACTTTGCACAAAAGGCTTCGTTTTCCGCTGCATCTGGGTTGATCTTCTGGGAATGAATCGGACGAGAAAAAATTGAGCCGAAGAAGGGGGGGGGGTCTTATGGGTTACCGGAAATACATTTATTTTAAGGCCTCGGTGAAAAGGATCATTATGACATTAATATGTCATATGTCCATAAATTAAGAAAGGGGTGTCCCAATTACCCCTCATTATATTATATATGCACAACCAATGTGATTCCCTGAGATGTTACTATTGAAAGGAACGTGCTGCAATTCGTGTATTAACACTCGTGACGTCACAATGCATAAGATCTAAAGAAACTTGCCGCGACGGCTGTTCTAACCTGCGAACTGAACCCGCGGTGAGATGAATTTTGACGTCACTCTTTTACCTAGAAAAGGCAATTTCAGGAAACAAGAATGAAATAGACAACCTGGCATTACATGTACGATAAATGCACTTGCTGTGTGATGTATACCCGTAACAAAACACAAATTAAGACACTTATTCTCTATTTAGTGAAATCTGCCATGTACATATACTAGTATTTTATCGTGATATTGAGAATTTATCAACACAATGAATAGCCTAAATAGTATTAGAATATAGCAGCAAATTTCCTACAGACAACGTTACTTTACAATGTGATCCTAGCGTCATATGACGTCAAAATCAATGTAAAATTTAGCGCACCATCCTGACTTCAAATTTGCGTATAATGGCAACGGCATGTCCGATTCTCAAAATTTAAATTGATTCAAACTCTGTAAATCCTGTATTTTCAATGTTCAAAATTTGTCCAAGTTTTGAAATCGAGCTGAATTCTGGCCCTTACCGCCCCTTGCCCTTTTTCCATTTCTATCATGAACACGGTCGTTCCCTTTGATAAAAAAAACTTTATATGGCTCATAGTGGCGGATCGTATTTATTCATCACCCCTTTCGTTTTTTTCTTTGATAAGCACTTTGTTGCTTGGTTTGGTTTTTTTTTTTACAGCGGAACGACCCTTTTCGGCGTAATACTTCTTTCTGTTTTTCATAGTCTTGTCGTTTGCTCTGACCTCCGGTCACAGGTTTTTCCAATTAATTACGGCAATCTGATTCCAATTTCTCTGTTGAAAAACAAATGCGCAGAGGCGGTTCCAGTAGTTGAATGTGGGGTTGCATCGCAGTTCATTAAGAAATGTTAGATTTCGTTCCTTCGCTCTAGTTTTTCGATTCGGTAGCATTGAATTGTTCATTTCAATTCTTGACGTACTTTTACTTCTCCGTTTGCAGCAGGCCAATACAGTGTACCTTTCTTGTGTATGATCCTTTCTTATACAGAATATTGCAAGAACTCTTTTGATACGAACTGTGGACCGATGTCACTGACTTGTTTCGGTATCCCATGAGTAGCGAATGTTTTGATTAGGTTTTTTGGTGAGGTTCTTTTTTGAAGTCGTGGTTTTAGGATTGCAATTTACGGATTGCGAGAATAAGAGTTTACCACTGGTTGTATGGTCTCTGCTATCGGGAACGGTCCTGTCAAGTCAATTCCAATAGCCTCTATTGGCGATTTCGGTAGTCCAATTAGATTGATAGACGATGCAGGCGTATTTACTGGCGATACTAATTGACATGCGTGAACATTGCTTTACGGTTTCATCGACGTTATTGTCTATGTTGGGCTGCCACACTTTTCCTTTCAATACCTGTGTAGTAACAATTCCTACGTGTCCCTCGTGAGCGAGTTGCAATATGCGATCTCGGAGATTCGATGGTACAATAATTCGGCTGTTTCGCAATATGATTCATACATTCGCACTCATCTCGTTTCGTTACGTATTTTGTGATACAGATTAAAGTAATCGGTTTTACTCCATGAAGTTACTTGTATACATTGCCCTACTTTGCAAAGTATTTCGTCGTTTTCGGACACCTTGCTAATCAAGTTTAACCTTAGAGCTTGCAGAATGGCATGATTCGTTACGTAATTGACGTACGTTTCGGCGTCATTCAAATTTTCTTATGTTGACAATTATGAACGAGATAAGATATCGGCGGCGTTTGAAGATCCTGGCGGCCCGTCTACTGAAATGGTTTTAGGTTTTTGCAATGTACTTCTGCGTGATAGTCATTGATATTTGTACATGATTCATATTTTGGTTTCTGTTAGAAACATGCCACAGAGAAATGATAAGTTTGATTCTTTCATTTTGAAATAAAAGAGATTACTTAGTAAAGAAAGTTTACTGTATTTCAATCTAATGTGTATATGCAGGCGATGCTCTATTTTCATCATACAGCATGTACAGTTTCTAACCAACATACTTAAAATTCAGGAAGTTGCTGTAATTCTGCGTCGTAAATCGAATGAAAATCAGCTTCCCGTCAACAAAACTATGCCAGTATGCACATAGGCAATTTTGGCACATATGATTCTCATCTGATAGTGTTTACATATGATAATCATATGTGAATAATATGTGAATCATATGAAAATAACTGTATATGATAACCATATGTGAGGTTTCATATGATTATCATATGAAACCTCACATATGATTATCATATGAAATAATCTACATATGATTTACATATGAAATAATTTACATATGATAATTATATGTAAATCATATGAAATCCAATACATATGAGAATCATATGTGACATTTCATAAGAGAATCATATTTGACTGATATCATATGATAATCGTATGAAACAAATGTGTGTGCTCAGTTGTATTTACATATGAGAATCATATGTAAGGGATATCATATGAGAATCATATGAAACAAACATGTGTGTTCAGTTAAATTTACATATGAGAATCATATGTTATGTATATCATATGGAAATCATATGAAAGAAATATACATTATGTTCAGTTGAATTTACATACACAACCAATTGTGCCTTAACATTAGGTACACATTAACTTAACGTTGGATTTACATTAATGTAATACTATACATATTATATTTTACAAGTTTTTGACATTCAATGTATTTATGTTTTAAAATGCGCATAAAATTTCTAACATAATCTTGCTCATGTTACATTGATGTTATATCTATTGTGTATCTAACATAAGTAACAGTTTTCCTAACATTATCTTCAATTTATACTTACAGTTCTGCATATTGTTGTTAATTATGAAGTAATCTTGAGCTATAAATGTAAGCCCTTTATAGATCAAATTCAAGATTGTTGTACCAATTTGTAAAATTACATTACTACAAAAAAGACTAAATTTGAAATATTTTATTTATTCATGTTGAATCCGATAACAAGTACATATTAATAAATGTAACAATTACCACAGGGTTTTACGTAATTGAAAAGGCAAGAAATTAAGAGTTATTTTGATATTGAATTCCTGATATCTTCACATACCTAACAAAAATATACCCTCAAATACCTAAAAAGAAATTATCTTCAAATACATAAAAAGTAAAAAAAAAAAGAAAATTCTCCCTCTTCCTTCTCTATGAGACATCAGATGCCAACTGCCTGATACATATTTATTTTATGTGTAATATTACATCCATTTTAAAATATATGTGGTATTTCTTATTTTTCTTTTCAAAGTTAAATCTTCATTCCCTTTCCTCTGACTTTTGTATTACCCATCAGTCATAACGAAGAGGTGATGTGGCCATGTTGATTGGGAAAGGGGGGGGGGACTTGTTTGAAAAAAAAGTAAGAGAAAGAAATAGGTATGTGTATGTCTAGAGTGTATAAAACTGATGGTAAAGCTTTGAACACGGCACAAATTTACCAAAAACATAAGGTATGGTGGCGAACGAGCACATTGCGAAGTGTAACAGAGACGGCGCGAATTAGACGGATGCGAGCAGACGATGGACGGGGACCTGCAAGCTATCTACACAATCTAGCTACGGAACGGGAACAAAAGTCTATAAGACCTCATCAAATAAGATGTGAACATGTTTGTCCAGATACGAAGCAGTAATTCCTATCAATGCCAATGGTACATTATTTCAAGTCTTTTAAAAGAGAACGATGTTACAATTTTAGCTCGAATTTCCTCAGATTACACCAAATATTATGCAAATAAAGAAATAAAACCCTTGTCAGTGTTTGCTTCTGGGGGTAAATGAATAAGAAGCGAACACTGACAAGGGTTTTACAGTACAGAAAACAAAACGGTATACGATTCCTAGTATATTTTCAAGACTGACAAGAGCTGCTCAACCAGTAATCGCCTTCGGCTTTTTACATCTCTAGGTAAGTGTAGGCGTTCTTTTAAGGTTTATGGTCAAATAAAACCGATATAACAAAAATATAGCATCACACTGAACGACTCAAGCCCTGGAAAGGGGGGGGGGGGGTTAAAACGACCTGAGTAGACACTTCGGCTACAAAAAATGTAGCTGTGGTTGATGTGATTTTCTTGTGTCACCATTCTGCCATAAATTAGGAAGGTCTAGATGTAGGTATGATAAGCGCCTTCTACCATTGAATGTTTTAGTCATGTGACTTATTTTGCATGCATATATAAACATCAAGGGTGAGTCATCATTGACATGTGCACTGGTTATGTCGTATACATTTGGTTTGCATCAAGTTACGGACAATTATGACACGATGTTCATGTTGTTACGTACAGTCTATATTTAGAATCTAACATCTATATCAAGAAAAAAAAAATCTAGATTCATGGAACTTGATGGCATCATTGATGAATTAGCTCTTAGCTCCTCAAACCCCAATGGATAGCAGATTTGAAGAAAGAGCAACCAAAATCAACTTCAAGACTTTTTCATAGGGCACAGTGATAAATCTAGAGACTCATGCCCCAGTAAACATGGGGAAATTTGGTCATGTGACCAGTCTGATGTCAACAATTTGTTCACAGGACATTTGGTCTGGTGAAGTACATTATTTTAACAGCTTAATGGAAATAAGCCAGCTCCACCAAAAAGTTGAAGTGAGATTTTGAATCTGTATTTTAATGCTAAAATCATAACTCAAAACTTTGCCAGTAACAGCGATTAAGATGAATATGCGCCATGCGCCATACCTGTATTGACAATGATAATGTCCCATTCTTTTTGTAATGTGTGCACCCCATAGGCGCAACAAAATTTACTCATTTTGTACAAACCACTGCATTGAATTTGATAATGAAAATGTCCCATTCTTTTTGTAATGTGTGCGCCGTAATGGCACAACAAAATGTACTAATTTTTTAGCTCGCCGGGACAAAAAGTCAGGAGAGCTACTGCCATACCTTTGGCGTCGTTGTCATCATCATCGTCCGACGTCGTTGTCCGTTATGAGACAAAACTTTAACCTGGGCTATATCTCTTAAAGTATAAGGGATAGGGCTTTGATATTTCACATGTAGACACCTTGTATACAGACTAGAAGGCACAACTTTTTATATTAAGTCAAAGAGCTTGACCAAATTTTATACGCTTAGGACATACCAAATTAATCAAATGTTTTTGAGGTTTTCGTGTGAAAAAAATGGTGCGAGTAAGCGAAAATATTATTATTTTATTAACTTTTTTTAAGTATAACTTAATGATTGCAGTTTTTAAGGTGCGAGCGAGGGAAATAATTTTATTTTCATACCCCCCGCAAATGAAGTTGGGGGGGGGGGGTAACTTGTATATAGGAAACACCCTGTCTGTCTGTCCATATGTCAGGTTAAGAGGTTCTTAAAGCAGATAACTCTTCAAGTACATTTGTATAAATGATAGGGCTTTAATATTTCATACTTACATTCACCATAATAAGTACTACATTTTGATACCAAGACATATGACCTAGTGACCTTGACTTTGAACTTTGACCTAATAATTATAATTTGGTTCAGAAGTCCTTAAAGTGATTTTTTTTTACATATTAGTGATAGGTCTTTAATATTTCATACATACATGTACATTCACCATAACAAGTATTACATTTTGATACCAAGACATTTGACCTAGTGAACTTGACTTTGAACTTTGACCTTGTGGTAGTATTTTGGTTAAGAAGTTCTTGAAGCAAATATCTCTTCAGGTATAAAGTGATAGAGCTTTCATATTTTATACAGTCTTTCTGTGTTAATGTCTGTCTGTCTGCTTTTCTTACTGTCTGTCTGCCTGCTTGTCTCACTGTCTGTCTGCATGCTTATCTTACTGTCTGCCTTACATACTGTCTGTCTGCTTGTCTTACAGTCTGTCTGCCTGCATGTCTTACTGTCTGTCTGCCTGTCTTAATGTCTGTCTGTCTGCTTGTCTTACTGTCTGTCTGCCTGTCTTACTGTCTGCCTGTCTTACTGTCTTTCCGCCTGCTTGTCTTTATGTCTGTCTTTCTGCCTGTCTTACTGTCTGTCTGCCGTTCATACAGTCTGTCTGCCTGTCTTACTGGCTGTCTGCCTGCTTGTCTTACTGTCTGTCTGTCTGCCTGTCTGTCTGTCTGTCTGTCTTATATACTGTCTGTCTGCTATTCTTACAGTCTGTCTGCCTGCTTGTCTTACTGTCTGTCTGTCTGCCTGTCTTACTGTCTGTCTTTCTGCCTGACTTACTGTCTATCTGCCTCTCTTACTGTCTGTCTGTCTGCCTGTCTTACTGTCTGTCTGCCTGCTTGTCTCACTGTCTGTCTGCCTGCTTATCTTACTGCCCCCCTTACATACTGTCTGTCTGCTTGTCTTACTATCTGTCTTTTTACCTGTCTCACTGTCTGTTTGCCTGTCTTACTGTCTGTCTGCCTGTCTTACTGTCTGTCTGCCTGCTTGTCTCACTGTCTGTCTGCCTGTTTATCTTACTGTCTGCCTCGCATACTGTCTGCCTTAAGGTCTGTCTGTTTGCTTGTCTCACTGTCTGTGTGCCTGCTCGTCTTACTGTCTGTCTGCCTGTCTTACTGTTTGTGTGTCCGCCTGTCTTACTGTCTGTCTACCTGCTTGTCTTACTGTCTATCTGTCTGCCTGCATGTCTGTCTACCTGTCTGTCTGTCTGTCTGTCTGTCTGTCTGTCTCCCTGTCTTACTATCTGTCTGCCTGCTTGTCTTACAGTCTGTCTGTCTGTCTTGATTTACTGTCTGTCTACCTGCTTGTCTTACTGTCTGTCTGCTTGTGTTCCTATCTGTCTTTCTGTGTTAATGTCTGTTTTTCTGCTTGTCTTACTGTCTGTCTGCCTGCTTGTCTCACTGTCTGTCTGTCTACTTATCTTACTGTCTGCCTTGCATACCGTCTGTCTGCTTGTCTTACAGTCTGTCTGCCTGCTTGTCTTACAGTCTGTCTGCCTGCATGTCTTAATGTCTGTCTGTCTGCTTGTCTTACTGTCTGTCTGCCTGTCTTACAGTCTGCTTGTCTTTATGTCTGTCTTTCTGCCTGTCTGACTGTCTGTCTGCCTATCTTACTGTCTGTCTGTCTGCTTGTATAACTGTCTGCCTGTCTTACTGTCTGTCTGCCTGTCTAACTGTTTGTCTGTCTGCCTGTCTTACTGTCTGCCTGTCTTTTTGTCTGTCTGTCTGCCTGTCTTACTGTCTGTCTGCTTGCTTGTCTTACAGTCTGTCTGTCTGTCTTGTTTTACTGTCTGTCTGCATGCTTGTCTTACTGTCTGCCTGCCTGTCTTACTGTTTGTCTGCCTGCTTGTCTTACTGTTGCCTGTCTTACTGTCTTTCTGCCTGCTTGTCTTACTGTCTGTCTTTCTACCTGTCTTACTGTCTGTCTGCCTGTCTTACTATCTGTCTGCCTGTCCTACTGTCTGTCTGCCTGCTTGTCTCACTGTCTGTCTGCCTGTTTATCTTACTGTCTGCCTCGCATAATGACTGTCTTACTGTCTATCTGCCTGCTTGTCTTACTGTCTGTTTTTCTACCCGTCTTACTGTCTGTTTGCCTGTCTTACTGTCTGTCTGCCTGTCTTACAGTCTGTCTGCCTGCTTGTCTTACTGTATGTCTGTCTGCCTGTCTTACTGTCTGTCTGCCTGTCTTACTGTCTGTCTGTCTACCTTTCTGCCTGTCTTATTGTCTGTCTGCCTGCTTATCTTACTGTCTGCTTGTCTTGCAGTCTATCTGCTTGCTTGTCTTACAGTCTTTCTGTCTGTCTTACCTCTGTCTGCCTGCTTCTCTTAAAGCCTGTCTGCCTGTCTTACTATCTGTGTGTCTGTCTGTCTTACTGTCTGTCTACCTGCTCGTCTTACTCTCTGTCTGTCTGCCTGTCTGCCTGTCTGTCTGTCTCCCTGTCTTACTGTCTGCCTGTCTTAATGTCTGTCTGCCTGCTTGTCTTACAGTCTGTCTATCTGTCTGTCTTGTTTTGCTGTCTATCTGCCTGCTTGTCTTACTGTCTGTCTGCATGTGTTATTATCTGTCTGTCTGTGTTACTGTCTGTCTGTCGGCTTGTCTTACTGTCTGTCTGCGTGCTTATCTCACTGTCTGTCTGCCTGCTTATGTTACTGTCTGCCTAACATATTGTCTGTCTGCCTGTCTTACAGTCTGTCTGCTTGCTTGTCTTACTGTCTGCCTGCCTGTCTTACTGTTTGTCTGCCTGCTTGTCTTACTGTTGCCTGTCTTACTGTCTTTCTGCCTGCTTGTCTTACTGTCTGTCTTTCTACCTGTCTTACTGTCTGTCTGCCTGTCTTACTGTCTGTCTGCCTGTCCTACTGTCTGTCTGCCTGCTTGTCTCACTGTCTGTCTGCCTGTTTATCTTACTGTCTGCCTCGCATACTGACTGTCTTACTGTCTATCTGCCTGCTTGTCTTACTGTCTGTTTTTCTACCCGTCTTACTGTCTGTTTGCCTGTCTTACTGTCTGTCTGCCTGTCTTACAGTCTGTCTGCCTGCTTGTCTTACTGTATGTCTGTCTGCCTGTCTTACTGTCTGTCTTTCTGCCTGTCTTACTGTCTGTCTGCCTGTCTTACTGTCTGTCTGTCTACCTGTCTGCCTGTCTTATTGTCTGTCTGCCTGCTTATCTTACTGTCTGCTTGTCTTGCAGTCTATCTGCTTGCTTGTCTTACAGTCTTTCTGTCTGTCTTACCTCTGTCTGCCTGCTTCTCTTAAAGCCTGTCTGCCTGTCTTACTATCTGTGTGTCTGTCTGTCTTACTGTCTGTCTACCTGCTCGTCTTACTCTCTGTCTGTCTGCCTGTCTGCCTGTCTGTCTGTCTCCCTGTCTTACTGTCTGTCTGTCTTAATGTCTGTCTGCCTGCTTGTCTTACAGTCTGTCTATCTGTCTGTCTTGTTTTGCAGTCTATCTGCCTGCTTGTCTTACTGTCTGTCTGCATGTGTTATTATCTGTCTGTCTGTGTTACTGTCTGTCTGTCGGCTTGTCTTACTGTCTGTCTGCGTGCTTATCTCACTGTCTGTCTGCCTGCTTATGTTACTGTCTGCCTAACATATTGTCTGTCTGCCTGTCTTACAGTCTGTCTGCTTGCTTGTCTTACTGTCTGTCTGCCTGTCTTACTGTCTGTCTGCTTGTCTTACTGTCTGACTTTCTTACTGTTTGTCTGCCTGCTTGTCTAACTGTCTGTCTGCCTGTCTTACTGTTTGTCTGCCTGCTTGTCTTACTGTCTGCCTGTCTTACTGTCTTTCTGTCTGCTTGTCTTACTGTCTGTCTTTCTGTCTGTCTTACTGTCTGTCTGCCTGTCTTACTGTCTGTCTCTCTGCCTGTCTTACCGTCTGTCTACCTTTTTGTCTTACTGTCTGTCTGTCTGTCTGCCTGTCTTACTGTCTGTCTGTCTTACTGCCTATCTCTCTGCCTCTCTTACTGTCTTTCTGCCTGCTTGTCTTACATTCTGTCTGTCTGTCTTGTGTTACTATCTGTCTGTCTGTGTTACTGTCTGTCTGCTTGTCTTACTGTGTGTCTGCCTGCTTGTCTCACTGTTTGTTTGCCTGCTCATCTTACTGTCTGCCTTACATACTGTCTGTCTGCCTTCTTCTCTTACTGTCTGTCTGTCTGTCTTACTGTCTGTCTGTCTGCTTGTATAACTGTCTGCCTGTCTTACTGTCCGTCTGCCTGTCTAACTGTTTGTCTACCTGCTTGTCTTACTGTCTGCCTGTCTCACTGTCTTTCTGCCTGCTTGTCTTACTGTCTGTCTTTCTGCCTGTCTTCCTGTCTGTCTGCCTTACTGTCTGCCTGTTTGACTTACTGTCTGTTTGTCTACTCGTCTCACTGTCTGTCTATCTGCTTGTCTTACTGTGTATCTATCTGTCTTACTGTCTGTGTGTCTGCCTGTCTTACTGTCTGTCTGCCTGCTTGTCTTACTGTCTGTCTGTCTGCCTGTCTGTCTGTATGCCTGTCTTAATGTCTGCCTGTCTTACTGTCTGTCTGCCTGCTTGTCTTACAGTCTGTCTGTCTGTCTTGTTTTACTGTCTGTCAGCCTGTCTTGCAGTCTGTCTCCTTGCTTGTCTTACTGTCTGTCTGCTTGTCTTACTGTCTGCCTCTCTTACTTTCTGTTTGCCTGTCTTACTGTTTGTCTGCCTGCTTGTCTAACTGTCTGTCTGCCTGTCTTTCTGTTTGTCTGCCTGCTTGTCTTACTGTCTGCCTGTCTTACTGTCTTTCTGCCTGCTTGTCTTACTGTCTGTCTTTCTGTCTGTCTTACTGTCTGTCTGCCTGTCTTACTGTCTGTCTCTCTGCCTGTCTTACCGTCTGTCTGCCTGCTTGTCTTACTGTCTGTCTGTGTGCCTGTCATACAGTCTGTCTGTCTTACTGCCTGTCTGTGTGCCTCTCTTACTGTCTTTCTGCCTGCTTGTCTTACATTCTGTCTGTCTGTCTTGTGTTACTATCTGTCTGTCTGTGTTACTGTCTGTCTGCTTGTCTTACTGTGTGTCTGCCTGCTTGTCTCACTGTTTGTCTGCCTGCTCATCTTACTGTCTGCCTTACATACTGTCTGTCTGCCTGCTTGTCTTACTGTCTGTCTGCCTGTCTTACTGTTTGTCTGTCTGCTTGTCTTACTGTCTGTTTTTCTACCCGTCTTACTGTCTGTCTGTCTGCCTGTCTTACTGTCTGTCTGCCTGTCTTACAGTCTGTCTGCCTGCTTGTCTTACTGTCTGTCTGTCTGCCTGTCTTACTGTCTGTCTTTCTGCCTGTCTTACTGTCTGTCTCCCTGTCTTACTGTCTGTCTGTCTGCCTGTCTGCCTGTCTTACTTTCTGTCTGCCTGCTTATCTTACTGTCTGCTTGTCTTGCAGTCTATCAGCTTGCTTGTCTTCGGTCTTTCTGTCTGTCTTACCTCTGTCTGCCTGCTTCTCTTAAAGTCTGTCTGCCTGTCTTACTATCTGATTGTCTGCCTGTCTTACTGTCTGTCTACCTGCTTGTCTTACTGTCTGTCTGCTTGTGTTACTATCTGTCTTTCTGTATTAATGTCTGTTTTTCTGCTTGTCTTACTGTCTGTCTGCCTGCTTGTCTCACTGTCTGTCTGTCTACTTATCTTACTGTCTGCCTTGCATACTGTCTGTCTGCTTGTCTTACAGTCTGTCTGCCTGCTTGTCTTACAGTCTGTCTGCCTGCATGTCTTAATGTCTGTCTGTCTGCTTGTCTTACTGTCTGTCTGCCTGTCTTACTGTCTGCTTGTCTTTATGTCTGTCTTTCTGCCTGTCTGACTGTCTGTCTGCCTATCTTACTGTCTGTCTGTCTGCTTGTATAACTGTCTGCCTGTCTTACTGTCTGTCTGCCTGTCTAACTGTTTGTCTGTCTGCCTGTCTTACTGTCTGCCTGTCTTATTGTCTGTCTGTCTGCCTGTCTTACTGTCTGTCTGCTTGCTTGTCTTACAGTCTGTCTGTCTGTCTTGTTTTACTGTCTGTCTGCATGCTTGTCTTACTGTCTGCCTGCCTGTCTTACTGTTTGTCTGCCTGCTTGTCTTACTGTTGCCTGTCTTACTGTCTTTCTGCCTGCTTGTCTTACTCTCTGTCTTTCTACCTGTCTTACTGTCTGTCTGCCTGTCTTACTGTCTGTCTGCCTGTCCTACTGTCTGTCTGCCTGCTTGTCTCACTGTCTGTCTGCCTGTTTATCTTACTGTCTGCCTCGCATACTGACTGTCTTACTGTCTATCTGCCTGCTTGTCTTACTGTCTGTTTTTCTACCCGTCTTACTGTCTGTTTGCCTGTCTTACTGTCTGTCTGCCTGTCTAACAGTCTGTCTGCCTGCTTGTCTTACTGTATGTCTGTCTGCCTGTCTTACTGTCTGTCTTTCTGCCTGTCTTACTGTCTGTCTGCCTGTCTTACTGTCTGTCTGTCTACCTGTCTGCCTGTCTTATTGTCTGTCTGCCTGCTTATCTTACTGTCTGCTTGTCTTGCAGTCTATCTGCTTGCTTGTCTTACAGTCTTTCTGTCTGTCTTACCTCTGTCTGCCTGCTTCTCTTAAAGCCTGTCTGCCTGTCTTACTATCTGTGTGTCTGTCTGTCTTACTGTCTGTCTACCTGCTCGTCTTACTCTCTGTCTGTCTGCCTGTCTGCCTGTCTGTCTGTCTCCCTGTCTTACTGTCTGCCTGTCTTAATGTCTGTCTGCCTGCTTGTCTTACAGTCTGTCTATCTGTCTGTCTTGTTTTGCAGTCTATCTGCCTGCTTGTCTTACTGTCTGTCTGCATGTGTTATTATCTGTCTGTCTGTGTTACTGTCTGTCTGTCGGCTTGTCTTACTGTCTGTCTGCGTGCTTATCTCACTGTCTGTCTGCCTGCTTATGTTACTGTCTGCCTAACATATTGTCTGTCTGCCTGTCTTACAGTCTGTCTGCTTGCTTGTCTTACTGTTTGTCTACCTGTCTTCCTGTCTGTCTGCTTGTCTTACTGTCTGACTTTCTTACTGTTTGTCTGCCTGCTTGTCTAACTGTCTATCTGCCTGTCTTACTGTTTGTCTGCCTGCTTGTCTTACTGTCTGCCTGTCTTACTGTCTTTCTGTCTGCTTGTCTTACTGTCTGTCTTTCTGTCTGTCTTACTGTCTGTCTGCCTGTCTTACTGTCTGTCTCTCTGCCTGTCTTACCGTCTGTCTACCTGCTTGTCTTAATGTCTGTCTGTCTGTCTGCCTGTCTTACTCTCTGTCTGTCTTACTGCCTGTCTCTCTGCCTCTCTTACTGTCTTTCTGCCTGCTTGTCTTACATTCTGTCTGTCTGTCTTGTGTTACTATCTGTCTGTCTGTGTTACTGTCTGTCTGCTTGTCTTACTGTGTGTCTGCCTGCTTGTCTCACTGTTTGTTTGCCTGCTCATCTTACTGTCTGCCTTACATACTGTCTGTCTGCCTTCTTCTCTTACTGTCTGTCTGTCTGTCTTACTGTCTGTCTGTCTGCTTGTATAACTGTCTGCCTGTCTTACTGTCCGTCTGCCTGTCTAACTGTTTGTCTACCTGCTTGTCTTACTGTCTGCCTGTCTCACTGTCTTTCTGCCTGCTTGTCTTACTGTCTGTCTTTCTGCCTGTCTGCCTGTCTGTCTGCCTTACTGTCTGCCTGTCTGACTTACTGTCTGTCTGTCTACTCGTCTCACTGTCTGTCTATCTGCTTGTCTTACTGTGTATCTACCTGTCTTACTGTCTGTGTGTCTGCCTGTCTTACTGTCTGTCTGCCTGCTTGTCTTACTGTCTGTCTGTCTGCCTGTCTGTCTGTATGCCTGTCTTAATGTCTGCCTGTCTTACTGTCTGTCTGCCTGCTTGTCTTACAGTCTGTCTGTCTGTCTTGTTTTACTGTCTGTCTGCCTGTCTTGCAGTCTGTCTCCTTGCTTGTCTTACTGTCTGTCTGCTTGTCTTACTGTCTGCCTCTCTTACTTTCTGTTTGCCTGTCTTACTGTTTGTCTGCCTGCTTGTCTAACTGTCTGTCTGCCTGTCTTACTGTTTGTCTGCCTGCTTGTCTTACTGTCTGCCTGTCTTACTGTCTTTCTGCCTGCTTGTCTTACTGTCTGTCTTTCTGTCTGTCTTACTGTCTGTCTGCCTGTCTTACTGTCTGTCTCTCTGCCTGTCTTACCGTCTGTCTGCCTGCTTGTCTTACTGTCTGTCTGTCTGTGTGCCTGTCATACAGTCTGTCTGTCTTACTGCCTGTCTGTGTGCCTCTCTTACTGTCTTTCTGCCTGCTTGTCTTACATTCTGTCTGTCTGTCTTGTGTTACTATCTGTCTGTCTGTGTTACTGTCTGTCTGCTTGTCTTACTGTGTGTCTGCCTGCTTGTCTCACTCTTTGTCTGCCTGCTCATCTTTCTGTCTGCCTTACATACTGTCTGTCTGCCTGCTTGTCTTACTGTCTGTCTGCCTGTCTTACTGTTTGTCTGTCTGCTTGTCTTACTGTCTGTTTTTCTACTCGTCTTACTGTCTGTCTGTCTGCCTGTCTTACTGTCTGTCTGCCTGTCTTACAGTCTGTCTGCCTGCTTGTCTTACTGTCTGTCTGTCTGCCTGTCTTACTGTCTGTCTTTCTGCCTGTCTTACTGTCTGTTTCCCTGTCTTACTGTCTGTCTGTCTGCCTGTCTGCCTGTCTTACTGTCTGTCTGCCTGCTTATCTTACTGTCTGCTTGTCTTGCAATCTATCTGCTTGCTTGTCTTACAGTCTTTCTGTCTGTCTTACCTCTGTCTGCCTGCTTCTCTTAAAGTCTGTCTGCCTGTCTTACTATCTGATTGTCTGCCTGTCTTACTGTCTGTCTACCTGCTCGTCTTACTCTCTGTCTGTCTGCCTGTCTGCCTGTCTGTCTGTCTCCCTGTCTTACTGTCTGCCTGTCTTAATGTCTGTCTGCCTGCTTGTCTTACAGTCTGTCTATCTGTCTGTCTTGTTTTGCTGTCCATCTGCCTGCTTGTCTTACTGTCTGTCTGCATGTGTTATTATCTGTCTGTCTGTGTTACTGTCTGTCTGTCTGTCGGCTTGTCTTGCTGTCTGTCTGCGTGCTTATCTCACTGTCTGTCTGCCTGCTTATGTTACTGTCTGCCTCACATAATGTCTGTCTGCCTGTCTTACAGTCTGTCTGCTTGCTTGTCTTACTGTCTGTCTGCCTGTCTTACTGTCTGTCTGCTTGTCTTACTGTCTGCCTGTCTTACTGTTTGTCTGCCTGCTTGTCTAACTGTCTGTCTGCCTGTCTTACTGTTTGTCTGCCTGCTTGCCTTACTGTCTGCCTGTCTTACTGTCTTTCTGCCTGCTTGTCTTACTGTCTGTCTTTCTGTCTGTCTTACTGTCTGTCTGCCCGTCTTACTGTCTGTCTCTCTGCCTGTCTTACCGTCTGTCTACCTGCTTGTCTTACTGTCTGTCTGTCTGTCTGCCTGTCTTACTGTCTGTCTGTCTTACTGCCTGTCTGTCTGCCTCACTTACTGTCTTTCTGCCTGCTTGTCTTACATTCTGTCTGTCTGTCTTGTGTTACTATCTGTCTGTCTGTGTTACTGTCTGTCTGCTTGTCTTACTGTGTGTCTGCCTGCTTGTCTGACTGTTTGTTTGCTTGCTCATCTTACTGCCTGCCTTACATTCTGTCTGTCTGCCTTCTTGTCTTACTGTCTGTCTGTCTGTCTTACTGGATGTCTGTCTGCTTGTATAACTGTCTGCCTGTCTTAATGTCTGTCTGCCTGTCTAACTGTTTGTCTACCTGCTTGTCTTACTGTCTGCCTGTCTCACTGTCTTTCTGCCTGCTTGTCTTACTGTCTGTCTTTCTGCCTGTCTGACTGTCTGTCTGCCTATCTTACTGTCTGTCTGTCTGCTTGTATAACTGTCTGCCTGTCTTACTGTCTGTCTGCCTGTCTTAATGTCTGCCTGTCTTATTGTCTGTTTGTCTGCCTGTCTTACTGTCTGTCTGCTTGCTTGTCTTACAGTCTGTCTGTCTGTCTTGTTTTACTGTCTGTCTGCATGCTTGTCTTACTGTCTGCCTGCCTGTCTTACTGTTTGTCTGCCTGCTTGTCTTACTGTTGCCTGTCTTACTGTCTTTCTGCCTGCTTGTCTTACTGTCTGTCTTTCTACCTGTCTTACTTTCTGTCTGCCTGTCTTACTGTCTGTCTGCCTGTCTTACTGTTTGTCTGCCTGCTTGTCTCACTGTCTGTCTGCCTGTTTATATTACTGTCTGCCTGGCATACTGACTGTCTTACTGTCTATCTGCCTGCTTGTCTTACTGTCTGTTTTTCTACCCGTCTTACTGTCTGTTTGCCTGTCTTACTGTCTGTCTGCCTGTCTTACAGTCTGTCTGCCTGCTTGTCTTACTGTATGTCGGTCTGCCTGTCTTACTGTCTGTCTTTCTGCCTGTCTTACTGTCTGTCTGCCTGTCTTACTGTCTGTCTGTCTACCTGTCTGCCTGTCTTATTGTCTGTCTGCCTGCTTATCTTACTGTCTGCTTGTCTTGCAGTCTATCTGCTTGCTTGTCTTACAGTCTTTCTGTCTGTCTTACCTCTGTCTGCCTGCTTCTCTTAAAGCCTGTCTGCCTGTCTTACTATCTGTGTGTCTGCCTGTCTTACTGTCTGTCTACCTGCTCGTCTTACTCTCTGTCTGTCTGCCTGTCTGCCTGTCTGTCTGTCTCCCTGTCTTACTGTCTGCCTGTCTTAATGTCTGTCTGCCTGCTTGTCTTACAGTCTGTCTATCTGTCTGTCTTGTTTTGCTGTCTATCTGCCTGCTTGTCTTACTGTCTGTCTGCATGTGTTATTATCTGTCTGTCTGTGTTACTGTCTGTCTGTCGGCTTGCCTTACTGTCTGTCTGCGTGCTTATCTCACTGTCTGTCTGCCTGCTTATGTTACTGTCTGCCTAACATATTGTCTGTCTGCCTGTCTTACAGTCTGTCTGCTTGCTTGTCTTACTGTCTGTCTGCCTGTCTTACTGTCTGTCTGCTTGTCTTACTGTCTGACTGTCTTACTGTTTGTCTGCCTGCTTGTCTAACTGTCTGTCTGCCTGTCTTACTGTTTGTCTGCCTGCTTGTCTTACTGTCTGCCTGTCTTACTGTCTTTCTGTCTGCTTGTCTTACTGTCTGTCTTTCTGTCTGTCTTACTGTCTGTCTGCCTGTCTTACTGTCTGTCTCTCTGCCTGTCTTACCGTCTGTCTACCTGCTTGTCTTACTGTCTGTCTGTCTGTCTGCCTGTCTTACTGTCTGTCTGTCTTACTGCCTGTCTCTCTGCCTCTCTTACTGTCTTTCTGCCTGCTTGTCTTACATTCTGTCTGTCTGTCTTGTGTTACTATCTGTCTGTCTGTGTTACTGTCTGTCTGCTTGTCTTACTGTGTGTCTGCCTGCTTGTCTCACTGTTTGTTTGCCTGCTCATCTTACTGTCTGCCTTACATACTATCTGTCTGCCTTCTTCTCTTACTGTCTGTCTGTCTGTCTTACTGTCTGTCTGTCTGCTTGTATAACTGTCTGCCTGTCTTACTGACCGTCTGCCTGTCTAACTGTTTGTCTACCTGCTTGTCTTACTGTCTGCCTGTCTCACTGTCTTTCTGCCTGCTTGTCTTACTGTCTGTCTTTCTGCCTGTCTAACTGTCTGTCTGCCTTACTGTCTGCCTGTCTGACTTACTGTCTGTCTGTCTACTCGTCTCACTGTCTGTCTATCTGCTTGACTTACTGTGTGTCTACCTGTCTTACTGTCTGTGTGTCTGCCTGTCTTACTGTCTGTCTGCCTGCTTGTCTTACTGTCTGTCTGTCTGCCTGTCTGTCTTTATGCCTGTCTTAATGTCTGCCTGTCTTACTGTCTGTCTGCCTGCTTGTCTTACAGTCTGTCTGTCTGTCTTGTTTTACTGTCTGTCTGCCTGTCTTGCAGTCTGTCTCCTTGCTTGTCTTACTGTCTGTCTGCTTGTCTTACTGTCTGCCTCTCTTACTTTCTGTTTGCCTGTCTTACTGTTTGTCTGCCTGCTTGTCTAATTGTCTGTCTGCCTGTCTTACTGTTTGTCTGCCTGCTTGTCTTACTGTCTGCCTGTCTTACTGGCTTTCTGCCTGCTTGTCTTACTGTCTGTCTTTCTGTCTGTCTTACTGTCTGTCTGCCTGTCTTACTGTCTGTCTCTCTGCCTGTCTTACCGTCTGTCTGCCTGCTTGTCTTACTGTCTGTCTGTCTGTGTGCCTGTCATACTGTCTGTCTGTCTTACTGCCTGTCTGTGTGCCTCTCTTACTGTCTTTCTGCCTGCTTGTCTTACATTCTGTCTGTCTGTCTTGTGTTACTATCTGTCTGTCTGTGTTACTGTCTGTCTGCTTGTCTTACTGTGTGTCTGCCTGCTTGTCTCACTGTTTGTTTGCCTGCTCATCTTACTGTCTGCCTTACATACTATCTGTCTGCCTTCTTCTCTTACTGTCTGTCTGTCTGTCTTACTGTCTGTCTGTCTGCTTGTATAACTGTCTGCCTGTCTTACTGTCCGTCTGCCTGTCTAACTGTTTGTCTACCTGCTTGTCTTACTGTCTGCCTGTCTCACTGTCTTTCTGCCTGCTTGTCTTACTGTCTGTCTTTCTGCCTGTCTAACTGTCTGTCTGCCTTACTGTCTGCCTGTCTGACTTACTGTCTGTCTGTCTACTCGTCTCACTGTCTGTCTATCTGCTTGACTTACTGTGTGTCTACCTGTCTTACTGTCTGTGTGTCTGCCTGTCTTACTGTCTGTCTGCCTGCTTGTCTTACTGTCTGTCTGTCTGCCTGTCTGTCTTTATGCCTGTCTTAATGTCTGCCTGTCTTACTGTCTGTCTGCCTGCTTGTCTTACAGTCTGTCTGTCTGTCTTGTTTTACTGTCTGTCTGCCTGTCTTGCAGTCTGTCTCCTTGCTTGTCTTACTGTCTGTCTGCTTGTCTTACTGTCTGCCTCTCTTACTTTCTGTTTGCCTGTCTTACTGTTTGTCTGCCTGCTTGTCTAATTGTCTGTCTGCCTGTCTTACTGTTTGTCTGCCTGCTTGTCTTACTGTCTGCCTGTCTTACTGGCTTTCTGCCTGCTTGTCTTACTGTCTGTCTTTCTGTCTGTCTTACTGTCTGTCTTACTGTCTGTCTCTCTGCCTGTCTTACCGTCTGTCTGCCTGCTTGTCTTACTGTCTGTCTGTCTGTGTGCCTGTCATACTGTCTGTCTGTCTTACTGCCTGTCTGTGTGCCTCTCTTACTGTCTTTCTGCCTGCTTGTCTTACATTCTGTCTGTCTGTCTTGTGTTACTATCTGTCTGTCTGTGTTACTGTCTGTCTGCTTGTCTTACTGTGTGTCTGCCTGCTTGTCTCACTGTTTGTCTGCCTGCTCATCTTACTGTCTGCCTTACATACTGTCTGTCTGCCTGCTTGTCTTACTGTCTGTCTGCCTGTCTTACTGTTTGTCTGTCTGCTTGTCTTACTGTCTGTTTTTCTACCCGTCTTACTGTCTGTCTGTCTGCCTGTCTTACTGTCTGTCTGCCTGTCTTACAGTCTGTCTGCCTGCTTGTCTTACTGTCTGTCTGTCTGCCTGTCTTACTGTCTGTCTATCTGCCTGTCTTACTGTCTGTCTGCCTGTCTTACTGTCTGTCTGTCTGCCTGTCTGCCTGTCTTACTGTCTGTCTGCCTGCTTATCTTACTGTCTGCTTGTCTTGCAGTCTATCTGCTTGCTTGTCTTACAGTCTTTCTGTCTGTCTTACCTCTGTCTGCCTGCTTCTCTTAAAGTCTGTCTGCCTGTCTTACTATCTGTGTGTCTGCCTGTCTTACTGTCTGTCTACCTGCTCGTCTTACTCTCTGTCTGTCTGCCTGTCTGCCTGTCTGTCTGTCTCCCTGTCTTACTGTCTGCCTGTCTTAATGTCTGTCTGCCTGCTTGTCTTACAGTCTGTCTATCTGTCTGTCTTGTTTTGCTGTCTATCTGCCTGCTTGTCTTACTGTCTGTCTGCATGTGTTATTATCTGTCTGTCTGTGTTACTGTCTGTCTGTCGGCTTGTCTTACTGTCTGTCTGCGTGCTTATCTCACTGTCTGTCTGCCTGCTTATGTTACTGTCTGCCTAACATATTGTCTGTCTGCCTGTCTTACAGTCTGTCTGCTTGCTTGTCTTACTGTCTGTCTGCCTGTCTTACTGTCTGTCTGCTTGTCTTACTGTCTGCCTGTCTTACTGTTTGTCTGCCTCCTTGTCTAACTGTCTGTTTGCCTGTCTTACTGTTTGTCTGCCTGCTTGTCTAATTGTCTGTCTGCCTGTCTTACTGTTTGTCTGCCTGCTTGTCTTACTGTCTGCCTGTCTTACTGGCTTTCTGCCTGCTTGTCTTACTGTCTGTCTTTCTGTCTGTCTTACTGTCTGTCTTACTGTCTGTCTCTCTGCCTGTCTTACCGTCTGTCTGCCTGCTTGTCTTACTGTCTGTCTGTCTGTGTGCCTGTCATACTGTCTGTCTGTCTTACTGCCTGTCTGTGTGCCTCTCTTACTGTCTTTCTGCCTGCTTGTCTTACATTCTGTCTGTCTGTCTTGTGTTACTATCTGTCTGTCTGTGTTACTGTCTGTCTGCTTGTCTTACTGTGTGTCTGCCTGCTTGTCTCACTGTTTGTCTGCCTGCTCATCTTACTGTCTGCCTTACATACTGTCTGTCTGCCTGCTTGTCTTACTGTCTGTCTGCCTGTCTTACTGTTTGTCTGTCTGCTTGTCTTACTGTCTGTTTTTCTACCCGTCTTACTGTCTGTCTGTCTGCCTGTCTTACTGTCTGTCTGCCTGTCTTACAGTCTGTCTGCCTGCTTGTCTTACTGTCTGTCTGTCTGCCTGTCTTACTGTCTGTCTATCTGCCTGTCTTACTGTCTGTCTGCCTGTCTTACTGTCTGTCTGTCTGCCTGTCTGCCTGTCTTACTGTCTGTCTGCCTGCTTATCTTACTGTCTGCTTGTCTTGCAGTCTATCTGCTTGCTTGTCTTACAGTCTTTCTGTCTGTCTTACCTCTGTCTGCCTGCTTCTCTTAAAGTCTGTCTGCCTGTCTTACTATCTGTGTGTCTGCCTGTCTTACTGTCTGTCTACCTGCTCGTCTTACTCTCTGTCTGTCTGCCTGTCTGCCTGTCTGTCTGTCTCCCTGTCTTACTGTCTGCCTGTCTTAATGTCTGTCTGCCTGCTTGTCTTACAGTCTGTCTATCTGTCTGTCTTGTTTTGCTGTCTATCTGCCTGCTTGTCTTACTGTCTGTCTGCATGTGTTATTATCTGTCTGTCTGTGTTACTGTCTGTCTGTCGGCTTGTCTTACTGTCTGTCTGCGTGCTTATCTCACTGTCTGTCTGCCTGCTTATGTTACTGTCTGCCTAACATATTGTCTGTCTGCCTGTCTTACAGTCTGTCTGCTTGCTTGTCTTACTGTCTGTCTGCCTGTCTTACTGTCTGTCTGCTTGTCTTACTGTCTGCCTGTCTTACTGTTTGTCTGCCTCCTTGTCTAACTGTCTGTTTGCCTGTCTTACTGTTTGTCTGCCTGCTTGTCTTACTGTCTGCCTGTCTTACTGTCTTTCTGCCTGCTTGTCTTACTGTCTGTCTTTCTGTCTGTCTTACTGTCTGTCTGCCCGTCTTACTGTCTGTTTCTCTGCCTGTCTTACCGTCTGTCTACCTGCTTGTCTTACTGTCTGTCTGTCTGCCTGTCTTACTGTCTGTCTGTCTTACTGCCTGTCTGTCTGCCTCACTTACTGTCTTTCTGCCTGCTTGTCTTACATTCTGTCTGTCTGTCTTGTGTTACTATCTGTCTGTCTGTGTTACTGTCTATCTGCTTGTCTTACTGTGTGTCTGCCTGCTTGTCTCACTGTTTGTTTGCTTGCTCATCTTACCGTCTGCCTTACATACTGTCTGTCTGCCTTCTTGTCTTACTGTCTGTCTGTCTGTCTTACTGGATGTCTGTCTGCTTGTATAACTGTCTGCCTGTCTTAATGTCTGTCTGCCTGTCTAACTGTTTGTCTACCTGCTTGTCTTACTGTCTGCCTGTCTCATTGTCTTTCTGCCTGCTTGTCTTACTGTCTGTCTTTCTGCCTGTCTAACTGTCTGTCTGCCTTACTGTCTGCCTGTCTGACTTACTGTCTGTCTGTCTACTCGTCTCACTGTCTGTCTGTCTGCTTGTCTTACTGTGTGTCTGTCTGTCTTACTGTCTGTGTGTCTGCCTGTCTTACTGTTTGTCTGCCTGCTTGTCTTACTGTCTGTCTGTCTACCTGTCTGTCTGTATGCCTGTCTTAATGTCTGCCTGTCTTACTGTCTGTCTGCCTGCTTGTCTTACAGTCTGTCTGTCTGTCTTGTTTTACTGTCTGTCTGCCTGTCTTACAGTCTGTCTCCTTGCTTGTCTTACTGTCTGTCTGCTTGTCTTACTGTCTGCCTCTCTTACTCTCTGTTTGCCTGTCTTACTGTTTGTCTGCCTGCTTGTCTAACTGTCTGCCTGTCTTACTGTCTTTCTGCCTGCTTGTCTTACTGTCTGTCTTTCTGTCTGTCTTACTGTCTGTCTGCCTGCCTTACTGTCTGTCTCTCTGCCTGTCTTACCGTCTGTCTGCCTGCTTGTCTTACTGTCTGTCTGTCTGTCTGCCTGTCTTACTGTCTGTCTGTCTTACTGCCTGTCTGTGTGCCTCTCTTACTGTCTTTCTGCCTGCTTGTCTTACATTCTGTCTGTCTTGTGTTACTATCTGTCTGTCTGTGTTACTGTCTGTCTGCTTGTCTTACTGTGTGTCTGCCTGCTTGTCTCACTGTTTGTCTGCCTGCTCATCTTACTGTCTGCCTTACATACTGTCTGTCTGCCTGCTTGTCTTACTGTCTGTCTGCCTGTCTTACTGTTTGTCTGTCTGCTTGTATAACTGTGTGCCTGTCTTACTGTCTGTCTGCCTGTGTAACTGTTTGTCTACCTGCTTGTCTTACTGTCTGCCTGTCTCACTGTCTTTCTGCCTGCTTGTCTTACTGTCTGTCTTTCTGCCTGTCTAACTGTCTGTCTGCCTTACTGTCTGCCTGTCTGACTTACTGTCTGTCTGTCTACTCGTCTCACTGTCTGTCTGTCTGTCTGCTTGTCTTACTGTTTGTCTGCCTGTCTTACTGTCTGTGTGTCTGCCTGTCTTACTGTCTGTCTGCCTGCTTGTCTTACTGTCTGTCTGTCTGCCTGTCTGTCTGTATGCCTGTCTTAATGTCTGCCTGTCTTACTGTCTGTCTGCCTGCTTGTCTTACAGTCTGTTTGTCTGTCTTGTTTTACTGTCTGTCTGTCTGCTTGTCTTACTGTCTGTCTGCCTGCTTGTAAGAAAGGCAGACAGACAGGTAGAGAGACAGTCAGACAGACAGACAGACAGAAGTGCTTTTTATGAATGTTGTTTCCATTCTCTACTGCCAATACATACCGATAAAGCGCAAGACTGAAAAACAATCCTTATATTTACATTTTACGTGTTAATTAAGTAGTTTCTGTCCCTTTTCATCCCGTTTCTTTTTATTTGAAATGTCACTGCGAAGGGAGAACATCACTTGACGTAACAGCAAACGAACGTTCGGCGTTTTTTGCTAGCTTACCTTCTGTACAGAAACATTGTAGAAAAATAAGAAACTGAATTTTGTTTATGGTTGTATTTTGAACATTTCTATCAAAACTTAATAGAAAATGAATCGTAGAAAATCGCGATTTTTGTCCCATATGATAAAGACCAAGTTCGAGAAATGTCATGGATATTGAAGGAAAACATTTGAAAACTGACTAAAACACACTGCTAAGTTGTTTATAAACCTATGAAATCAATCGGTACCATTATTCAAACTTCTGTAAAATTGCTCTGTTTCTTCTGCAAGTATTTTTAATAATGCAAAATATCGAGTACAGCCGTGCAAAACGATACAATACACGAAATTTTCATGACCTACCTCAGCATGGCACAACATTCGCTGATACGAAATATAATTTCTGATCTGTAAAATTCTATCAGAAGCAAAAATAGACTCACTGTTGATAAATGACACAAGTGGAGCAAATCCTCATCCTAAATATTGAATATTCGATCCACTAATGTCTAAATTCGCTCATCCAAACAACATGGTATCATTCCGTAAACGACAGTGCAGGTCGTCCTTGAATTTTGTCTGGTGTGACGCGTGATCGACTTACTACGTCACACTTCTTGGAAGTGTACATGTTGGTGACCTAGATTTTGACCCATTTAATCACTGGGGGTAGACGGCATCGATTGATAATGGAATATTGAATCTGTGTTGAAGCAGTAAATAGATATGGGCATTGTATGGGAAATTAATCCGCATTTGTTCAATTGTCACGTGATAGGCTCTTGCGATTATCGAAAAATGCAGTGCAGTTGGTTTGGTACCTTCATATAAGGGAAACGCAGTAGGAATGTAAATATTTTTTGATAACAGAGACTAATTTGTTGTATCATAATTCATATATTATACATCAACTTGTATAACTTTCAGAGATCTTTCTGCCACAACATAGAGCTCTTCAAAAAGGGAGGGACTGGGGACTCATCGTACTTTTGGAGAGAATTCAGGGCGTTCTGCAACACTGTGGAGAGAATGAAAGGCTTGACAAGTGGAGAAAACTGAGAGAACAGGGAGAAGAAAGAATCAGCAAATAATTATAATGAGCAATAAATAACTATATGTTTAACAGAAATGATAGATCAACTTTTTGTCAATATCAAAGTTACTAGGTCAAAATGTATAGGTGACAGTGGAAAGTCAGTCACAATGCATTTATAAGTAGCAAAATTATTTAAGGAAATCAATAAAATATCAAAAGGTCACAAGGAAAAAGGTCAGTCATTTGAGGATAGGTCAAGAAGTATCCATTGGTCAAATCATTAATGGTACTTCAATTTGCAATTCAGTCACTAGGTCAAAGACATAGATGAAATTTCATTCTACAAAGTATATATTTAGGGATAGCAGTATAGGCTAAAAATGTCAAGATCTACGGTCTAGGTCATAGGGCAAGGTCACCTTAAGATTTAAAGCTTTCATCATAAATTATAATTTATAAGAATTTTTAGAAAGTCTGTCATACTATGTTAAAAAGGAAATATTACTAAAAGGTCAAAGAATAAAGTTCTCATCACAAGGTGATCGTAATTTCAGACTTTGCTCATTTAATTTAATAAGCCTTTCTATATGTGGTCTGTTACTTGTACTGTGCAAAAAAGAGTGATTTAGCCCTATCATATTAATGTTTCAATTTGTAGGAAATTGTAAATTCAGAATTTAGGTAAATTAGTATGTATATTACAAGATAAAATGTAACTGTGAGTGATATGAAAATCTTTATTTGAACTTTTTTTGTGTGAAAGTATTTGATACCAAAGAATAACAGTCAATCTTTATACATTTTGAACTATTATTTTAAGTATGAACCACAAGATAAAGTTGATTTTATACACAAGCATCTGTTATGGACTTTATGTATAATCATTTTTATTACATTTTTATTCATCATTTTGAATTGAATACGCATGTATTTATATGTCTTTGAGTTGCAATGAAGGTGATACAGCTATGAAATAGAAATATGCATTTATTGGTAGTATAACATTGAGAATTTGATTTCAATGAAGCTTGATGATCGAATAACCCTTGAATGTATCCAAGATTCATAAATATAGATACAACTGCACACACATGTTTGTATCATATGATTCTCATATGATATTCCTTACATATGATTCTCATATGTAAATACAACTGAATACAAATGTTTGTACCATATGATTCTCATATGATACCCCTTACATATGATTCTCATATGTAAATATTACTAAGTACACAAGTTTGTATCATATGATTCTCATATGATATCCTTTACATATGATTCTCATATGTAAATATTACTAAGTTACACATGTTTGTATCATATGATTCTCATATGATATCCCTTACATATGATTCACATATGAAAATTTATATATGATTCTCATATGCTATTTTTTTTTTTTTTACATATGATTCACATATGATTCTCATATGATTCCCATATGAAACCTTACATATAAGAATCACGTTATGCCCTTTTTTGCTGAATATCATATGTGAGCTCACACATGAGAATCATATGATTTTCATATGTGGATAATATGTGCTAAACTTGCATGTGTAGATAGCTTTGATTGTTATTCTTAATTAGACACATATCTAAACTGTGTAGACATTAGTGAAAGTCACCATGAAGAAAGAATTCCCCAAAACTTTGTTTAATTTCTATATTTTGAAAAAAAACGCAGCATGACATAGCCCCTAGAGTTCAATTTGTCTTTGGATATAAGGTTTGTATCTCGTTATTTCTCAAAGATGAATGACAGAAGTATGTTGACCGGGGGAGGGGGCAATATTACGATCCACATTTGTCGGTTCGAAATTATACAACAGGGAATATACTTTGCTGAAAGATGAATAATCCGAAACAACAAATAAAATTTGTAAGCTTCAATTAATTACAGCACCCTTATCATTCTCGCACCACTTATCAAAGCTAAAAACATCGAAACATCAATGTGTTAAAACATTGATGAATTAACCACCACCTTATGAGGAACACTACTATGCTTCACAAAAATTGAAATTGCTTTCTCTCTATTGATAATTTTCTTTAAAAAAAACCCACACATTTGTAAACAAATAAACCTCTATCAGAACAAGGTTTCACTCTATTTTGAGTTGGTATTACATTTTATTATCTTCAAAATTGACATCAACTTCTAAATCTGACTATTTTAGGCAGATTCCACGCATGATGGTCCTTCATGGAGCCGCCTACGTGTATGGCTCTTACTGTCGGTGAATTTTTTTACACTCCTCTCTCAATTTTTGAAAAAAAAATCTGGATCTTCCCTGTACATCTGATCAAGTATCGTTCAATGTTTTATGTGCCGAGAATTAATAAGGCTCTTTGAATGAACATAAGTTTATATCAATGAACACTTCAAATGTAACGTATATTCAATTTAACAATAATTTCTAATTTGAATTTTGTTATTAAATTTGCAAGTATTTCTTAGGCCATTTCTTTGTTATTTTCTGTTTTGCGTCCTCGTGCTGGTAGGTTTTGAGCCCAAAAACAAAATCAAAATAATACATTAGATTTTGCTAATTCAATGTGTTTTCTACAAACATTGAAAGAAATGGTTTATCTTTGTTATGTTTCATGTAAAAAACTGTAAAAGTAATGCATTGATACAAGACATTGAATTATCAATCATTCCTTTGTTAAATAAAATATGTTTAATAATCAAATGAAACAAGCTTCTGTCATGTTTAATTTAATTACAAAATATGACATTGCAACTTTGTTTTATATGCTTGTTTGTTTTTCTCCCTGGCTGGCTGGTAGCCTTCTCAAATTCAATATGACGCAAAACAGAATAAAAACAAGAAATGGCCTTATATTATGAAGTTAATGATAGGATTTAGCTAATTAGGTCGGGACATGATGAGGATCGTTATTTTTTATCCTCGCTCTGAGGAGTACCTATGTTAGTATGATAGAGCCTCCGATTTTTAGCTTTATCTCACTCTGTAACTGTATGGTGCTAAACAAATCCACATCATTTTATTTCAGTAATGTAGGACTTGTACTGTGTTTATGTGGCTCCGTTATTTCCACTTGAATGACTTTTATTTGTATTATGTTTATAGAATTTAGTTAAGAGTTAGTGTAAATAAATAGTGAACTGTACAAAGGAGTTATCATTCAACAACGAACACAATAATTATTGTAGCTGCAAATATATAGCTACCACACAATCCTGGGTTTCGCGTAAACACTAAACATACGATCGGTATGATTATCTTTGTATTACATGTAGATAGACAAGAGCTTGTAATGAAAATCAAATTACTAAAACAAATATTTAAAATCGAATATTCTGAGCATTGGTTTTCGCTACAACTTACATGATAATTTTTTTTCCTAAATGTTTACTCTTTATTAATACTCATACTTTGTAAAAATGGTAAAAACATGGCAAAATAATAACACTACATATTTAATAGACTTACATGTATTTATACAATCTAGACAAAGCTGGTGAGTGCTATTGCTGTTTGTTATAAAACCAATTATCATAATAGTATAAAAAATATACATAAAGAAAAATAATTTGTGTTTGACATTTTCTTTAAGAATTTGAACAACTTCGGTATATCTAGATCTAACTTTTTTTATATTTTCCAGGTTGAATATATAGAAAAAGAATGTATTCTTCGATTCGAAATTGATATAATGAATTATGATCTTTACCCAAAACTTTTTGTTATTGGTTCTCTTTGTATCTGTATAGGAGACAAAGGAAGGAATCTCAAACAACACCAGGTTGAAGCACCCACAGCAAATACCCTAAACACCCAGTGAAAAACACAGCAGACACGCACAGAAAGAAACGTCAATGCACAACACAGAAACATCAAATACAAAGGACTACACAAAAACCAACGAGACCAATGGGCAACCGGTGGCAACATAGGACGGCCATCTGCCACGAAAATGACAGAAGGTGTGGTTATCCTGGATTACACAACCCTCCCACTTTTTAGATTTAACTATATTCCGGGGGGATGGCTAGGAGGAAATAACATATTACACAGGTATGATACCGGACGACAAATGTCGTGCTAAGACTATAGCTCTTTTCAGTACGAGAACGAGTACTATATGTTGCGAGCGTCGGTTTTCTGGGATTCAGAAGGTTGTCTGCTGATGGATTATCTCCATAATGGACAAATAATCAATGACAAATACTATGATTGTGGCTTTATTTTCACCTGATTTGGTTTCATCAAACCTTCATCTATCCCAAAAACGGAAAGGGTTAATTTTTGGCACCCACTTTCAGTCCTATGACGACGTCATACTTGCTGTGGATGATTTTCTGACTTTTCAAGGTAAGGATTTCTTTATAAGTAGTATTGAGGCCCTTAACCACCGGTAGTAAAAGTGTTTAGATACTGCAGGGGATTATGTAGAAAAAAAAATACAAAATGTCTTTTAAAATTCAATCCATGATTACGAGAGGCACACAACATATCAATCAGCCCTCAAGTGAGCTAAATTGAGAGCAATTTTACAGTCATATTGTTTATCTGAAATAGTCAAAGGTGTTTTGAAAATTTGCGTTGAAATGTACAGCGACTAGTACAGTGATTCGTCAACGACGAATACAGTGGTGAATTTTCTTTAATTCTCACTTTTTCGAAACACGAAAATGCTTATCACCAAAAGCACGTCGGCAATGTTATGATTTCATCTATTAGTATGAACACAACATACTTCTGTCACTCATCGTTGAGAAACAACGCGATACCAGCCTCATATTCAGAGACAAATTGACCTTTAGGAGATTTGTCACGCTGCGTTTTTCAAAATATAGAAATTAAACAAAGTTTTGTGGAACTCTTCCTTCCTGGTGACTTTAACAAATGTCTACTCTGTTTAGACATGTGTCTAATTAAGAACAAAAGTCAAAGCTATCTACATACTGCCGTAATTTTGTTGACGGGTAGCTGATTTTCATTTGATTTACGACGCAAAATTATAGCAACTTCCGGAATTTTTTGTATGTGGGTTAGACACCGTGATGTAAACAGGCAAGCGTGCTTAGCTTGACAAAGACTCGGCAGCTAATGCGTATCTATAAATAACTGTTAGGGCATCTCGATGTATATTCAAGCTCATGTAACTTTCAATGGAAGGACTAAGGAAAAATGAAAAAAAAAATCTGTATTTTCTAATATAAGAAATTCAATTTCTTATATGAGAAATTCATTTTCTGGTATTAGAAATTCATTTTATTAATATTAGAAATTCGCCATTTTCTAATACCTTATATTTTCTTACATTGGAAAAAATGTTAACTCAAAAATCTATTTAATTCATTCTCTTATATTAGAAAATGATATTCAACTATTAGAAAATTTAACTTCTTGATATAATTTCTAATATGGGAATAGTTTGATTTTTCATTTTTTTTTTTTTTTTGAAAATTCAATTTCTTGTATGAACTTGATTTTGTAATACATGTATTTGAATTCATTTACTTTTATAAGGAATAAAAACGACTTTCTAATACAGAAATTCAAAATTACCTTTCATAATCATGATAATGACTGTTTCCATTCAACATGGCTGACGCATACCTAGTCTTAGAAATTCATTTTATAATCCTAGAAATTAAATTTATTTTCTGATATAAGAAATATATCTTTAAATCTTTATTTTTAAATATTAGATCTTCATAGTCAATTATAAGAAATTAATTTTCTATTATATGAACTCTATTTTTCTAAGATTAGAAAATGAATATTCCATATCAAGAAATAAATTCTTTTATTAGAAAAAAAATTCTTATAGAAATGAATTTCTAATGTTAGAAATTAATTTCTAATATAGAAAAAAGAATTCCTTATACAAGAAATGAATTAATGATATTACAAAATACCAATTTTCTTCATTATAAACCTGTCGTACTAGTACACATGGTTTATATTACTCAAGGAAGTATTTCTTGTACCAGATTTGACATGAAAACTTCTATTATGACATATAAAACTGATGTAAAATTATCTCCTCTTATGAATTTTCAACAATTTTACAAGTAAACCGCAACATGTTTTGAATATTGTCCACAAGACACCAGATCTTAGACTGTAGTAAGAAAACAAAAAGACATCTGCAAACATATCCCCAAGTATTGCATATAGCACATTTGTACCGCCCGAAAGTTTGACGCTTGGGTCAATTTGTTTTCTTGTACTTCTTTGAAACGATAGTAGTGTTGGAGGTTTAGAACCCCGCGTTCATTTTGTGTTAATTTTTACGAGTATACTAGTCAAAATGTCTAACCGCACTTCAGAGTTAATATTCTCCTGTGTATGACCATTAGATTGAAAGAAATGTTAGCTTGCTATAATGCATTCTTTACATATCTTGTATATTTAAATATTAATCTTTATTTTGTTACTTTGTGATTCCCGATTACAAAAGTCATCGTTATGACAAAAACATTAACAGAACCAGAACCTCCTGTCTCAATGAATTCCCGCTTAATTTGTGCATTAAATTAAACTTTTGTTTAATGTTCCGGCTTTTTATATATGTTTTAATCGAAAAAAAAGAATATCAATATCGCTCTTCCATATTGATCATTTTCAGAAAATCGATATTAAACCTTGACGAGAATGAAACATCCCCACGGCGTCAAAGAGAGACTAAGGTCTTTCTGCAAGCGCGTTTTGTTTTAGGCATGTACTGCATAAAAAAACAGTTTCTTGCTTTTTTTCCAGTTTCGAGGACGCATCTTTATGTATTTCTAAAGTAAAAGGTATGATTTATTTGGGATTTTGTTCTCTTTACGAAAAACATTCATTTTTGTCAAATTGGTCATGCTTTAGTAACATTATCTCATATTAAAGCAAGATTTCGGAAAAAAAAGAGAAAATATTAAATAAATCTGTTATACATTCCTCAGTAATGAAATGTTATTCTTCATAAGATTATGAAGATTGTAAACTTGTTCTGCTAGAAAGTTTGATGACCAGTATAGATCTTCTCAAGAGGTTTATGGTCCGATATTACGGTAAAGTCTGTACCATTTAAATGGATATGATAATTTTGACATGTCCAAAGCACTGCAAATGCTTCCCTCCCTGCTTGAAAATATCTTCTCTCCACTGGCGATAATGTTCTGCTCGCATATATTTCGGGTCTCTCGGAATTGTCATCCTGCCTCCATACTTTTACAAATAGTACCTAGTCCAAACAGGCTAATATCCACTATTATTTTGGTCGTTGCTCCCGGCTTGAAATATGTCATAACTGGTGTTTTTATGATACATTGTTTCAAAGAGTCTAATGCATTTTGACGATCGTTACTCAAGTTCCATCCGCTTAACTTACAAGTCAATTTTCTTAGCGGTTCTGCGACGGTAGTTAAATTAGGAATCCAACTCGCCATATAGTTTACTAGTCCCAGAAAATCACGAACTTCTTTCTGGTCGCTCATTAAGGATTCCGATTTCCGTCGGAATCCTTTCTGTTATTAAGGATTCCGACTATTCCGTCGGAATCCTTTCTGTTATTGTATTGTCTTTTCTTTATTCTTATCATTATTCTTATTATTATTATTATTATTCTTACCCCCAGATCGATCCAGAGACTGTACAAAAAAGTGCCACTTCTTATGACAAAACGAAAAGTATCATAAGAAAGAGCATATCAAGATCTTGAGGTAAAAAAATTTTGTTGTCAAAATGTTCACATATGCCCCCACTAGAGGTCATCAAAGTTCAAATCTTTAAAACCTTATAACTCCTAAACTAACCGTACGATTTGAACGAAATTTGTTTTAAAATGTTCTTTGGGAAATTTGCAAACTTTTATACGCTTACATGCTCGATAAAATATTTACGGTTTTCATGCTATTTTGAGTTGAAAATGGAACTTTAAATTGGCACAGTGCCAATTTCTACAGTTTTTGAGATTTTGAGTTGAAACTTGGATCGTGGGCTACTAATAGGTAGTCATTGATGATGACGCAGTTTCAAGGTCACATTATGATTCTCAAGGTCACAACAAACTTTTGCCTATAGAACAAAGACTATTTGACCTTGTCAGTTCAAACTTCAGAAATACAATCATTGAGCCAAGCCCTTTCACCTTGAACTTGGCCCAAGGTCAAATTTTGATTCTCAAGGTCACAACAAACTTTTGCCTATAGAACAAGGACCATTTGACCTTGAGAGTTCAAACTTGGCGCAAATATTCCTTGCATCAAGTCCTTTCACCTTGACCTTGACCCAAGGTCATTTGTTCGATTTCAAGGTCACAACAGACTTTTGTCGATAAAATATTGAGCTTTGATTAGATTCAGAGGACTCTTGATGAGAATAAATTCAAATGCTTATCTTTTATCCATGACCTTGGTTAAAGGTCAAATTAACTTTTTCAAGGTCATAACAAACATTTACTCTTGAAGAATTCACAGGATTTTGTCCTTAACTATTTATTCTTCACACAAGTAGTACTTCTTATTTGAACTTTACATAGTAAGATAGATAACTCTTTTTTTCTTGTTCTCTGTTTCTTTCTTTTTTATTCTTAGTAGCATTACATATCAGTAGTTTCATGTTGTTGTCATTTTCTATTAATAGAAATTATCTCATTGCAAAATCATTGTGCAATTCTGTTTTGAGAAAGTCATTGTAAAGGATTAGATATTGATTGAGCATGGAGTTTAAAGCTTTCGTAAACATGAAAGGTATTTATTATTATTTTTTTCTTCTATTTTGTTGATAAATAAATAAGAGTCCCAAATTAGACATAAGCTCTTTTGACTCATTTGCTAAAGTTAATATGGTACTAAAGCAACTATTCTTTTTTCCATCTTCTTTATTCGGATTTTAGCACTTCAGTTCCGAGGAAGGTCTAATAAAGGAGGAATCCGTCTGTTGCTTGCAACAGTAGCCATCTAGTTCTATTGTCTTTCCTTTATTCTTATTAAAGATTCTGACTTCCGTCGGAATCCTCTCTGTTATTGTATTGTCTTTTCTTTATTCTTATTATTCTTATTAAGGATTCCGACTTCCGTCGGAATCCTTTCTGTTATTGTATTGTCTTTTCTTTATTCTTATTATTCATACTATTATTATTATTATTATCATTATCCCAAAGCCGTTCCAGAAACGTTACAAACAAGTACAGCATCATGTGAAAAAATGGAAAGTGTCATGTGAAAGAGCATATAAAAATCTTGAGGTAAAAAATATTTTCGTCGGAAAGTTCATAAATGCCCCCGCTAAAGGTCATCAAAGGTCAAATCTTCAAAACTTTATAACTCCTAAACAAACCATATGATTTGAACGAAATTTGTTTTATATTGTTCTTTGCGAAATTTGCAGACTTTTATACGATTACATGCTCGGTGAAATATTAACGGTTTTCGCGCTATTCCGAGTTGAAAATGGAACTTTGAATTGGCACAGTGTCATTTTCTACAGTTTTTGAGATTTTGAATTGAAACTTACTTATAGGTAGTCATTTAATGTTGACATACTTTCAAGGTCAAATTTTGATTCTGAAGGTTACAAAAAATGTTTTCCTATAGAACAAAGACTATTTGACCTTCATAGTTCAAACTTCATACATACTATCGTTTAGCCAAGTTCTCTCATCTTGACTTTGAGCCTAGGTCAAATTTATATTCTCAAGGTCACAACAAACTTTTGCCTATAGAACAAAGACTATTTGACATTCAGATTTCAAACCATTAAGCCAAGCTCTTTCACCTTGACCTTGACCAAAGGTCAAATTTTGATTCTCAAGGTCACAACAAACTTTTGCCTATAGAATAAAGACTATTTGACCGCAGCTTCTGAACTCATTTTCCTTGTATACTGAAAGTATTCACTTAGTTTTGCCAAAGCTACGCCACCGGTAGAGTGGCTAGAGCCCATGTTTAAAATAAAACACCAGGATAACCTTATGTTTATAGACATCAGAAAGACTCCTTATGTAGGCTTTTATAGTTAAGGATAAAATATAACACAAATACATGTACTTCTGTATCATAAATACTCTTTATTGACATTTTTTAACATTTGATAGATACTTGACATCTTCTTGCTGACATTAGGGTAAAGTTATATTTACTTCCAAAGGCAAATCTCTGAAATTAGAATAAAATTCAAATTTAGGTGAATAATTTTTTTTTTTGTATTAGAATGTAATTTCTTACCGAACCGGTTTTTAGTGAACTGTGGATATGGGCTTATAAATCGCTGTCTCATGGATAAACGAGACGATATATTTTTAGGGAACTACCAATACTTTGTAATTTGAGTTTGTCCGAGTAAAAGTAAGTGAAAATACCCACGAGTAGAGAACTTCTTTAATTAAAAAAAAACAATACAAAATAGATAATAATAATAAAGAATGTTATAAAATGTTTAATACAAAGTAGTTTCATTGTTACATACTTAAACAGTACACATGTATCTCCAACATCCACCCCACCCCACCCCCTTCCCCCCCATTTTTCTCCTCGTAAAATTAACCTTTGTCATGAATATAATTGTATCTAAATTATACATCGTCGCAGCCACTGATGATACGGAAAATAAAGTAATAACGATAGCGTTACAACCATACTTTTTTCACAGCATTGCTGCAACAATTCCTACTTGACTCATGCATCATATGACACACGTGTACGCCGCCAGAACTGTAATCAAAGTACATAAAAATAATGATTTCTTACATTTTTGAATAGTTTTGTTTTATTATATATATGATTAGTATATTAGGATATTTTCTTTGTGTAGCATCTCTGCTTTCATATAATTTTAACAAATACCTACCGTTTTCTCAATTTTTCATTTCATCCGCCCTGTAAACTGTCGGATCGCATCTTCCATCGCCTCTCAAGCGTCTCAGTAACTTAGAGTTCTCTAACAACGCAAGGTCACAAAGTGCACTCAATAGATTGCGGGTCTTCTCAAAGGTATATTGAATAGAAAGAGTGTCAGCGATTGAGTAAGTACATGAACTTTTATAACTGATAACTTTCATTTTTTACAAAATACCATAAAATAATTGAAATACACTGTACTGTGTTGCTACCGTACTTGACGACACGGTGTCTATGACGTTAAATGACGTTACGTAATATCGCGGCAAATTTTTGACGTAATATTCCATTGGACGCCTCAAGATACCTGCGAAAATGAAAATAATATCTGCAAAACATGCACTGTCTGAGGTTATATATTTTGTATCTGTAAAAAGTGCGTTGGCGACTTTGCCAGGGAAAGGCATTCAAAATACTTGTTAACTGCCGGATTCATCCTGAAAACCTTTATCTATTTTTGTTATATGAAATAAGAATACAAAAATGTTAATTTTTTTAAACTAAATATTGCGGTTGCCATGGAAACTAGGTCTGTCTATTTATAGCACGAACAAATGGTCAAATAAGTCATCTTTAGTTATCATGTTGCCATGGAAACCAATTTTGTGTCGCCTGCGAAGCATAGCGACACTTAGGGATCACTTTGTCCGTTGTCCGTCTGTCCGTCTGTCCGTCTGTCTGTCTGTCACACTTTGGTTGTCACAGCCCATAACTTTTGATTGGTAAG
The DNA here is from genome assembly GCA_033119305.1 of Pinctada imbricata. Taxonomy (NCBI): domain Eukaryota; kingdom Metazoa; phylum Mollusca; class Bivalvia; order Pterioida; family Pteriidae; genus Pinctada; species Pinctada imbricata. The sequence continues at coordinate 27,929,889 of VSWD01000003.1, read as the reverse complement.
TGATAAGGCTTTGATATTTCACATGTGTATTTCTTGTGACAAGACCTTCTTACACATACCATAATTTTTGACCTAGTGACCTTGACCTAGAAATTTGACCTACTTTTCAAAAAAATTAAGAATGGATATATCTTTTTATTGGTAAATGTTAGGACTTTGATATTTCACATGTGCAACTCTTGTGGCAAGACCTTTCTACACATACCATAATTTTTGACCTTGTGACCTTGACCTAGATATTTGACCTACTTTTGAAAAAAAGATAAGATTCGCTATATCTTTTGATTGGTAAGTGATAGGGCTTTGATATTTCACATGTGTATTCCTTGTGACAAGACCTTCCTACACATACCATGGTTTTTGACCTACTGACCTTGACCAACATATTTGACCTACTTTTCACAAAAAATAAGAATGGATATATCTTATGATTGGTAAGTGATAGGGCTTTGGTATTTCACATGAGTATTCCTTGTGACAAGACCTTTCTACAAAGACCATAATATTTGACCTTTTGAACTTGACCTAGATATTTGATCTACTTTTCAAGAAAAGTAATATTGGCTATATCTTTTGTTTGGTAGGTGATAGGGCTTTGATATTTCACATGTATTTTCCTTTTAACAATGCCATTCTACACATAACATATTTTTTTACCTTTTGACCTTGACCTAGATATTTGACCTACTTTTCTAAGGTTGTATATATCTTTTAATTGGTACAGTAGGTGATAGGTCTTTAATATTTCTTATGATGAGACCTTTTCGTTACCAATTTTTACGTATTGACCTTGACCTAGATGATTGACACTCTTTTCTGAAAATTTGAGAATCACCACATCTTTTAATTTGTAATTAAGTGGTCTGATATTTCAAATGAATTTCATTTGAAAAGACTTTTCTACTGATACCAATAATTTTGATCCACTTTCTTGAATAATAATCAAACCGCTTCGCAGGCGACACAAGCATTCCTTGGATTGCTATTTTTAGATATTGGTATTAACAACTTATATTATATAACAAGGATGTAACGTCGATTCTGATTGGCTGACGCGCGAGTCATTATTTTCCGATAATGACCACTGACGGTGTGATATTTGTCCTGATTTCAGTATTTTCGAAATAAAAATTAGTTATTTTGTTTAATATTAAAACTTTAAAAATACTTTTCACAAAAAAGTGCAATTAATTGTTGAAAGATTATGTGTAGGTATTGTTTTGAATCATTATTTTGATCATATATAGTCTAACTATTCCTTATATAATATAACAAATAAGGGCTTGGCCTCGGTCATTATATCATTTTAATGACATAATGACCTAGACCAAGTCCATATTTGTATAATAATCTTTAACGTCTCTATTTTCAGAAATATTAACTTTTTTTTTAAATTTCTTTCAATTAGCTTGATCCTATCAAAACAAAATCAGTCAAAAATTCCAATAAAACAAGGTCAATATTGAGGCCTCTTTTTTGTCAAATTTTTACCAATTTTAAGCAAAATAACACATAATGTCAGGCTGATAATACCATTACTGTTGTCAGAACAAAATAGAATGTATGTGACAAATATGATCACTGAAAAAAAGTGTGACCTTGTTTTGTTTTCCTACATTTTGAGGTCAAAAATGGTTGTCATGGCAAATTTTCATTTTACACATGATGACTTTATCCTTTCAAATTAATTTTAAGCATGGTTTAAATAACTTATATTGCTTAAGTTTTATGTAGAGACAACAGGTGAAAGTATTCTTTGTTTGAGCACTTCCAAAATTTGTCAAGATCATTGACAATTAGTTCAAGGTCAATTCAAAATATAGGTTCCAGTTTCAATAAAATTTGCATTTTTGTTGTTATTTAATGTTACTCATTCTAGGCTTGACTGTCATATAATTGTATCAAAAATACTTCTTTCTAAAATAAGGAACAATAGGTGGAAAACATTACAATTTCTAGTTATTAAGAACATTTCTCCTAAAAAAATAAGCCCCAGACAAAAATCATGATAATCTCACTTTTTTTTTTATGTATGTATGAAATATACTTGCTAAAATCAAGGATGTCATTGAATTTGAGATTTTTGCAACTTTGGTCAATAAATAGGGAATGTATCCAAAATTACTATGTATGTGTTTGTTTTACTCAATTCCACATGGTGTTTTTGAGTAACTGCCTCTGATATTTTTTAACAAGAGCCCCGGGAGGGTACAACGCTCACCTGATACCCATGCACGCTCTAATTGACATACTGATTGAATAAGACGTAAAACTGATAGTGCCAGTATCAGGATTTGAGCCCACAACCTTTCTAAAAATACTTTTGCCGGATGCAGACAAGTTTTTTTAAAACCTTTAAAAGGACAAACAAGGAGAAATATTCACATTTCAAAACATTATCTTTTTTACTGATTTGGAAAGACGGAAAATGTGATCCAAAGTCATATGCCCAGCTAGTGTATAGTTCAATTATTCAAAAAATCATTTTGTAAAAATTCACATTAATGTGCAGCAGGTGATGAAGAAACAGACAAAAAAAAATAAACTATGAAATAAACTTAATACTCTGGTGTATGCTGCTTTTAGGGAAACAAATTAATAAGCCCATGATATTGTAAAGCTTGTCCAACTAGCAGACCTACGAAATCGTTATTTACTGTTAACTAATTTTTTCGCTACGTGATAGGACTGTTACACGGACAAGTTATTAGCTGACAGAGTTCATGAAAAGTATCAGGTGCATTGGATTGCTGATAAAAAATTATTTGGTCCAATAAAAACTCATGTTGTATCTATTATTAGACAGATAAAAATTCCCAAATGTATGACCACCGGAACCTGTCGTTTTATGAGAGAAAATGTTTTTTATTTACATCCTTACGCAGTATAGTTAAGACAGCATTTAAAAAACGTCAAATAATTTACCGCGAAATGTAACGTCAGCTGACGTCATAGACTCCGTGTCGTCAAGTACGATAGCAACACGGTTTTGTATATTTATTCGATTAATATTCCGTAAACTCATATGCAAAAATTGCCAGTTATAAAACGTTACATATCAGATGTAATAACTTTCACTTCGCTGAGTCAATATACTTTTGAGAAGACCCCTAATCGATAGTTGTACTCTGTGACCCCTGTGCGTTGCTATGGTACTCTGTGTTATAGAGAAGCTTGAGCAGCGATGGCCAAGTGCGATCCCAAAGTTTACAGGGCGGGCAGAAAGAAAAGATGAAATAATGGTATGTATTCATTTAACAGACGTAAAATCAGACATGCTGTACAACGATAACATCCTAATGAATTATATCTGTCATGAACGGTGAAATATTTGAAAAGGACAGAAATCGTTCATCACGTGTACCTTGCTTATGCTCCACATTGTGTACTATACATTACTACTACACGTGTCATATGTATATGTAATTACATCATATTGTATCGTCGCTATAATTACGTAGTAGTCATGTGTCTTGATTCCAATGAAAAACAAAATTTATGAATTCTATAAAATTCTACTGATGTAATTGTATTTCGTAAGTAAATATTACAACGGGGGGGGGGGGGGGGGGGGGGAGGGTGATGCCTGTGTAAATCTATATTATATAAGCTCATGAACTGAAAGTGAAAGAGAATTCAATAAACTACAGTAGCCAAAATCTTCACAGTGCAAGTGAAGTCACAGGTATATTGATGCATAATTTTTAATTTCAGACTGACGAAAGGTACATAGAGACCTTCTGATTTAAAACAAATGGTTTTTGCTATTGGATGCTGCAGTGCAGTGTAGATCTACCTTTTATGTGACATAACTGAAATGGGACTGTCTATAGTATCTAGAAGGTATATTTACTTTGCTTAGACAATGAAAGAATCCATTTCGAAAAATGTTAAATTGTATGACTGTCAGTTTTGTATGTAAAAACTATACTGGTTTTTCAGAACAATGTCTTATAAAATCTATGATAAGAGTATTAAGACATGCTTACAGTATACATGTATAATTTACTATGTAGCTTGCTACGATTTGTGTCCAATTTTTCCTTTTCCTTAAGTAAGAAATTATGAAGTAAATAAAGGTAAACTCCAATGCCAATAACTTGTAACCGCTGACTTGTAATCCTATTCTATGATATCAATTTTAGAGATAATCATTGTGCAATTTCTTTCATTTCAGAGACTTGTCCTTTTCAAAGAAGTAAAACTCATATTTTACCTGAGCCCAAGGGAGAAGATGCCAAGCAACTGCATGCCTATTGTTAAACATGATTTATTATCTATTAAAGATAATTCATTATGAAATTAAAGTTTTCTTATCATTTAAGAAAAAATACAAAAAGTAATGATGATCCTCTGAAGTCATGTATATTCTGAAGTGCCTTTTAAATTCCAATATATTAGCTTTATATTATCTATGGATGCATGCCGGACAAGATTAAAATCTGTCATATTTAAACAAAAGAAATAATTTCACTTGCCTTACCATTTACATATCAGAACTTTTGTTGAAGAATATCAGTGTATATAAAATATTGAGTTTAATCTGATATACATGTTATTGTAGCAGTATATTTTATCATAATAGTACTTCACAATGAGGCTGAAAGCTAAAGTTGTCATAGCAACACGTCCGTCTTCTTACTGAATGTGTGAAACTAGATTTTTAAAAGGGACTCATTGATTCTGGATCATGTAAGGTGACTACTAAGGTCTGTGGGAAAGAAAATCAGACATGCACGAACAGCCTCAATATATCATTCAGAAAACAACGCTTTGAAAATGCCTCCCCCTCCTTGATCTACGTGAATTCTTCTTATTTAGAACTAACGGTGGTCCGATGGCCAGTTTGTACAGTAAATTTGATTGGTCTATATACAGCAATCAAAAACTTCCTAAACCAATTTGTTTATACGAAATTCTAGCGTCCAAAATCACCAAAAAAAAAAAACCATCTGTGTAACATACATGAATATCATTTTGAATTATGCCTCCTTCATGAAACATAATAGAATTCTCACATTTTATAATTTTGCATGTATCTATAAAAAGTTTCAAGGTCAAAGACTACCTGGTTTTGCATTTACCGTTTAAAATACAAAGAAGATTAACCCATCCCGACATGAAAAGAAATATAAACAAAGTACCTGTATAATGCATTAAAGATGATACCTTCAGGGTTATTTATTTATTTTATTATCATGATTATGGTCTACATGAAATTGCTTCGGTCTATTGGAACTTAAATCACTAAAGACCGAATGTCCATAAGATTTCATAAGTCAATTTCAAAAACTGAAAAATTTTGTACTTAGATTCTTTGAGTTTAAAGAAAAAAAATCCCCTCGGAAATAATTAAGCGCTCCTTCGCTCAAATTAGCACATCACGTGTTTATACGTATGAGACATAAAAATATTTTTTAATGTCAGGCAATTGAAATAAAACCACTTTTCCCACAACTTCACCTCCCTTTCCCGCCCCTCTCCCCCTCCCCCTTAAAAATTAACCTTGGACCGAGTTGATAAATAAAAATGTAGAGGTTTCGGGGGGACTCAAGATCTGGTACTGGGACCACAGGGTTGCTTGATATGTTATGTTTTAACCTAAAGTGCATCAAGCAACCGGGAAGCGCGATAAATTCCTTTGACTAGGTGATTTTCCCAGAGGTTTTCCCATGAACGCATTGTAAGTAGTTAAATAAATTATAAATATTGGCGTTATCCTTTTTCTTAATTCATAAAAATAGAGCGGATGTCATTTCAAGGATGACAACCGAATAATAATGTATTTTCATTAGTTCACGAAAAAAAAAGAATAATACCTTGTAACAGAAAGGAGGGGATCTCCAACAACACTAGGTTGCAGCACCCACAGCAAAGTCCCAAAACACCCATGCAAAAAACACAGAACAGATACCCACAGAAAGAGACACAAAAGGTACAAGGAACACCAAGTCACAACATAGAAACATGAAACATAAAAGACTACACATAAACCAACGAGACCAATGGGCAACCGGTGCAGACTTAGGACGGCCATCTGCCACGTAAATAGCAGACGGTGTGGTTATCCTGGATTACGTGCGCACAACCCTCCCACTATTCCGATTTCCCAGAGGTCTCGAAGAACGCTCAATTATGGTGTAAAACAACCTCCTCACTGTTAACATAGGCGATATATAAGCCTTCTTCTCCTGCTATTGATCAAAACGATGAATATGTTGATTTTTTTAAAGGTTCGCTTTTAAGTATATAAACTTGCGTATGTATGAATGGAAATCGATATTGCAACTGTATTCTCTAACAAAATATAAAGGATGTACATAATAAGCACTGACATCCGGGCAATAAATTTATGAATTTTGCTCCATTTTCGGTGTGATACTTTGACATACGAACTTATTCATCGTTGCATAAATTTCATATAAAATGAGTAACGTTGAGAGACACAATTATTGAAGGGATTTTGTGGACTCACTAGTAAATGTTTCGGAGTTATTGAAGATATTTGCCACCATTGCCATTGAATTTTGGCGGGTTCTTTGCGGATGGATCGAGATTGTATGACCTTTGCTTAATTACAGATGTTCACTGTAGATTTATGTGATGTACTAGCTTGCATGCATTTTGTTCATGAAATAAAGTGTTCACTGTTTACATTATGTATAAATCCAGCTCTTTTGCTACATGTACAAAGTTAAACATTGATTACAAATGTATACATTTCACACAATATTCATTCAATGTGTCTGTATAACGCCACGTTAACAAACATACGGAGTGAATTTTTATCTATATATCGTCACTAACGCCGAGCGCCGCTACATTAGGCCTCGGTATTCAATTATTACGTCGCCAGTTTCATGAACTTGAAAAAATGTCGTCTATTTAAAAATAAACTAGATAATGAAATGGTAATTTATTTAAATCATAAGAAATGACTGTAACAATTTTCTGTCTATCGGTGTATTATAGACACAAACCGATGCACAAACAAAACTAGATATTTTGTGCATAATCAGGTTTTTTTTGGGTCGATATACAGAAAAAAATTATTATGTACATTCACTTTTTAAATATTTTCGTTTTAGTCACATTGTCTGAAAAGTAAATGAAGGAAAGAGTAAAATTGTGTTTGATAATGTTTATGGCTTAACAGAGGTGAAATATTCTTCAAAAGTCATATTTCACAGTTTAAAAAGTCATTTGACGGTAAGAGTTACGTGCTCTTGATAAGCGTCGTTTAAACGTTTGAATTTCGCACAGAAAGAGTATCATAGTCACCTACTGATAGAAATAGTAAAAGCACCCCCTGTTACTGACAATAAATTGTAAAAAGGCTGTTACTCTTAGAAACTGTGTTTCCCTACTAGAAAAGTGCTACCAGACCTTTGGCATGGACTTGGTTTTTGTCCATGAAATGCAAATACGATCAAAACTTACCTTTTTGGTTGTGTTGCACTGAATTTTCCCTAAAATAAACTATATAGGTAAATAATTCATACGGTCTGGTAGTACTTTTATTTTAAAGCATGAAACGGCAAATCGATTGGTATAAAGATTATGAAAAATAAACACGTACAACAGGGGGTGCTTTTGCAAAGAATGTAGCGTATCGACGCGAAGCTATTTTTAGCAGTTTGACAGCTGGGGTCACGTGACATCTGCGATGAAAAATATGGACTGCATTTTATGACATCATATAATTAAAAATTTACGAAAATTATTTTAGATTTAAGCAAAGGTGAAATGAAAAATATGCTGCTAAATGAGGTACGCAATTTTACCGCAAAAATGGCAGAAATCTAGCTTGTCTCTTTAAAAAAATCATTGAAAATCTAAAAATCGATATTTTGACGAGATTCTTTCACAGTTTCATTTCTAACGATAAATATAAAAGAAAATGAGAAAAAAAAACTGAAAAAGTGGAAAATAAAACTGGAGATGCTGCCGTTTGAATCCACTACCCATTGGTCCATTGGGCATGGAAATCTTACATTGTGTTTTTCCGTAAAAATCAAAAAGTGGATATCTTGACACAATTCTTTTACTTGTAGGGAAACATGAGTACCTCATACCTACCAAGTTTCATGACAATCTGAGAAAAAAGTAACTTAGATATGATAAATATGCAGTAAATGAGTGTGTAAAATCATACACTTATTGAGTTATTTCAAGAAATAGTGCAAAAATGTGCATTTCTGAATAAGTCCGAAAAGACGTCAAAAATTTGACTTTGGAGTGGAACAAAATATAACAACACTTCTTAAGACATCTCCCTAGATCATCCTGATGCTTTCGGTTTGTCGATACGTGCATCCGTTCTGAAGAAGAAATTTGTCAAAGGAGGGTACCCCCGTGACCTACTTTTGCCTGTGGTGGCGCCACCTGTCGAGGGATCCGGACGAAAATGATAACACTTATAGGAGACCATAAGTACTTTATACCGACAAAGTTTCATCAAAATCCATTTAGCCATTCTTGAGAAGAAGTCGAAAATGTGAAAAAGTTTACGACAGACAGACGACAGACGACGGACGACGGACGGATCGCTATGACAATAGCTTATTAGAGCCTTTGGCTCAGGTGAGCTAAAAATCACAGAATTTTGCCAAATTTTGTAAATTGCATTCAAGATGACCTTGATATGGCTCCTGTGACCTTGAAAATGTTTAAGGTGATTTTCTAATCAATAATGCTCTTTTATATGCACTGATAAAAATGCTTAAAAATATATAGCGGACTTCTAAAAATTTACTAGTAAAATACTCTAAGTATAATAGCATTGAACATGGTTACCATTTTTATACCCTTTTGAATAAAATTGTGAAGAGGTCCCACTCAAAATCAAGTTAGCCTGACATTTCAGATTATTAGCCCTTAAAATTGAGCAAAATGTTTTAAATGTAGGAGCTTTTTCGGTCTTAAATAGGGCCTAATTAAAACATGATTTTGCCTACATTTTGAGCATATTGACAAAAAGAATAGCGAATGGAAGCAGATATCTTGTGTAGTATTTATACAATGAAAGATATAAAGAAAAAAATTTTAGGAAATTTCAGCTGACTGTAATAGCTGTTACCATAGAAACGAGCCTTGTGAAAATGCCGTGTTACAAGTATTCTACTGATACGTAAAATTTCAAACATGGTTTCTATGGCAGTGAAAACTTAATTTGTAAATAGGAAGTTTATTTTATGTCTCAGTACATCATATACACCTTCCATACCAACAAATTCTAAAATTGGAGACATGCTTTTTCTACTTGCTTTCGAAATTCTTTTGGTCCTTACAGAGAATAATACCCATTGATTCACTCGAATCATATCTGAAATGGATAGTCTTTTTACTCCCTAAACCAGATTTCTTACATTCGGATATTACAATCCTTTGTCAAAAACCAGAGTCTGTGAAGGGAGAAAAAAATTCAAAACCATTTACATATACCTAAGATCATTCTTTCTTTTTAAAGAATATCAATTTCACAACATTATAATTATAAAGTGAATACAAACTTTGTTATGGAAACATAAATGCCCCCGGTGGACGCTTTGAGAAAATGGCAATTAAAATAGATGTTAAGTCACTAAGTCAAAAGTCATAGTATCAAATGAAAGCTCTGGTCATGAGGTATCTATATGTGAAATATCAAAACCCAACTGCTAATAGTACAAAAGTAGGTCAAAGGTCTAGGCTAGTAGGACGAAAGTCATGATATCAAATGAAAGCTCTGGTCATGAGGAACCTATATATTTCAAAAGTAGGTCAAATGTCACTAGGTCAAAGGTCATTGTATTAAATGAAAGCTCAGGTCATTAGGAATCTTTCTGTGAAATATAAAGTATGAAGTAACCAGGTTAAAGATTTTTTTAAAGTATATGAAACATCAATGTCAAGGTCACTAGGTCAGAACTCATGGTCCCAAACGAAAGGTCTGTTCATAAGATATCCACAAGTAAAACATCAAAGCCCCTTCCATTTATGATTCAAAAGATATAACCAAATTTTTAACTTATCTGTTTGCACACCTCCCCCCCCCCCATTCCATTCCATTCGCTAAGATATCTCGAAAACATGATAACATTAAAAAAGAGCCCATTCTATATATGACTTTACATAAATTTCATGTGAACTATACGAGATATGAAGGCGTTTTAGGGAGAAATAGATTTTATATGAATTTTTTTCAGCATTTTCCTTAAAAATTAAAAAAAGTAGTCAAAATTTGGTACCAAAAGATGCGTCTTTTCAAGACACAAATACATGCGAAATATGAAACCCCTATCATCTCTTTTTAAAATTTATACCATTTCATTGAAAGCGGGACGGAATGGCAGACAGACGAACCAATCGCTATATGCCTTTCAAAATGGCAGTGGAATTAGATGAGATGAAGCAGAGGCTGGTGGAATTCTGGCCGTATCTTTAAAATATAAGCTTAACAAGGTATAGTCAGACATAGTCACTAATCCTCTGGAAAACTTGCTTCGTGCCGGAGAATCCTGCATTTTCACCAGGCAATGCACTGCGACCAACACACCCCGTCAATAATTTGTAGTTGACCGTTTCCGCAGCTATTACCAACCAACAAAATGCACGGATCGAGCATTTTTGGTCAGAATGGGGTCCAAAATTTTAGGAAGTCCACCCATCATGTATGTATATGTCGGTGCACAACACGTTGGGCGGGGGCACATGTGCACGTGCACTATGGATTTATTTGGGAGAGGGGGTTGAATATCACGTAAAATATTGGTAGCTTTCCTTTCAAATGAATTATATGAAGAATCGGCGAGCGTTGCATGCCTGAAAATTTTAAGATATGAAAAATATCAATTTGTCTCTATTCGATCGAGATGAAAATTTACTAAATTTATCTGCTCTTAAATTACGAGGGTTAATTACCCAAAACGTGCATGTCTGGTCCATGTTGTCAATCTATCTGTTCTTAAATTATTCTATTGAATTTGAAGACGTTAACATTTATACCACTTGGTCAGGGTCACTGCTGGTGGACGGGAAATCCCTGAGGGTACATGTGGCCAAGTTCGATCAGTTTCGATTGATCGTTTCTTCAAGGAATTCTAAAATTCCTGTTATCAAAATTTCTTGAACTTTCTAAAACGTTGGTCCTGTAGCAACATGTCCCACCCCTCCTGCTGCGTCTTTCGGTACGCATTTCGACATAGTAACTTTCATACTTTTTTGGCATATACCTTGTTTAGATTTGAAGATCACTGATGAGGTTTAAGTACCCGAAACGTGGATGTCTGGTCCATGTTGCTAATTTATCTGTTCTTAAATGATACTAGTCAATTTGAAAACGTTTATATCTATACCACTTGGTGAGTGTCACTGCTGGTTGACCAGGAGTCCCTGCGGGCACATTTAGCCATGTTCGATCAAATTCGGTTCATCGTTTCTTCAACGAGTTCTAAAATTCCTGTTATCAAAATTTCTTGAAATTTCTAAAACGTTGGTCATGTAGCATCATATCCCACCCATCCTGCTTCGTCCTGCGGTACGCTTTTTCGAGAAAAGAACTTTCATTCAATTTTGGCATATTACATTGTTTAGATTTGAGGATCACTGACGAGGGTTAAGTACCCGAAACATGGATGTCTGGTCCATGTTGCCAATGTATCTGTTCTTAAATGATACTATTCAATTTGAAGACGTTTATATCTATACCACTTGGTGAGTGTCACTGCTGGTGGACCAGGATTCTCCGAGGGCACATGTAGCCAAGTTCGATCAATTTCGGTTGATCGTTTCTTCAACGAATTCTAAAATTTATCTCATCAAAATTTCTTGAAATTTCTAAAACATTGGTCCAATAGCATCATATCCCACCCATCCTGCTACGTCTCTCGGTACGCTTTTCGAAATCGTAACTTTCATACATTTTTGGCATATTACCTTGTTGAGATTTGAAGATCACTGATGAGGTTTAAGTACCCGAAACGTGCATGTCTGGTTCATGTTGCCAATTTATGTTATCTTAAATGATGCTATTCCTTTTAAGGACGTTTACATTTATACCACTTGGTGAGTGTCACTGCTGGTGGACCAGGAGTCCACCAGGAAACATGTTGCCAAGTTCGATAGATCAATTTCGGTTGATCCTTTCTTCAACGAATTATGAAATTTCTGTTATCAAAATTTCTTGAATTTTCTAAAACGTGGGTCTTGTAGCATCATATCCAATCCATCTTGCTACCTCTTTCCGCACGCTTTTCGACATTGTAACTTTCATATTTTTTTGCATATTGCATTGTTTAGATTTGATGATCACTGACGAGGTTTAAGTACCCGAAACGTGCATGTCTGGTCCATGTTGCCAATTAAATTGTTCTTCAATGATGCTATGCAATTTGAAGACGTTTACATTTATATCACTTGGTGAGTGTCACTGCGGGTGGACCGGGAGTCCCCGAGGGCACATGTACATGTAGCCAAGTTCGATCAATTTCGGTTCATCGTTTCTTCAACGAATTCTAAAATTCCTGTTATCAAAATTTCTTGAACTTTCTAAAACGTTGGTCCTTTAACATCATATCCCAACCATCCTGCTTCGTCTTTCCGTACGTTTTTTCGACATAGTAACTTTCATACTTATTTGGCATATTACATTGTTTAGATTTGAGGATCACTGACGAAGATTAAGTACCCGAAACGTGCATGTCTGGTCCATGTTGCCAATTTATCTGTTCTTAAATGATGCAATTCAATTTGAAGACGTTTACATTTATACACCTTGGTGAGGTGAGTGTCACTGCTGGTGGACCAGGAGTCTCCGAGGGCACATATAGCCAAGTTCGATCTATTTCGGTTCATCGTTTCTTCTCTTCAAATAATTATAAAATTTTTGTTATCAGAATTTCTTGAAATTTCTAAAACGTAGGTCCTGTAACATCATATCCCACCCATCCTGCTACGTCTTTCGATACGCTTTTTCGACATAGTAACTTTCATATTTTTTGGCATATGGCATTGTTTAGATTTGATGATCACTGACGAGGAATAAATACCCGAAACGTGCATGTCTGGTCCATGTTGCCAATATATCTGTTCATAAGTGATGCTTTTTAATTTGAAGACGTTTACATTTATACCACTTGGTGAGTATCACTGCTGGTGGAAAAGGAGTCCCCGAGGGCATGCGTAGCCAAGTTCGATCAATTTCGGTTGATCGTTTCTTCAACGAATTCTTAAATTTCTGTTATCACAATTTCTTGAAATTTCTAAAACGTGGGTCTTGTAGTATGATATCCCACCCTTCATACTACGTCTTTCGGTACGCTTTTTTGACATCGCGAAGACCTTTGCATTGAAGATGTTATAATGTACATCGGCGAGCGGAGCGAGCTTCGAAAATTGTGAACATTTTGATTAATTTATATTGTTTTTTGTCTATATTTCATGAGAAGAAAAAGTAAGAGATGTGTCGTTTTCCCGAATACAAAATGTAATCAGACATGATGAGATCTTGAGAATCAAGAAAATTATAAATTTATTTAGTATAAAAAATTGAAAATAATGAAGGAATTGTGCAGAAAAAAATCACAGCTAGCTAGTTATTTTTTCTATTCTATAGAACAAGCATGGGCGGAGCTTTGCGAACTGGAAGTTTGTTGGAGATTTAACACCAGTAAAGTTTTATAGTACATATAGGGTTCAAATCTCCTGTTAGCTCAAAAGTCCTGTTGAAATAGTTTTTAAAACCGTTTCGTGTATTTTTAGACCCCTTCAATTATAAACGGGCAAAAGCTGGAAACCATCATCGAAAATCTCAGGGGGGTCCGCAATGAGGAAAATCATTATCAGTTACCCCCGGTCTTGAACTCTTCATTTAAATCAAGGTATCTGACAATGAGGAAATAAGGGAAGGTCTTTTATCCACGTAGAAATGACAGAAAAACGACTTCACAAGTCATGGAATATTCACATACGATCTGTCTGTAATACGTGATAGGCGATGTGCTTCGAACATCATTGCCGAAGTCGATCTCCCATGCAGAGTTACGTTCCTTGACTGTGAGATAACTCGCATTAACTATGTTTCGCTCTAAACCATGTTAATAAAAACCACCCCAACTTTTACAAACCCTTGCCGCAATAGCCAAATACCTATTTGATAGAGGCTAAAAATGAAAAGAACCACTTCATAGATATAATGACAACCACTCACAGTTCACTGACAACAAATATATCAAGATAAATAACATTTGAGAAATGATAAACAATTATAATTGAGAAATAAAGAAATAACACACCATATACAAAATTTCGAAGACTCCATGAGTAAACGACTATCAGCTTATATCATATTTACAAAACAATCTTTAATCAATATAATAAAATAAAAACTTTCTAACGTTAAAAATTTCAAGGAATTATCCTTAAAAGTTAATGAATAGGGAAAAGGCCATACCCATTTCTTACGACCCAGGGGCTAAACGCTAAAACAAAATAAATGGAGCACAACTAGAGTAAATGATAAGAAAAATACAAAAAAATTAATTTCCTACGTCTGATACTTTCAGAGAAGATGTGGTCATTTTAATATATAACAAGAGCCCCAGGGGGCACAACACTCACCTGATACCCATGCACGCTCTAATTGACATACTGACATTGAATACTGATAGTGCCAGTACCAGGATTTTAGCCCAAAACCTTTCTAAAAAGATTTTTGCCGGATGCAGAGAATTTTTTTTCAGACAACCTTTAAAAGTGCAAAAAAGAAAAAGTAGTCATATTTCAAAACAATAACTTTTTTACTGATTTAAAAAGACGGATAAAGTGTTCCAAAGTCATATGCCAAGCTAGTATAGCTCAATTATGCAACATCAAAAATAAAATCATATTGTGAAATTCCACATTAATGTGCAGCAGAAAAGAATAAAACAATGAAAGGATTTTATAAATTAAGTTTATTTAAAATTGAACACCAAACCTTTCATTATTGATAGCTAGCATGCCAGAAATTATAAAGCCTGTAATTGTGAAACGAGAATGCCCCCGGCGGCATCTTTGTTAGTATAACCGCCATTTTCTGTTAAGTATGTGAGAGGTCAGATCAGCGTAATATTGGTATCAATGGAAAGATCATGTCACAAGGAATACACATGTAAAATTTGAAAGTCCTATCACTAATCATTCAAAAGATATGCCGAATGTTAAAGTTTTTGAAAAGTACGTCAAAGGTCAAGGTTATGGTCACGAGGTCAAAAATTTTGGTATCAATGGAATTGTCACAAGGAATACACATGTGAAATATGAAACCTCTATCACCAGCTTCCATTCAAAGTTATGCTCAATGTTAAAGTTTTTCGGAAAACAGACAGCCAAACAGACAGGCCAAAAACTATATGCTCCCGAATCTTTTCGTGACCCAGTGAAGCCACTTGAACAAATAACTTGCTGAAATGCGGATCTTCTTGCCTATGCATATTTCAACAGGCGAGAAGGAGCGTTGCATTTCAGAATACGCTGTTCAACAACTCAAGTGGTTTCGCTAGGTTTCGAAACAAATTAAAAGGCGTATGAAATTGTTAAGCTTGTCCAACTAGCAGACCTTCGACGTCGTTATTTACTGTTAACTAATTGTTTTACCTCATCATAGGTCTGTTACACCGACAAGTTGTTTGCGGAGAGAGTTCATGAAATGTATCGGTTGCATCGGATTAGCCGACAAAAAGTTATTTGGTCCGATAGAAACTCATCTTGTATTTATTATTTGAACAGATAAAAATTCCCAAATGTCTTACCATAGGAACCTGTCGTTTTATGAGAGAAAATGTTTTATTATTACATACAAGATGTCGAACACAGTTGTTTAAGGATGTTAATAATAATTTATTTTTTTCTATTAAAACAACAGCTTCAAAATCCAGAGGAAGCCGTTGGCTCAGGTGAGCTAAAAACTGAAAAAGGAAAAACAAATTTTGTTGGGGTCCCGCCGGGGTTTGAAGCCACTAACCATGGGTCCATTGGGCATGGAAAACATACATTATACCTGTGTACAATCTTAAAAAATATTCCTTAAAAATCCAAAAGTGGATAACTTGACAAAATTCTTTCACTTGTAGGGTACCATGCATGAATACCTGATACCTACAAAATGTCAAGACAATCTGAAGAGTGGTTATAGAAAAGAAGCAGAAAATGAATGAAAATCAACCCCCGCTTTCCTTTTAACATAAGAAAAAAATTCATAAAAAATCAAAAACATAAAACTTTTAATGAAGCTTTAAGGAGGACAATGTGTACTTTATTCCTGTAAAGTTTAGTGACATTCTGTGCAGCACTTGAAGAGGATAAGTCAAAAATGTGTCGTCCAATTAGAGCCTAATGGAGGACATCTTGGGTTTTCGATCTACTCGAAAAACACAAACGTGGTACACTATGAGGGCAATGAGTACTTGCTTCCTGTAAAGTTTCAAGAAATTCTGTGAAGCGGTTTCAGAGGAGAAGTCGAAAATGTGTCAGCCAATCAGACCCTGTAGCTGCCATCTTGGATTTCCGATCGGCTCCAAAAAACTTAAACTTGTGAGAGGGCAATAAGTACTTGCATCCTGTGAAGTTTCGTGAAATTCTATGCAGCAGTTTCAGAAGAGAAGTCGAAAATGTGTCAGCAAATCAGGGCCTGTGGCAGCCATCTTGGATTTCCGATCGGCTCGAAAAACAAAAACGTGGTAGACGGCATTGAGTTATTGCTTCCTGTGATGTTTCGAGAGATTCTGTGCAGCGGTTTCAGAGGATCAGTCGAAAATGTGTAAGCAAATCAGAGCTTGTGGCAGCAATCTTGGATTTCCGATCGGCTCGAAAAGCACAAATTTGGTAGAGGGCATTGAGTTCTTGCTTCCTGTGAAGTTTCATGAAATTCTGTGCAGCGGTCTCAGAGGAGAATTCGAAAATGCGTCAGCCAATCAGAGCCTGTGACAGCCATCTTGGATTTTCGATCGGCTCGAAAAAAAAAAACTTGGTAGAGGGCAATGAGTTCTTGCTTCCAATGAAGTTTCGTAAAATTATATGCAGCGGTTTCAGAAGAGAAGTTGAAAATGTGTCAGCCAATCAGAGCTTGTGGCGGCTATCTTGGATTTCCGATCGGCTCGAAAAACACAAACGTGGTAAAAGGCATTGAGTTCTTGCTTCCTGTGAAGTTTCAAGATATTCTGTGCAGCGGTTTCAGAGGAGAAGTCGAAAATGTCTCATCCAATCAGACCCTGTGGCGGCCATCTTGGATTTCCGATCGGCTCGAAAAACACAAACTTGGTAGAGGGCATTGAGTTCTTGCTTCCCGTGAAGTTTCTAGATATTCTGTGAAGCGTTTTCAGAGGAGAATTCGAAAATGTGTCAGCCAATCAGAGCCTGTGGTGGCCATCTTGGATTTCAGATCGGCTTAAAAAACTTAAACTTAGTAGAGGGCATTGAGTACTTGCTTCTTGTGAAGTTTCGTGAAATTCTGTGCAGCCGTTGCAGAGGAGATGTCGAAAATGTTAAAATTTTATGCCGGACGGACGACGACGACGATGACGACGACGCCGACGACGACGACAACGACGACGGACGGACGACGAACGGCGCGCTTTGATAAAAGCTCACTTGAGCTTCGATCAGGTGAGCTGAAAACGTTTCAAAAATTTGACTTCGAAGTGGAATAAAAAATAACAACACTTCTTAAGACATCTCTCTAGATCATCCTGATGCTTTCGGCTTATCGATACATGCTTCGGTTCTGAAGAAGAAGTTTGTCAAAGGAGTGAGCTACTTTTTGTTGTTGTGGCGCCACCTGTTGACGGATCCGGACGAAAAACATCAACACTTGTAGGGGACCACGAGTACTTCATACCTAGCTAGTTTCATCAAAATCCCGTCAGCCGTTCTGGAGAAGAAGTTTAAAATGTGAAAAGATTACGACGACGGACGACGACGATGGACGACGGACGCAACACTATGACAATAGCTCACTTGAGGTGTTGGCTCGGGTGAGCTAAAAAAACAAAGACCACGCCCATTTTCTATGGCCCAGAACTAAACAGCTAAAACAAAGTACATGGTGCACAACTAGACCAAAGTCAAATTATAATGAAAAAAATGCATCTCTTATACTTTCAGAGGAGTTGCAGGCAGAAGAATTGTTTATGGACAGACAGACAGACAGACGGACGGACGCCTGACAAAGGGTGATCGCATAAACTCGACTGGTCTGAGACCAGTAGAGCTTAAAAAAAACGTTTTTGATTTAAAGCATATAAATTTGGCTGTGTCGGAACAATTACCTCGGCACTTAAAAAGTACCACTGATGAAAATTTACTTTTCGAAACACGTTTCTATTAAATCAAAATTGGTATCAAATTTCCCATAGGAAGTTAAAGAGTTGGACCACTTCCGTATTAATATATAAATAATTATTTTCTTTTGCAATATGGAGCAGTCAAACGTATTCACCGTGAGTGAATGTAAAACATGTTGATGGTTAACTTGTTCTCCGTGGGTAGATGTTTAATGTTACACTTTGTCTAGTCAAGATCAAAACATGAATCAATTATTTTTGTCAAATTTCATTAATGAAAGCGAGTCTATCATGCTTAGAAATTAGAAATTAGCTAGTTACAACAGTCACATATGCCCTCATTACCGAGCTATGATTATTTATTGCTTAGAAAATGGGTACCCTAATATAACCTTATCTCCGTAGAAGACCGAATGCGAACTCGTGTAAGCACTATTTTGCATAAGGCTACAACTGTATCGAAACAAAACAAAAGGGTGGACGCCTAACACGAAGGACGAAAAGGAATCGACAATCGGTGTTATCAAAATCTGAGAAGAGAAATGTAATAAACGATAAAAGAAAAGAAATACTATTTGGCTTGGCATTGAACAGATATAGGCCATAGAGGACGACCTTGTGATTGAAAGGGAAGTCGGAGGGGAAATTAGCCAAAGAGAGCTACAGTGTACATGTACATATGTAGTTCTCGTTTTAGTATTTATGAGATGTATAGATATAAGTTTGATGTGTATACGTATCTATACACATTATTTTTGTATGTGTGTATATACTATATATATTCAGAATCAATATCAAATATTAAAAAAAGAACGGAAGTCATTGCTAAATAAAAGCTAATCTTCAGTCAGGATTTTGTAAACAAACGCACATGTACATTGCAGACTACACCTGCCATCCATTCAAGCCGTCATACACGTTGTTAGTCATTTGAAAGTGTTCGATCGTCCACGTTTGACATGATTTTGAACGCAACATAATATCTATACATGTTACAATTACTGAAATACATGTACATTTGTATTAGCACAACCATAAGTAAATGAATTATTATTTTTTTCTTTTTGTGAGAATTTTAAAAAGACAGTGAATAAGGAAATATTTACACGTGATTTACATACACTACATGTTTCGTAGTTATCCCACGATGTAAAGGTCATTCAAGCGATTGTCTGATCAGGTAGCGTGCTCACTCTGACTTTTGTATACGTGACATATTTCTGCATACTGTATTTCCTAAGTTTACCGAACTTGTGTGTACCCGAGAATAAAAACGTCTATAAAACAAAAAGGTAATAGATAATTTATGAGAGTAAAATGGCAGTATTTAAAACCCATTTACGATCAGACTTCGTTATTGACAGTTTAATCCCTGCGAAACTATTGTTACTTTAACGTTATCACGTATTGGTTCATTTCAATTGGTTTGAATTTTTCTCCAAGAAGGCATATGAATAGGTCTCTTGCGAAATTCACAACGGCTGACAAAATGACGAAAAATGTCCGAGGTAGGCAATTTTTGCACACTTCTTCATTGTTACGTTACAATGAAACTTAACAGTGACGTCATAATGTAAAACAACGTCAAAAGATGTTGTCTGTGACATTTTGTTCTTTCTAACAAGATTGGAAAATGGTCTTTTGGATCATTATCGTAATTTAAGCTGTTAAACTTGTTCCCCATGACCGGGTGTTTTTCAAATATCCTTCATCTAATTTTTCTCGCCCAAAAAAGATTTGTTTTGACGTTTTATCAATTTTGCATCATATATGTAACATGTATTTTGATATTTCGGAAACTTTGCATTTCATCCAGAAAATCATAAAAATCAAAGCAGGTTATTTCATTTAATAATACCATCAAAATTAAAGGAGGTTAATATCAATTCTCTGTAAGGACTAAAATATTTTGGAAACAGCATGTCATGGATTTTTATGATTTTTCTCCATAAATAGTATGTATAATGCCCTGAATACAAAAATAGCAATTTTTTGAAAATAAATATTCCGGTTGCCATGGAAACGAGGTCTGTCTATTTATAGCACTACAAAAATGGTCAAATAAGTCATCTTTGGTTATTATGTTGCCATGGAAACCATTGTAAGATTTAATTGTTATTAACAACTTATAATCTTTAAAACCTCTATTTTTAGAAAAATTAAGATTTTAAAAAAAATTCTTTCAATTAGCTGAATCCTATTAAATCAAAATCAGTCAAAAATTGTCATAAATTAAGGTTAAAATTAAGGCCTATTTTTGTCCAATTTTTACCATTTTTAAGCAAAAATAAAAAAAAAATGTCAGGCTGATAACACCATCACTGTTGCCAGAACAAAATAGATTTCATTTGCCAAATATAATCACTGAAAAAAATAAGTGAGACCTTGTTTAGTTTTCCTACATTTTGAGGTCAAAAATGGTTGCCATGGCAACTTTTCATTTGACACATGATGACTATATCTTTTCAAATCGATTGTTATCATGGTTTAAATAACTTATATTGCTTAAGCTTTATCTAGGAACAACAGAAGAAATTATTCTCTATTTGAGCACTTCCAAAATTTGTCAAGGTCATTGACTCTAAGTTCAAGGTCTATTCAAAATAAAGGTTCCAATTTCAATAAAATTTGCATTTTTGTTTTTATTTATTATTACTTATTTTAGGCTTGAATGTCATATATTTGTATCCAAAATACTTCTTTCTCAAATTAGGACCAATAGGTGGAAAAAGATTAATATTTTTAGTTCAGAACATTTCTCGTAAAAAAAATATACCCCAGACAAAAATCTTGATAATCTCACATTTTTTTATGTGTATGCATGAAATATTAGCTACAAATCAAGGATATCATTGATTTTGAGATTTTTGCAACTTTGGTCAATAAGTGGGGGATATATCCAAAATCACAATGTATGTGTTTGTTTTACCCAATACCACACGGTGGCTGAGTAACTGCCTCTCATACTTTTTAAAAATCACAGAATGTTGCCAAATTTTGTGAATTGCATTCAAA
The DNA here is from genome assembly GCA_033119305.1 of Pinctada imbricata. Lineage (NCBI taxonomy): Eukaryota > Metazoa > Mollusca > Bivalvia > Pterioida > Pteriidae > Pinctada > Pinctada imbricata. Next base: position 27,908,575 of record VSWD01000003.1, on the reverse strand, counting down.
ATGACCTTGACATTGGGTCCTGTGACCTTGAAAACTTTTAAGGTAATTTTTTAATCAATAATGCTCTTTTATATGCACTGATAAAAAAAATGCTTAAAAATATATAACGGACAGCTAAAAATTTACCAGTAAATTACTCTATGTGTAATAGCAATGACCAGAATGTCACCATGGTAACCATTTTTTATACCTTTTTGAATAAAATTGTGAAGAGGTCCCACTGAAATTTTAACATTTTCTTAAAGATCGAGGATTAAACTTAAAAGATAATTGGCAGTAGAAATCAAGTTAGCCTGACATTTCTGATTATTTGCCCTTAAAATTGAGCAAAATCATGTAAAATTAGGAGCTTTTTCGGTCTTAAAAAGGGCCTAATCAAAACAGGTTTTTGCCTACATTTTGGGCATACTGACAAAAAGAATAGCGGGCGGAAGCATATATACTTCTTGTGTAGTATTTATATAATGAAAGATATAAAGAGAAAATTAAGGACATTTCAGTTGACTATAATAGCTGTTACAATGGAAACGAGCCTTGTGAAAATGCATGTAACAAGTATTCTACAGATGCGTAAAATTTCAAACATGGTTTCCATGGCAACGACAACTTAATTTGTAAAAAGGAAGTTTATTTTTGTCTCAGTACATCATATACACCTTCCATACCAAAAATCCCCAAAATTGGAGACATGCTATTTCCACGTGCTATTGAAATTATTTTGGTCCTTACAGAGAATTGCTTTTAATATCTAAGTACCATCCCTCAAATACTATCTTGTCATAGATTTCATTTAACTATGCTACTGAATCGAATCTTCCATACACAAAATGTGGAGCCGCGCACTCTCTGCGAAGTAAAAGTGCTAATCAAAATTAAAAAAAAAAAAAAAAACGTTTGGCGGTGTCAGAAAATCACTTCGTCGTTTAATAAGTGCTACTTATCAGGATGTTATATCCTAAACAAGTGTATGGCGCATTAATAGCAATTCTCTGTAAGGACCAAAATAATTTCAATAGCACATGGAAATAGCATGTCTCTAATTTTGGAGACTTTTGGTATGGAAGATGCATGTGATGTACTGAGGCAAAAATAAACTTCCATTTTACAAAATAAGTTTTCTTTGCCATAGAAACCATGTTTGAAATTTTACGCATCAGTGGAACACTTGTAACGTGGCATTTTCAAAAAGCTCGTTTCCATGGTAACAGCTATTATAGTCAACTGAAATTACCTTAATTGTTTTCTTGTTCGTACTAGTCAAAATTACTAACTTACATTTTCCCAGTTACTTCAAAATAACGACTGGTAGAAATCAATTGTTTAATATTATAATAACAACGAGAGTTTTCTTTTTAATGTAAACGAATAAATGATCATCCCGCGATGTGAATCTTCAAATTCTATAGCATTTTAGCAAAGAATCATCCGCTTCCGGTTTGTAAAGGCCTTGTTACATGACGCGATTACTTGCATGCAACCAATTGCAGATGATTTACGGCCCGGGCGAGTTGCAGCGACTCGCACTGTTCCACGTTGCAATTAATTACATATATTTTGTGCAAAATTCGTATCTTTCGCGCCTAAATTTTGCGAATAAAATGTATTATCAACAGACAATACGACGTGTATTAACATTCTGTTTTATAAATATGCATATTGACTTTACTTCCTCGACGACGATATAGAAGAAAAACACCATTTTGACCGAAGAAATTCTTAGAATAAGCGTACTGTGATCCTCTGTTAGAAATGTCGCCATTTTATTGTCAATGTAATTAATATGACCAAAATTCGCCAAATAAGGGTTGAAAGAATAATGAATACCTGGCAATTTGATTGGCTGACGCTTAAAGTCGCATGCAATAAATCGCAAGGGATAGAACATGTTCTTATTTGAAAACAGTTGCATGCGACTTTTGAAAGTCGCATGTGATTAGTTTTAAGATATGTTACTCGACACATGCGACACAATTTGTCGCTTGCATCTAAATGCAAACGATTAATCGCGTCGTGTAACAAGGCTTTAAGAAAACTTTGTCTCTTGGCTGGAAAAAGGATACAATAGAAATAGTTCTCTTGTGAATACTATCATTGATATACCGGGTAAAGATTTTTGTGTTGAAACATTTCTTGTGAATACAATATTCAATTTGTCCTGTGCTAAGCCACTTTTCTTGAAAAGTTAACTTAGAAAAAGATGTTTGGTAAATGGAAGCTCATTTTACGCACCACTCACAAGAGTTATGTGCACGCATCCATTTTATTGAAAATTCGTTAAGTTTTACTTGCTTATTATCGTTTTTGTAACAAATGCATTTCGTTTAATTTATGTTTTTTTCTTATCAAACTTTGTACAAACAATTCTTTAAAAGTGGTTTGATTGTAATGTTCCGATAAAATACGCGAAATTCACAAAAAGTGTGCAAAATTCAAATTTCGCCACGGTCTGTTTCCGTTGAAAGAAATTTCGTGTTTCTTGATTTTAAAGTAAAGAGTGAAATGTTGCATATAAAATTCAATTATCGTTAGAATAATTTGAATTTCACATTAACGAAAATCCATACCCGTAGAATGGTAAGTTAGAAATTTTGACAAGTATATCTTTCATTGTATAAATACTACACAAGAAGTATGCTTCCACTCGCTATTCTTTTTGTCAATGTGCTCAAAATGTAGGCAAAAACCTGATTTGAAGAGGTCCTATTCAAGACCGAAATGTCCTGGAAAATGTGTGTATGCATTTCTCAGAAGAATTGTTGTCCTATTTTTGAGAAAAGTAAAATTTCCTTTAATTTGCGATTTTCGATACTTTCGCAAGTAGGTAAATATCAGAGCTTCATACATATCTGACGCTAATTCCCGAGAAATAAGAGTTTTATATTCAATCTGGTTTTGTTCTCATATTGAACATAATGTACGAAGTTCTGGTGTATTTTATTTATTTTGTTGTATATTGCGTCATCATTGTTAAGCGAGAAGATGGATTTTAGCTAAAAATGCAACGAGTACAAAGGTATCAATCGAGCCGTATCTGTGACGTCATATCGTGTTTTCACTTCCAAGCATTATTACACATCTTCTACACATTCTTTTTAATTTTTTTCAGTATTTCTAATGATTTTCTGAGTACTCCGAACAAAACATGACGTCATGTGCCCGACGACCTTAACAATAATTGAGAAATACATTTATACATTGTGTAAAGCGTCTTACAAAGAGTTCGTACAACAATGATTTTGATACTAAAGCATTCGTTATATAAAATGAGAAAAAAAGTGATTTTTTCAGCTTACCTGCATGATTGAAATTATCCATTCCATCTTTTCCACAGGGTCTTAATTATCAGCTTTTATTCAACAAATGCAAAATGCCCCTGAAAATTTAGAATTTTAACTGAAAATATTTTAGATGAAAAGCCTGATTCTTCAAAAGACAAAATGTTTCATGATCTTCAGATTCGAATAGACTAATATTGAAATTATTCAAAGCTTCATATCATCTAAACAGTGGAAGCATGAACATAATATCTCTTCATTAGAATAGCGAATATTTTACCAACGATTAGACTGCTGTTGAAACAGGAAACCTCTTGTTGTTTCAGAAGATTTAACAGCTTTATTTTACTTTCTTGAAATCTCTTCTGCATGACATGTTCATCTCGTCGCTGTTCGCTTCGTTTTCGTCTTGCTTGTTCATCTTTCAATATCACTGCTACTATTTCAATTTTCATGTGATACCGATCAATTCAGTGGATATATATCAATTATCTATGTACTTAATATAATTCCACACGAGTTTCATCGTTAAGGTGATCAAATGCTTAGGAGGAATGAATTAACTTTTTTTAGCTTTCAACATAAGTTACCCTGGCTTCTTAAATTGGTTTCAAGGAACTCGGAAATTGTCAAATAATGTACCCTGTCCATAATTTTGCTTTATTGTTTGGATTATTTCAAATATTTTGGGTCTGTTAGGGAGAACATGTAAATTATGTTTATAACTGAGTTAGATATACAGTTTTCGAATGACCATTTAGTTAAGATCAAGTGGATACTGCCTCCCCATTAACATACATAGTGACTCAATAGATATTATCATTTCATAAATAATTACCTTTGAGTAAACCTCCGACTAATGTAACGGGGAAAAATCATACAGCAAGACCAACCTGATTTGCAGGTAATTTATCTTAATTAAGCAAAATATTGTTAAGGAAAATGGAGGATGGTTCATTGGGAACCCCTGTATGTTGTATCCTTGTTTACATATGACTAATTGTTCTCCTAGTTATTTCAAAGAAATGAAGATTCTTATATAAATGGAGATCACTTAAAGGTAAAGAACGAAACTCATTATACTTGGCGCTACTGAAAATAATTATATCTTGATAACACAAAAATGCAAGCGAAGTCTGCTCCCAATGATGAAAATAGGGGAAAAGAACATTTACACATACAGCCCCGACCAGTGAAAAGTTTAATACTCGCTTTCAATTCGTAAACAAATTGAAAGCTTTTTGAGTGTTTAGCTTTCAAAATTTCGTCAGCGATTGCTTTTAAAATGTTGAATACTCGAGAGACGACGAAATTTCTTCGGCGAATTCTCGTTAACTTATTTTCGACAGCGATTTCCTAGCTTTCAAAATTTTCGTCAGCGATTAGCTTTGAAAAATTTCGAAAGCTATAGTTAAGGAAAATTTCGTCAGCGATTAGCTTTCAAAAATTTTGAAAGCTATAGTTAACGAAATTTTGTCAGCGATTAGCTTTCAAAAATTTTGAAAGCTATAGTTCACGAAATTTCGTCAGCGATTAGCTTTCAAAATTTTTGAAAGCTTTTCGTAAGCTATTTTGAGTCGAGAAAACCAAGATGGCCGAAATCAAAGCAATCATCATCATAATGTGCTTGATTAATAATAGTAATAATGATGTTTATTCAGATGAAATTAGGAAAAATATATATCCTTTGATAAAATGAAATGCTGTATTTTGTTTTATTTATTCACAACTAATTATATAAGTTTAAAGATTCAGTGTTTCCGATATCGGACTAGATTTAACAAAGGACCTCGCACGAATTGGCGGGAAATCCGCCCAGATAGCAAAATATCCTCCAGGGTTACTAAAACTATTCTAAGGTGTAAAATATATATTCATAGATAGAAAAACTTATACTCGATGATATTTACTAAATACATGAATATCATTTACATCACCTACTTGGCATTTATTCTAAATCGAAGCATAATGGGGTCCACCGTTTAAAGTTTGTGGTATTACGTTATACAAATCAATAAAATGAGATGAAATTGAGAAAATAGTTTTACTCTGACTTATTATATTTATGTAAACGTCTTCAAATTGAATAGCATCATTTAAGAACAGATAATTTGGCAACATGGACCAGACATGCAAGTTTCGGGTACTATACCCACGTCAGTGATCCCCAAATCTAAACAATGTGATATGCCAAAAAAGTATGAAAGTTACTATGTCGAAAAAGCGAACCGAAAGACGTAGCAGGATGGGTGGGATATGATGCTACAGGACCCACGTTTTTAAAATTTCAAGAAAATTTGATTACAGAAATTTTAGAATTCGTTGAAGAAACGATCAACCGAAATTGATCGAACTTGGCTACATGTGCCTTCGGGGACTCCTGGTCCACCAGCAGTGACACTAACCAAGTGGTATAAATGTAAACGTCTTCAAATTGAATAGCATCATTTAAGAACAGATAAATTGGCAACATGGACCAGACATGCACGTTTCGGGTACTAAACCCACGTCAGTGATCCCCAAATCTAAACATTGTGATATGCCAAAAAAGTATGAAAGTTACTATGTCGAAAAAGCGAACCGAAAGACGTAGCAGGATGGGTGGGATATGATGCTACAGGACCCACGTTTTTAAAATTTCAAGAAAATTTGATTACAGAAATTTTAGAATTCGTTGAAGAAACGATCCACCGAAATTGATCGAACTTGGCTACATGTGCCCTCGGGGACTCCTGGTCCACCAGCAGTGTCACTAACCAAGTAGTATAAATGTAAACATCTTCAAATTGAATAGCATCATTTAAGAACAGATAAATTGGCAACATGGACCAGACATGCACGTTTCGGGTACTAAACCTTCGTAAGTGATCCTCAAATCTAAACAATGTAATATGCCAAAAAAAATTATGAAAGTTGGTGGGATATGATGCTACAGGACCCACGTTTTAGAAATTTCAAGAAATTTTGATAACAGAAATTTTAGAATGCGTTGAAGAAAAATTTGTGACCATGACCTCTTACCTAGTGGCTTGACTTTGGACTTTGACGTACCTTTGGAAAACTTAAACCTGGTTTCTGACAAAAACCTCTATAGGCGAGCTATGTAATATTTTATTACCCTATGTTTGATATTTCGATCGCCTGGTTGACATCGTTCCCCACCTTGTTACAGGATCTAGCTTTTTATGCTGGTAGATCTTGCAATACTCAAGCTTCTATTAAAAGGAAATCCTGTAGCAAGGTGGGGAACAATACTCTAAAAAAACTTTTCCAGTTTCCATAGGCTTTAGTGTTAAAATTGACTGTTTTAACACAAATTTTACACAACATAAAGGTCACATGTTTGAAATATTACTATTTTTATAAAATTCATACCAAATTCAGAGTTTTAATTCCTTTTAATGAGAAAAAAAAAATTCGGTCCCGACTGGGCGAAATTCCCTTCTTATCGTTCGAGCTCCTTACAGAAGTTTGATATAACTCTGGTTTCTCTGTGACTGTCGGAAGCTTTGAAAGATGTTTCACAATCGGTGAATTTTAAAGTCCACGCCATTAATAAGACGGCTTCGTTCATCCTCCAAACTGTACAGAGGAATTTGTCTTAGGCGTACTGCAGCCATGGCAAAAACAATATGGCTCCCCAGCGTTCAAATACTTTCAAAATTAACGTCAGCGATAGCTTTTTAAATTTTCGTCAGCGAAAGCTTTCGAAATTTTCGTCAGCGATAGCTTTCAAACATGTTGAATGCTCCGAGATGACGAAAATTTGAAAGCTATCGCTGACGAAAAATTCATTAACGAAATTTTCGTCATCTTTATCTCGAAAGTTTTTTTAGCTTTCAATATGTCGTCATCTCAGTAGCTTTAAAAAAACTGACGAATTGTTAACGAAACTTTCGCATATAGCTTTCAAAATTTCGTCATCTTGGCGTTTTACTTTCGACTGGTCTGGGCTGTAAATCGATGCATTCAATAAGATTTTTTGCCGTTAGTGCGCTCTCTAATGCTAGAATGAAAATGCCGCTGCGTTGCATATCAGATGGGGAACGCAGCGTCACCATTGTCATCAACAAAGCGCGCCGCTATTTGAAAAGAAAATGAGAAAACAAAACAGTGTGATCTTAAAGGATGAACAGTACTTTGTTACCTAATTTGATGAATTGTGAATCGGGAAAATAATGAATATTCAATCATGAATCAAAACTTCCAGTGTATTAGAGGAGTTTTAAAGGTGATGAGCACTTAAGATGCTCAACGCCGTGCGTACCGTACAACAACCTCTACCTAAAAGAAAACGGATATAAAAAGCAAGAAACAAAGACACAAAAAGAGCAAAACCATGCAAAAATAGATAAATAAATACGAATGCTGATTGATATGTTATGAGCATCGTCATGGAGGAGATACACAGGGATGTTCTTTTTAAGTCCTGTTATTCTCTGACTATATAAGGCCATGTACCCAAGGACTGGCCTCATTCCGACAATTCAAACCGACAGAATAACACTCTAAACTAAACAAGGCAGTGGCATACTTGTGAACAGGAGCATTGTTCTATTGGAAGTACGGGGACATGATAAAAGCATATCGGATCCTTCTTCCCAGAATGACCAATGACATTCTGAATTGCGATTGAATGAAAGTCATCATAACCTGACAGGACATATATAAATATGTACATCGATACAATCACAAAATCTGACATGTTTTCAAAAAGCGAAACTGATAGTGAGTTAAATCCTTATGCATAATATTAAGCATCTGGTCTTTTCCTGCACCTGATATTTAAATTGAGCCCCCGAGTCTTTGAAAATGTGCGCGGCAATTTTATCCTTTATAACTCTATGTAATCTTGTGAATGCCAATTCTCATATTGTATAGTTGATGAAGAGTTGATTCTTTTTGTATTAAAATGAGACGGTGGTCAAATCGTGAACCTGATATTTTGTTTGAGGTCCTGATCCCTAAGGTCTTGAAAAAATGGGTATGCTCATTTCTCCTATATAACTCTATGTAATCTTCAGAATACCAAATATCAGAAAGTATTATTAATGAATAATAAATCATTTGTGAATTGTAATGGGTCTGTAGTCTAGTTGTGCACATGCTATTTTGTTTGAGCCCCTGACCCCTATGGACTTAGAAAATGGTAGTGGTCATTATAACTCTATGTAATCTCGTGAACAAGCTATAATAGATAGGAAATTAGTTCTTTATGCATTATAATCGGTTTATAGACTAGCTGTGCACTTGATATTTTATTCGAGCCCCTTATCCCAAGGGCCTTGGAAAACGGGTGTGGTCATGTTCTCTTACATAACGCTATGTCATCTTGTGAACACCAATTCTTAGAAACTATAATTGATAGCGAGTTCATTTTTCTTGTCTTGTTGTGCCCCTTGTATTTTGTTTGAGGTCCTGACCACCAGAGTTTTGAAAAATAGGTGGGGTAATTTTCATATATCTCTATGTTATCTTTGAAACACCAATATTCACCAATGCGTTTAGGGAAAAAATGTTAGTTCCTATTTCCAAAACGCATTGGTGAACATTTTTCGATTATTATTATTAGAATTATCGGCCCTCAGAGTTTACATTGAAGTCAATGGACAAATAAATATTTTAGCGATATTTTCCAAGAAAATGATGGGGGCTCAAATATGGATAGATGAAAAAAAATTCTTAAAATTAATATTTATCAAATTTCACTGAAAAATCTCAAGTTCACCGTTTAGATCTTTTGCAATTGAACTTTAAAGTTTTCACCTTAAAGGGCAGATAACACTTAAAATGACCCTTGTAAAAATCTTTTTTACGAAACTTACTATCATAGTATAAGAGTTTGTGCAACATCAAAACGGACAGAAAAATACGAAATATTTCATAAACATAATTTGAATATTTTGGCCATGATTTGTTCATTATACATCTAATGCCGTAAGTGATTTTGCATATAGAATTCAATATTGAGTAAGGTTAAGGTGCTACAAGAGAATAAAATTATGCATATACAAATGGGAGAAGGCAGAGCTTAAGAAATTGGATGTAATTAAAGACATTTTGCTATGTGACTACGATTTCCTGGTAAACAAAATACAACTCAAACCATTTGAGATTGAACTTTCAAATTTACCATGTGGATTGGGTCTTGTAAAACGAAGAATCCTATCGATTTCAAGGTCATAGGTCAAAGGTCAAAGTCATTTTTGGGCTGAACATAGATTTTTGGTTGAAAATATTTGAAAAATTCATTGAATATTTATTTTTGGTCAATATGTTTCGAAATGTCATATGCTCTAAGAAAAAAGTATCTTCTTATACAATTTGAAGACGTTTACATGTAACTGGTTTCAAATTTTATTTTTGCGAAAGGGGAAAAGATGGGTTGTTGTTCAATATATGAATACAATTTCCTCATAGAAAAGAAAAGGCAGAAACCAGATGAGCTCAGAACTTCAAATTTACCACATAAATTGAGTATAATAAGACAAAGAACCTGTTTTATTTTCAATGTAATAGGTCAATTTCCGATGTCGCATTGGGGCTAAAGATAGATTTCTTGGTGAAGGGGGTTAATGTATGTTACTTTTACATGTACCTTGTTAACAAGATAGAGTCCAAACCTTTGAAATTTACCATGTGAATTAAGTATAGTTAGACAAAGAAACCTATTGATTTTCAAGGACACAAGCCAAGGTCATTTTGTGGCTTTTCATGATATTTGTAATTCATGATAAGGTTGCCTATTAGTCATTTCATGAATGGAATTTAGATTTCCTCAAGTTCATTCTTAATAACGACTTGATTATCATGACGGGCGTATGTTGCTTCTTTAGCTAAGGTTTTAAAAGCTATATGTTGAAATTGTAATATATCACTTACTGAACTCTACTGGTGTATTTCTTTTTTCCGTTTTTAGGATTTTCAGTCCTCTGATTTTTTGATCAATTCTATTATAAGAGGGTTTATGCATTATTCAAAACACATGTACTTTTAATCCTGCGAAACAGGAGAGAGTCCACACTGACGTAGTGTCTTTTGGTTGATCATCAAAAACTTTCCTTTTCTGAGTAGCAACATCCCTTCATCGCAGGATTATGGTGTTTTCATATCTCAGTTAATACGTTATGCAAGGGCAAGTACCAAATATACAGATTTTGTTCTGAGTGCTAGGCGTCTTTAAGATAAGCTTCTCAGTCAGGGATACCTTTGTGACCGACTAACCTCTTTACTAAGGAAGTTATACGCTCGATATGGGGAGCTCGTCATACATTATGATCCCACTCTCCCGAATGGTGGATGATATTCTGTCTTAGGCCACTTGAACCATCCAACCACCGAAAATACTTGTATCTTTCGAAATGGAAGTAACCAGATGTGACAATTCTACCGAATTGAAGTGATATGACGGGTGTTGCATGCAAGCAGGAGATGCTTACTTTTCCTGAACACCTGGTTTCACTCCCATTTTTGGATTTCGCTTCTTTTCATATGGTGGAGGTTTTCTTTGTTTGCTTTGGTTCTTGTTTTATCCTGATTTGTATGCCTTCGATTTATGATTTTCTGACTTATCAATTTTGTACTGTGTAATGGGATAAAGTCTTTGTCCATATTTGTCATTTCGTCGTCTTTTTCTTTTTTATTTTTACCATTCTTCTAGCACTCTCAACGTCATTATCTAATAATAATTAAAATATGTTTGTGAATCACGAATGCACCCATCGGCACCTTGGTCATTGTTTACATCATTTGTTAAAGTTCTTGTCACAAGGTATACACATGTGATAAATCAAAGTGATATCACTTACCATTCATAAGTTATGTCCAATTTTAAAGTTTTTTAAAGTACGTCAAAGGTCAAGGTCACGAGGTCATATATTCTGTTATCAATGGAAATGACTTGTCACAATGAATACAGATGAGTATCAAAGCCCTATCACTTGCCAATCAAAAGTTATGCCCAATGGTAAAGTTTTTGCAAAGAACATCAAAGGTCAAGGTCAAGGACACGAGGTCATTTTTTTTGGTATCCATAGAAAGGTCTTGTCACAAGGAATACACATGTGAAATATGAACACCCTATCTTTTAACATTAAAATATTATGGCTAGGGTTAAAGTTTTAGAAGACAAACAGACAAACTGATAGACCAAAATCTATATGCCCCCGAATCTCCGATTACGGAGGCAAAAAAACGAAATAAATCCACGACAGACATACACACTAAGTAAATACTTCCATCTCCCCGATCAAAATTATATTTTCTTGCATTTTGATAAAATTTTACTTTACAATCAGACAATTATTCTTTATATATCCAGTTCTCACGCAGACGACCGGGGTTCGAATCCCGGTATTGTCATATGAGAGTTGAAAGTCATATCCATTCGTTCGTCCCTACCGAGTCTCCTGACCGGGGGGACTATAAAGGGTCCGGTTGGGTACCCACGTTCATGCTGCGGCAAGGGTATCCAGGTGTGGTGCCACCATATAAAAGCCGTTGGAAACACGGACCAACCAAGCAGTACATATATATATATATATATACAACCCTCCTGCATACACGCATACACCACATACACAAGTGGAGGGTGGGCATCAAAATGGGGTAGTACTCCGCCCCTTAAATAATAGAAGGGGCTATGAGGCACCCCAGAGGGGAACGACTTGGCTAGAGTACTCTGTAACGGGCAGTTGGCGAAAGAGTTCCCCGCAATATAACATCAATACAGCCAACTGACCCAATAGAGGGTTGCCAGGTGCCCAAACAGAAAGAAAGAAAAAGAAAGAAAGCTCACATAAGGAGACTTATAATTCTAAAGTTAACATGTCAAAGAAAATCAGTGACAACAGAAATACTTCCTCTCTGGTCAAATATGAATTTTGATTTTACACTAGAATAATATTTGACAACTTATCCACAGTAAAAGAACAAAAAACCCTTCATAACATTAAACTTCTTTTCAATTTTCGGGTCAAGTATAGAATAGGACAAAAATAGTCCCAGGTGTATTCATATGAGAAAATTGGTTCTTGTTACTGTGAACCATATGCAAATTTGGTAATTCTTATACTGAATATTCATGAAGTAATTAAAGTCATTTGCATACTTGAAAATAATTTTTAATAGATATACTATACATATATATACACATAATTTTCAACATATATACTATACATATATATATATACATACTGCATATATATAAACTTTTATTTTCCTTGTGTTCACAGGTCGCCGGGTTGACAGTTTTGCAGCTTTGATTTCCTTGTAATATCTTGTCGACATGATGACAGGTCGACAGGTTGATAGGTCGACAGTTTTGCAGATTATATCATTTCTTGAGTTGACAGGTCGAGATGATGACAGGTCGACAGGTTGACAGGTCGACAAGTCGACAGGTTGAAAGGTCGACAATTTTGCAGGTTACCTTATTACTTGAATTGACAGGTCGACGGGTTGACAGGTCGACATTTTTGAATAGTTGATTTCCCTGAGATCACTGGTCAACATGTTCACATATAAAATATTGATTTTCATTATATATATATATATATATATATATATATATATATAGCACAAAAGAGGTGAAAACAACCACGTTCACTATTCAGACAATGTCGGATCAGCCCCCTACCTTTTTTTGTGCTTTTATATATATATATATATATATATATATATATATATATATATATCGACTTGTCTACCTGTCAATCTATGGACCAATCAATCTGTCTACCCCTCAATTTGTCGACCTGTCAACCTGTCAACCTATGGACCTGTCAACCTGTCGACATGTCAACCTGTCGACCTGTCAGCTTTATCTCTGTGAATAGATGTATTTGATTGATCAAAATTAGCTGTTTTACGTGAATAAATCTTAACCAGTCAATCTGTCTACCCTTCTTTATGTCAACCTGTCGACCTGTCAACCTGTCGACCTGTTAACCTGTAAGCTTTATCTCTGTGATTAATTGTAATTAATTGATCAAAATTAGCTGTTTTACGTGAATAAATCTTCATAATGAAAGTACTTATTAAAATAATGGATGTATGCAGTAACAATGAGTAAGTTCATAAACTATGCAAATGTATTTAAGCTTTTATAAATATATGCAAATTAAAATGATTGTTTATGCAAATCGATTCAAATCTCGGATAGAGATATTAGGTCATTTTTATCCATTGTTCCTCCACATTTACTCCGGAACTACTTTCGTCCTATACTAGACTTGAGCCCAATTTTCTTACCACTTTTTCACAATGTACACCCCTGTGCATCAATACGATGAATGGATTCATTAGACTATAATATTGAATGTCAAAAAATCTTTCTAACGTGGTCCAAGTTCAAAATTTATCACGTTTTGCAATTTAAAAAAAAAACAGAGTAGCGAAACAAAGCGTACACCATAAATCATCCACATCCCTCTATTTACGCTATCAAATATTTCCTCTTAGAAAGTTTGACAACTATGCACCCATCAGACATCTGAAATCCTTACGGCGTACTCCGGTAGGTAGCCGGTACATGTTATGAATTATCTTCGATTTTTAAAATTATAATAATCACCCATCTATTTAGAAGAAAACTACAATCCGGCAACCTCTATACACACACTGTCCTATTACTTATACATTTTTTTTTTGTTGGTAAAAATAATGTCCTAGATCTGCCTATGCAGATTTCCCTTCTTCCTACGTGTTTCTAATAAAATGTCAAAATTTACTTTCCAATTCAAATCACCAGAATAAAATTAATTCACTAAGCTTACCCTCCCCAATAATGCCTTCGCAATATGTAAATTCCTTTACTCCAACAGGAAAAAACGAGTCAAATGTACAAGAGTCAAATACATTTACTATGCTTTCCTTTTTTCTGAGATTGGTACCCTTATAACAATTTTTGCTTCAACCTTGAAGGTACAAAGGACATAATTAACATAATTTAGGTTGAGTACTTCAAGTGTATAACTTTAAAAAAAACAAAAGATGTTGAGAATGTTTAAAATTGACGCCTGACGGAAGGACGACGATAAACGAACAATGGACATATCCCTATGATAATGAATTTTTCTAGACTTCCTGAGATGACCTAAACCATATACTACGGTAACCTCATCAAAAAGTTGAGCGACAGACTATACAAAATCTTTATGTCCTAAAGCTAAAGAAAAAAAAAACATATATATAAATTGGGAGCATTTTTATTCATTTATCGTTTTACGTCTTGTAGATAATTTTGTTAATGTGATCTTCCAATACATTTCCATCTGTTTCTCAATTTGTGCTTGTTCTTACATGTATAACAATTCCACGTCCATCTTCAACTACTAAACTTCGATCATCTCTCGATCAAACGTTAAAGTAAGCTTGAATAATATCCAAACATCTATTCAGTTAAAAGTTGAGCTTTTCATCAGTAGATGGGAGTTTTCATTTCTCCTGTTTAGTAAAATTCATTGATAATTCTTCTTGTTGATATATTGAGGAAGCGGAGTACTTAATCTGCTTTCAAGACTTTCTTTTGGTAGAAAATTGCAAAAATAGCATATACAATTCCATACACAAATGAAACACATCAAAAGCACTGCAAATATTGATTTTAGAGTTCTCCCTAATGTTTGTAAGCGCCGGTATGCTGGAAGATCCGTAAGGTTCTGTATTCTGTATGAAATGAATATATATCCGTTATTGCTTATCCCTCCCATGTGTTTTGCCATTTTGTCTGGTTAAACAAAATGTTAAAGAAGACTGTGTTGTGATCACATACACTTGAATCAGAAAATTTGTCTTTTACTTTTTTCAATCATACACTTCTTCTTTCGTTACATAGAGATAAAAAAGGACTAAGAAAGGTGCGCAAATGTTTTGGAGTAGGGCGTTTGCAATAAGAGAGGGTATCGCCTCGATTCACACTCATTAGAAATCAATTTCTGCAATATAGCTGAACGACTTTGTGGCTCCATCCGTTCTCTTTCGACCCATACCAATTGTTAATTTGAGTGAATCCTTGCAACTGCCGAGACCGGCAACTGTCATGTATTACATAGATCAGCGCATGTGTGTTGAAGCGTTGAAGGTTATTCTGTAACGCCTCTGTCCCCATTTCCGCACCGTTACAAATATTAACAAATCAAGGCGACTTTCATGGTGTCAGGTATTTTTGGTTGCAACAGTAGTGTGCAGTGGTTATAAAATCTTAGTATATGCGTTACATATACTGCGCAAAAAAAATAAAGGATATATATTTAACTTTTATGATAGGGACGTTGTTTTATTTGCATAGTTCTATCGTCATAACTGAGATGAACATCAATTTATAAGTAAGTTGTCAATATTGGTACAACTCTGGGCTACAAAATATCAACGGAGCCAAGTGCCTATCTCCTACCAATTTCTGTAAAAATGTGAATTTCAGAATTATAGAATTTTCACCAAAAAATCTACACTGAATGAATAATTAATTAGTTGGAACTGCATGTCTGATCCAAAGTACACAATGATATTGTTTTGAAAACCCGTATTCAAACTGAACTGTAATCGAAAATCTGGCATAACCCTTGCAGTTTTTAAAAACAAGAGAAAAAGAGTGAGACATAGGTTTCATTAAAATGAGGGGATTTAATCTGAACAATCATTTAAAGTTAAATGATAATCATGAGTTTTATGAATCTGGAAGGTTTATTGAGTAAAGGTAATTAAAAAAGAGATTAAAGAGGAAAGAAATATGACTTTTGGTAAAATAAACATTTTATTCAAAATTGAAAATGAGAAAATTAAAAACAAATACTGCAAAAAAAGATAGTAATGACCAGACATTCTGTTTCTTTTTGTAATATTGTCCCTAGTTTAGCTCCAGTATTTTGACGAAAATTACACAATACCTTACTTTTTTGTTCAATGATAAGTTAATTGACATTTGTAGCAATACATTTAATAGGGATGGAATAATACTCTAAAAGCCTATTGCAATATTATGAGTTATATTGCATTTTTTAATTCTTGATTTCATATCAAGTAAATTCAAGGAAATTTGATTTCATATCAAGTAAATTTCAAGCAAATTTGATTTCATATCACTGACGAGAAAATTCAATGAATCATAAGGAGTTATTGATTCATAAATAATTTCGACCTAATAAATTTTATTAAAACTGATTTCAATTTTATAAGACAATGATTGGCTTTACTAATTATCTTTTCTTTGCCTGAAGATGGATTTGAAAATGAAATTTAATCTTATTCGAATGTAGCAAGTCCTTTGTCTGAAGCAGTCTATGAAAGATGATTTTTTTTTCATATTCATCAACATAATGTTTTGCTTTTGATAACATACCTATCTAGAGTAAAAGAAACTCTCATCAAGATCTTATTATAAAAACAGATCCAAGGCAGTCAAATATTACTGGGATGCGTTTTACGTCCATCTTTATTGGTAAAGATCAGATCAGAGACGCTTTTTTCCCATTAATTTGAATAATAAGATAATTCAAAATGACAGAATGAATATGCCATTTTGACTAAACGATTTAGACATTTCAGGAAAATGATTAGTTATAACGACGCGATATATTGCGATACGCATTTCGTACTGTGATATGAAACTGATTTACTGAATATCGCAATATCTGAATAAATCGATATACTGATTAATACCCCTAATATTTGCGATATTTACATATATTGGATTGTATATAATAATCTAATGGTAGCTAAACGACATTGTAAATAAAGGT
Source organism: Pinctada imbricata (assembly GCA_033119305.1). Taxonomy (NCBI): domain Eukaryota; kingdom Metazoa; phylum Mollusca; class Bivalvia; order Pterioida; family Pteriidae; genus Pinctada; species Pinctada imbricata. Next base: position 27,891,561 of record VSWD01000003.1, on the reverse strand, counting down.
TTTTACGTAACTGGTACTTACTTTCTTCTTGAATTTTTTCTTTCATTCGACAGGTGAAGATTGTTTTCCAATCTATAGAAAAAAAATCCAGAACGCTGACCATCTTTGTAAAATCTTCCGAATTAAATGAAACCCGATGAGGCAATTTTTACAAATCTAATATGTTCATTTTGCAAAGTTGATAAAATATGATAATTTCAAAATAATAATTTTCTTTTTACCAAATGCAAAACATAGTGTAATCAAAGATTACGAAGCTCACCTCGCGGCAGCAAAATTCAATTAAAACAAATCTCTAGGTACATGTATATTGGCTTTAAAAGAAAAATCGCTCAAGTGGAAAAAAGTAGGTCAAGGTCATTTTATGAAAGTTTGATCAAAGATACATCCAATATGCAAGTTTGGTACATGTAGCACTTATACTTTGCTCAATATTAGCTTTTAAAGGCAATATCACTCAAGCGGAAAAGTAGGTCAAGGTCATTTTATGAAAATTTGATCAAAGATACATCAAATATGCAAGTTTGGTACATTTAGCACTTATACTTTGCTCAATATTGGACTTTAAAGGTAAAATCACTCAAGCAGAAAAAGTAGGTCAAGGTCATTTTATGAAAGTTTGATCAAAGATAAATCCAATATGCAAGTTTGGTACATGTAGCACTTATACTTTGCACAATATTGGCCTTTAAAGGCAAAATCACTCAAGCGGAAAAAGGAGGTCAATGTCATTTTCTGAAAGTTTGATCGAAGATACATCTAATATGCAAGTTTGGTTTATGTAGCACTTATACTTTGCTCAATATTGGCCGTTAAAGGTAAAATCATTCAAACGGAAAATGTAGGTCAGATGCTGCATCCGATGCATGGGTTCACCTCAGCATCCCAAGATGAATCACTGGTGCAAGTTTGGTTACTGCAGCATCGGTACTTTGTCAGATACTGAGCTACCCCAAATACTTTAACCAGACATTGACAACGTCATTCAACCGGAAAATGAAGGTCAGATGCAGCATCCGATGCATGGGTTCACCTCAGCATCCAAAGATGAATCACTTGTGCAAGTTTGGTTACTGTAGCATCAGTACTTTGTCAGATACTGAGCTACCCCAAAAACTTTCACCAGACATTGACAACGTCATTCAACCGGAAAATGTAGGTCAGATGCAGCATCCGATGCATGGGTTCACCTCAGCATCCAAAGATGAATCACTTGTGCAAGTTTGGTTACTGTAGCATCAGTACTTTGTCAGATACTGAGCTACCCCAAAAACTTTAACCAGACATTGACAAAGTCATTCAACCGGAAAATGTAGGTCAGATGCAGCATCTGATGCATGGGTTCACCTCAGCATCCAAAGATGAATCACTTGTGCAAGTTTGGTAACTGTAGCATCAGTACTTTGTCAGATACTGAGCTACCCCAAAAACTTTAACCAGACATTGACAAAGTCATTCAACCGGAAAATGTAGGTCAGATGCAGCATCTGATGCATGGGTTCACCTCAGCATCCAAAGATGAATCACTTGTGCAAGTTTGGTTACTGTAGCATCAATACTTTGTCAGATACTGAGTTACCCAAAAACTAAAACGGACGTGGACACCGGGGTTATAGCATAAGCTCATCTCAACTTCGTCGAGGTGAGCTAAAAATGATAAATTTTTATCAAATTAGAATTCATTTCAATGCAAAAGTTAATGAAAATAATAATACAAATCATGTGTTTATAATACACAAATGCCTTATCAGTAAAACAGTTGTTTTGAGAAATAACTCCATGCTCAGGGTCAACAGATCACAATTTGATCAAATCAATGGACCATGTTACACATGTACATGGAAAAAACATAATAATGCATTAAGACAAGGAATGTACATAAAAAGTACAATTGCCCTATCACGTTCAAATGAAGAGAACGTTCAATGTTAAAGGTTTTCAAATAAGGTAAAAAGTAGGTCAAGGTCTCAAATATTCTAAAAGCATTGGAACGATCTTGTCAATCGGGAAACACAGGTTGAATATGACATGTCTATATTCACCATTAAAAGTAAAACGTCTTCAAATGAAATAGCATAATTTAAGACAGATGCATTTACAGCATCGATTAGAAATGCACGTTTCGGGTACGTTACCCTCTTCAGTGATCCTCAATCTAAACAATGTAATATGACCGAAGAGTGTGAATAATATTATGTCGAAAAATGCCTCATCAGTAAAACGTATCAGGATAGGTGGGATATGCTACAGAACCAATGTTTTAGAAATTTCAAGACATTTTGATAACAGCAATTTTCGAATGTGTTGTATAGACAGACGATCAACCAAAGTTGATCGCACTTGACTTCATATGCCGTCGGGGACTTCTGGTCCACCAACAGTGACACTCCCCAAGTGGTTCAAATGTTAAACGTCCTCAAATTAAATAGCATCATTTAAGACAGATGAATTTACAGCATGGACCAGACATGTCCGTTTCGGATACTTAACCCTCGTCAGTAATCCTCAATCTAAACAATGTAATATAACCGAAAATTGTGAAAAATATTATGTTCAAAAATGTCCAGAAATGTACTGAAAAACGTAGCAGGATTGGCCCACCAACAGTGACACTCATCAAGTGGTTCAAAATGTTAAACGTCTTCAAATTAAATAGCATCATTTAAGACTGATGAATTTACAGCTTGGACCAGGCATGCCCGTTTCGGGTACTTAACCGTCGTCAATGATTCTCAATCTAAACAATGTAATATGGCCAAAGAGTGAAAACTATTATGCCTAAAAATGAACCGAAAAACGTAGCAAGATGATGCTACGGTTCTGTTAAATATTCGTTTCTTAAAGAAGGTCAAATATTTAGGACAAAGCATTTAGTCGGCGACTGGTCTAGTCGAAAGGAATTCACTTATAAAAGGAGAGCTCTTTCGTATGCCAACAAAAAGTTATGCCCACCCTTTTTCCAAAAACAGATCAAAAGTCATGTTGATTTTTTGTTGGTATCAATAGGAAGGTTTTGCCAACAGGATACAGACTTTTAAAAAGAAGTTCTACCACCTTCCGTCCAAAAGCTGTACACATTGTAAAGTTTTTGCAATGGACAAACATACAAAGAGACCGACAAGCCAAACCTTATATGGAACTGGCGTTTTTGTTTAGCAGCATAAAAAAAAAACTTTATATGAAAAATGGATCGAACAGAGAATTAGTAGTTGCAGGGTTAAACTAATATTACCGAAAATAAAGTGCAAGTTTCCTTGAAATTTCCTCGTAACTTGACTCTTTGCCCCGCTCAGAGCCTATTTCAACAACAAACCCAAAGGATCCACGATATCCATAAGTCTTTTCTAATTCCGCATTTAGATCTTTTAAACTCCAATCATCCTCGTCATAATTACCCCTTAAAACTGCAATCACCACGTTACATGCTTTTGTCTTTTCTGTTTTAAGATAAAAAATAACAAGTAAAACACAAAAGATTCAAACAGCAATTGATACAAAAGTGTACAGGAGAATGTCATAACTTACTAATGATATACGAAATATGTTAAGCAGACTCTATATTGCTATTTCATGAGTTTTTATAAAAAAGACCTTCGGCGAAGGAACTCCTCAGCACAAGCCACCACGCTTGTTGTCTCCGCAAAATTTTCATACTAACCATACATGAATGATCAATTTTCCGTTTTTCAAAGTGGATAATGCTCCGAATACGTTAGTAAGAGTACTTATTGTATTATAAATATCATATCCCAAATAGCCCATTGATACCACAGTCGTGTATTTCGAGAAAAATCTCTAAGATTGACATAAGTGTTTCTAGCATTAACTACCTGTGAATTATTTGATTCACGTTATATTTCATAAGAAAATGAAAAACAAACCTAGAATTGGATTGAGGACTTTCTTTAAGGATGCCACATCCTTTTGTAATCTGGATCCCTGTGACACTGAAACTATACATCTAGCATCTGCTGGTATTTCGATGGCGCTTCTGAATTTCGTTGAAACATCAGAAAACTTTATGAATGTCTGTAAATTTGTTGCAAGTGTAGTTGCAGTATTCTCATTTTCATGACACACTGTAAAAAGTTAAAGGAGTAAAATCACAAACAAATAATGAAATAGACTGCAAACAGTATATAAATAAGCTTGACATATTAAGGATGGAATCTACAACAAGCCCGGCTGGAGCACCAACAGCAAAACATCAAACCATAGAGAATATAAACACAGAAAATGACAAAAAAGGGACAAGGAACAACAAACACGACATCAATATACCAAACAAGAAAAAACATAAGACCAATGTGCAAACTGTGCCGACTTAAAGCTGCCATCTGCTACATTAATAGCAGATGATGTGGTTTTCTCGATTACGTGTGCACACCCCCTCCTCCGTCATACACACACCCTCACACACCATTTTCCGTTTATCCAAATGTACTGCAACAGCAATAAACTTTGATACACTATGAGAAGCACTTTGGCTGAAAGCATAAATGATGAGAATTTAATATTCATAACACATGTCTGATGCATAAGAATTGGTTTGAAATTTTCTTCCAGAAGGTATAGAGTTGGGACACTTCCGTATTATTTCTATATGAAATATGGTCATTATCAATATTTGTCATATGAAGCTTTACAACACAAACCTATTCCATACTTCACTTCATAAACACTGACCAAATGAAACTATACAACTTCGTCAAACTGAAAAAGTACTAATCGATCTTAATGTAACCTAATGTGTTATTGATAAATCACCAACCTGGCCGTGCAAGGTTAATTTCGCATATTAGTTTAAAAAGATACAATTTTATTTGTGTACAGGCAACTTGGGTATACTTGTCACTTGCGAATTACTTCCTACTACATGTATATATGCCCATAAGTATTTTATTTCTTCTTTTTGAATGAATAAAATATTATCCAAATACAGGTTTGCTGTTGCTCATTTGCCGTACTAAGTATCCATCAAAACGAACATATATGTGACGTCATATTGGGGACAATAAAAACAAAAGGGAGAAGACGGTGCACGGCGCCGATAAAACGAAATAAAAATGCAATTTTTTATCTTAATTGATTCTCTCATTAAGAGGAAAGTATAAGAAAACTTTATACGATGCAAAATTTCACAAATGATTTTGAGAATAATAATGCTCGTTGTAAGATTCGAGAGCTGAATTTCTCAAGCAATATCGACTCGTCCCTTTCGAATCAATGCCTCATATTGCTATTTCTAGGCATGAGAAGAGGGACGTAGTTGTAGTTATTGGTGCTAATTGGTGCTAAACATTACGTGCGCTATATTACGTCATTTACTCGACCGTTGAAGAATTCTGGGCAAGTCTTAAACCAGCACCATTACAGAGCAGTTGCAGTTCATCGTACTCCGGGAATTCACGGCTGCAGTAATGGTTCGGGACATCGGGGTACAACTGACCATAAGGTAAGTACTCTAGTATTTATCGAGGGCCAGTTTTACCATATTGGCGCTGCGAGCAGGGTCTGAATCTTGCTGAACATAGTCTGTTTAAATTCAGGCCGGCGATCACAGGTGTTGTCTGCTTCTTGGTTCACGACAGGTGAGCTGGGAAATTATTAAGATGTTAAACGTCTTTAAATTGCTAAATTTACAGCATGGAGCAGACATGCACGTTTCGGGTACTAAACCCCCGTCAGTGATCCTCAGTCTAAGCAATGTAATATGTCCAAAATGTACCAAAAGACGTAGCAGAATGGGTGGGATATGATGCTACAGGACCAACGTTTTAGAAATTTCAAGAAATGTTATTACAGAAAATTTCAAATGCGTTAAAGAGACACGATCAACCAAAGTTGATCGAACTTGGCTTCATGTGCCCTCGGGGACTCTTGGTCCACCAGCAGTGACACTCACCAAGTAGTTCAAATGTTAAACGTCTTTAAATTCAATAGGATCATTTAAAACCTGATAAGTTTACAGCATGGACCAGACATGCACGTTTCGGGTACTAAACCCTTGTCAGTGATCCTCAGTCTAAGCAATGTAATATGGCCAAAAAGTATGAAGCTTGTTATGTCCAAAATGTACCAAAAGACGTAGCAGATTGGGTGGGATATGATGCTACAGGACCCACGTTTTAGAAATTTCAAGAAATTTTGTAACTTTAACATTTGTTGAAGTATTGGACCAATATTGTTCAGTTACTTCAATTTAAGTCGGATTATTGACTCATTCCATTGTTAATCATTGTTCATTGATCTTGTGGAATTCGGATCTTTTCGGCCGAACTTCTTCTTCTTCGCACAACATAACATGCATAACTTGGGCTCTTGTTGTACATTGGACATATCATAGCATAGAAATTGTTTGTGGAAGTTAAAAAGGAGCTATTTCATCCAAAATACTCCGAAATTTTGCTGTTATTTGTCCTCTTGTCTTCCTTTAAAGTGTTGATTGATCGGGCCGGTCTCATGCCAAGTGTCGGTCGAAATAGATGCAATTTCTGAAGTAAAGAGTGAAGGTAACATCTTCTTAATTTGTGAAAAAGAATATATTTTGTCAATTTTCAACATTTATGCTGTTATTTATACGTGTCTTCCTTCCGTAATCGGGCTGATTGATTGGACAGGTGTCACGTACAATGCGATTCGGTCAATGCAGCGCAACTTTGGATGGGACAGCGTGTTAAACTGACAATGTTATATTGCAAACATTGTATAAAGGAGAAGGTACATTAAGACCCCATATCGGCCCTGTTGTTTCTTGAGAAATTCAAGTCGTGAAAATTGATCAACTGTGTTTATTTTATTTATCTACAAGGTCAATTACATATATACATAAAAAACGCTTTTCATCTTGATGCACCCCTACGACATTATAGGTCATCATACCAAGGATGAACAAATCCGGATTTTTCTCTAGAAATCCACATATATTTTCGAGAATTTCATAAAGAGCAAGACGATCTGCTAAAAACAAAAGTAGAAAAATGAATCAATAACCTCCATATCTGTCCATGAAAGTTGGAAAATTTGTAGCAGACCCTCTTGCTCTAGTTGAAAATTAATTATTTGTCTTGCGTGGAATGTATATGGAAAATGCATGGACCACGTCGGCACGGCCTTATGACATCATTATAATGACGTCATTTGATTGACACCGCAGGTGCATGCACTTGCGTGACATATTCAAATCAGGAATCGGTTTTCTCTTGAAATTTGGTTTGATTTATAAACGTTTGTAGTAAAATCAAACAAACAAAAAAGGCTGAACATTGATATATTTTACTAACATAGTGATAAGGTGTTCACCGAGCATGTCGAATACAATCTCCGCCGGTGAAATAACTTAAATTTTGGGAGTAAAATAGTAAAAAAAAAAAAAACGAGCAAGTTAACCAGAATTTAGATTCGTTGATTCAAGAATCAAGAATCAACTATAACTGATAGGGATGTTAGAAAATGCAGTCACATGCAAATCCAAAGAATCATATATGTATTTGAGAATCCTTCCAATTTTACTTTTTTAAAGAAAAAGTTCAGTGAGTACGAAATGAATCTGAGAAGAAAAAAGATAACTAAACTCTATATAATAATATAGTGCTCAAGAAAAAATTCTTAAATAAAGTATAACGCATTCAATACTAGTTTAGGCAATAAAAACTAGAGAGAGAGAGAGAGAGAGAGAGAGAGAGAGAGAGAGAGAGAGAGAGAGAACTAATGCATAACACCAGACAAAGACCAAAAATATATATATATAAGGTATATTTTTCCAACAAATATCCTACGTAAATATTTATCCCATTTCTGGATTTTTTTTGCAATCTGATTGATCGAGAAGAACAGATTATACGAACCAATCCCCCAACGTGCACGCCATCAAAATAAAGGAGCTGTTAAGATGAGAGCCGTATACCCCTGAATCTCGTGACTTATTTCTTCCGCATGGCGAATCGTATAAAGAAAAACATTAATCATTATTGAAATATAATGTATTTGCAGATCTTATACATGTTTTACATTTTGTTAACGAACTCTTCAGATTGTAAAATTAAGGTCGAAAGAGGTAGGGGTGTTCGGATAGACAATCCGATAATATCGACCAAATAAAAAACCGTGGAAATTTTAGAATATTTTACTTAAAATGGATAGATAGCTAAAAGACATCAAATATGTCTACACTGTGTATCAGAAATAGATTTCGAACGTTCTACCTCCTTCAATCGGTAAATGATAAAATCCGGAACTTAAAATACGGTCTTATTCTTCATTCAATGGCTACTGTGTAAGCCTTTTAGCGCGAAATACACATTGACAAAGAAATGAACATCACACTTGCTTATTTCGTTTCTAATTCTTGTATATTTCACTCAATCAGATATAGTATAGAATTTTTGATGCATTAAAGAGGGAAAATAGTCAAATGTGCTTTCCATCTTTTGTTTTTCGTCTCTGGGGTAGTGTTCCTCCCGGAGATACAGAACCCCACTTTGCAAAACAAAAATTGTATCATGGATACACACCTCCAGTAAAAGTGGCTTTCTGTTTATCCAGGTTCCATAATGTTCAATAAAACTTTTCCGTTTTCTATTGATTTCTAAAAGAAAACGATAAGTTTTGACCCAAATACTAGCAATATTATGCAAAACAGATGACAAATAACTGCATATGCTGATGGGATGCCGTATAGGTAACTATACATATTACAAAAAAAAGTTCTTGAAATTTCAATTTTCAAAATTCCACTTTTCATGGCAGATTTTACACTTTATCTTAACAGCTCCTTTCTGTAGACCGTCAGCAATTCAGCTATTTCCATATAAATAAATTCGCATGTACATAAAAGGAGTCGCGAAACAGAAATTTTCAGTACCAAAGGAACAAAAACAAAACAAAACAACCCCCCACCAAAAAAAAAAAAAAAACAATTATGCGTTTTTCACTGACCGCCCACAGAGATCAAGCCAATAGAAGGCTCTGCTTCGCCTCGCATTCTATTGGCATGATCAACCCGACAAATCTCTGTAGACGGTCAAGATCATGGGCGGATCTAGGATTTTATTTCAGGATTGGTCCGTAAGTCCGAATATTTCTGGTAAGGAAAATAAAACAAGAGCCCCAGGAGGGCACAACGCTCACCTGATACCCATACAAGCTCTAATTGACATACTGACATTGAATAAGACGTAAAATTGATAGTGCCAGGTCACGATTTGAGCCCACATTCTTTCTAAAAAGATTTTTGCAGAATGCAGAAAAGATCTTTTTTTACAGCCTTTAAAAGTACAAACAAGAAGAAATAGTCACATTTCAAAACATTATCTTTTTTTACTGATTTTAAAAGACGGATAATGTGATCCAAAGTCATATGCCAGCTAGTGTTTAGTTCAATTATTCAACATAAAAAAAAATCATTTTGTAAAATTCCACATTAATGCGCAGCAGGTGATGAAGAAACAGACAAAAAGAATAAAACAATGAAATAAACTTAATACTCTCGTGTATGCTGCTTTTAGGGAAACAAATTAATAGGCCCATGATATTGTAAAGCTACATGTACAACTAGCACAAATACGAAATCGTTATTTACTGTTAACTATCTTTCGCCTGGTGATCCGCTGCATCGTATTTGCTGATAAAAAATTATTTGGTCCGATAAAAACTCATGTTGTATCTATTTTTTGGATAGATAAAAATTCCCAAATGTCTGACCACAGGAACCTGTCGTTTTATGAGAGAAAATGTTTTATTATTTACAACCTTAAGCCTCTGTGTTCATCTTTAGAAATGTTATACATATTACAAGATGTCGAACGCAGTGGCTTAAGGTTGTGAATAATAATTTATTTTCTCTTTTAAAACAACAGCTTCCTGTGCTCCAACATTTCATTGAAATATTTCAAGAACTCTGAACTGAATTTTTTTTTCAAGAATTTCAGATATATCAAATGTCCTATATATTCTCAAAATCCTCAGGAAGAGAATTTACTCATTAGATGTTTCTTAAAAAAATCAGTCCGTATACTTCATCTAAGAGAGTCTAAGACAAAGGAAATTCGAGCTAAGTTTATAAATGAGTGTTCTAAGTACATGAATGATAACAAGTATGAAATTTTTCCCAGTATATGCACATTAATTAAAAATCTATTCAAATACCAGTACTATTTTGCTTGCACGATAGATTTTATTAATCTCCTGAAATGTATCACAAGTACAGTACAAACACGGTGGGTAATCTCGCAACGCAGAACAATTTATTTTTCTATATTTTTTCGCAAAATAGATAATTTGTTACAAAAGGGGAAATGTGATGCAGTGTAATAACGCCCTAACTATGAGTTGCATCCAAAATACGGTGGATATTAGCTTTTTATAACGCACAAACACGATCAGCGTTCTACTTTCACTTTCATCTACACCAATCATGCCGATAGTTTTTCGGCTTTATAAAAGGATATTACCTCTCTTACTTTCGATAAAACTCGTATCTAAGGCATCCTTACACTGCATCATATTCCCTTTTTGTGACAAATAATTTGTAATACACGAAATTTTAGATAAACCTAGTGTTGTGCGTTTCGAGATTACCCACCGTTACTATTAAATGGGCGTGGAGGAACCAATCAAATCTGTAACACAAGATATATGGCGACTTTGTGTACCATAGATACAAAAATAAAGCCGAGAAAACAATTGTTAAATAGGGAGATTTTTATGAAATATGCATGTATGGAAAATTTCAACGTCTCAAAAATAAATTCAGAGTATATATATATATATATATATATTTGATTGCATGTGTGGCTGAGATATTTCGACGTACGAAAATAAGTACGCAAAGCCAAACTAGCTTGTCTCTTTAAAAACTCATTAAGAATCTAAAAGTTGATATTTTGACAGAATTCTTTAAATATAAAATAAACATAAAAAGAAAATGAGAAAAAAACCTGAAAAAGTGGGGTCCTGCCGGGGTTTGAACCCACTACTGTTGGGTTGTTGGGTTCATTGGGCACGGAAAACCTACATATGCATTGTATCTATGAATGTTTTTCCGTAAAAATCCAAAAGTGGTTATCTTGACAAAATTCTTTCACTTGTAAGGAACCATGAGTACCTCATACCTACCAATTTTCATGACAATCTGAGAAAAAAGTAAGTTAGATATGATAAATATGCAGTAAATGAGTGTGTAAAATCATACACTTATTGGGTTATTTAAAGAAATAGTGCAAAAAATTGCATTTCTGACTAAGTCCGAAGAGACGTCAAAAAAGCGTCAAAAATTTAAATTCGAAGTGAACCAAAAATAACAACACTTCTTAAGACATTTCTGTAGATCATCCTGATGCTTTCGGTTTGTCGATACGTGCATCCGTTCTGAAGAAGAAGATTGTCAAAGGAGGGTACCCCCGTGACCTACTTTTGCCTGTGTTGGCGCCACCTGTTGAGGGATCCGGACGAAAAACAACAACACTTGTAGGGGATCATTAGTACTTTATACCTACCAAGTTTCATTAAAATCCCTTTAGCCATTCTTGAGAAGAAGTCGAAAATGTGAAAAGTTTACGACAGACACACGACAGACGACACACGACAGACGACGGACGCCGGACGGATCGCTATGACAATAGCTCACTAGAGCCTTTGGCTCAGGTGAGCTAAAAAGGGGAGGGGGGTGTTACACACCAGGCAATAAAGTCCTTGATTAATGACTCATTTTTTTATTACATGTATGAATAAAACAGATGACTGGCGGGCTAAATAGCGAGCAAAAATCTTCAATTCTTGATTTTTTTACATCATAGTACTAAAACCTTGAATTTTCACATCATTGTACTTGATTAATGATATGTAAATACAAAAAAATGTCGAGCGATAGAGAGACGTTGAATTATTGTTTTTTTTCTGAACAAGTCCTCTATTCGTGGCTTTTTCAGTTCCATTACTCCAAGTGCCCCTGTTAATTGACCAAAGTGAAATGTATATTGGGCTTTTGAGGAAAGCGCAGCATCTTTTGAAAATAACGTGTGTGCCGTACTATTATCTTAAATGGTTCCGAATCCCTCTCTCCCCACCCCTACACCACCAACATCACCAACGTTTTCCGCGTTTTAATAATGAAATAGCATATCGATGTTATATCAAAAAATATGCCAGCGATTCGATACAAATGTAAAACAATTACAAACTGTTCATTTAGTAAACCATGTGCATTTTTGGGTGTTAAGGTGAAAGAAAAACAAAACAAAACCAAATTGTATTATAAGGGGGGTTCGTATTTATATTGTACTCCCTGTGTATTGTAGCCCCTGTTATTAACCGTAATTTTGTCGAATTCTTTCAGTTGCGCCATCTATCACATTTTCTTGCAACGCTGTGATAACTTTATACGCAAGATTTATTCCATTTATTTGTTTTATTTTATGTTTAATTCGTATATTCCTAATTCATTAATTGCAGCTAGATATATAAATATACATACATTGAAGAAACTAAGGTTAAAAAAAAACAACAAAAAAAAAACCAAACAAACAAACTAAGGTTCATTCATAATTAATGCTTATTGGCTTATTGACGTATTTAGATGGGCGTTTTGGCGCAACCACCAAAAAAAATCGTTAAGTAAGGTACATTCGCATTAGATGGGCTTTTTGATGTCGAACGTTCGGAAATTTATTTTCTCGCTCCCGGTCGCTCGCCACGTAACTGTATGTTGCTTGCATATCAAATTGCTCTAAAAGAAACTCCGGCTTTTTCTGATAATAATACTAAGTAAGTCAATATACCCTTACAGCAAGGGTTGTGTAACCCCCCCCCCCCCCACCTAAAAATCGCTGGCTTGCTTTGCTAATCAGATAATAAAATAAAGCTTTTCATAACAATCCAATAAGCATGATAAAGATTTCAAATAGCTATTTCAATACTGCCTTCATCAAGCAAAACGGTCAATCGCCGCAAGATAATCTTCCGTCCCTCTTCAGGAACGCCTGGATCCCTTAAACAGGGACCCTAGTCGCTCTCCAAGACTCATTGACTTTCTGATATTCACAACATTCCCCATCTCAAATTTAAGCGGTAATATCTCTGTCGTTTCGTTCGTTTGAATGACTGTGTAATATATGCGCGGATATGATTTTTAAAAACATCGTAATTCCCTTAAATTCTAGAATCCGTTATTATAGCATTAAAATGAGACAGTCTCCAAGAATAACCAAGAAGCTAAAAGACGATGTACAATACTTTATCAATCGCAGATTTTCGAGGATTCATGAAATCGTTTCATGGCAAAAACTTGAGCAGAACAATCACTATGAATAATGTAAGAATACAGCAATGTTATCTGACAACGTTATGGCAGGACGTAATCATAACGTCACATGACGTTAAAGTCAGTGAAACAGAAAGCTTACCTACGTGTTTTCAAATTGCTATAAAATCGCAACGGAATATCTGCTGTCCAAAATTTAAACTGATTTACATTCTGTAAATCTTGTATTTTCATTGTTCAAAGTTTGCTTCATTTCTCAGATAAGTCCGATTTTGGCCCATAACGTACCTTCTCCTTTGTGAAATATTATTCTGTGTAGATATCGACTTTATTTGTTCAGGATAAGTTTCTGGATCTTTAAAGAATTTCCACTGACTTGTCATAACTCTGTTATTTGAATTGTCGTATTTTGTTGCATTTATTATACTGTAAGGGCTTCACATTTGTGTTTGTGTGTCTGACCTTGCAATTTGGGTAGATTTTCCTCAACATTACTGCATTAAATTCTAATATCAGAGACAGTTTATTCTATCGATAGATAATAAATACATATAATATTTGAATATGTCTACTGAATTTACAAACTTTGAAAATTAAAAGAACCTGCAAGAAGTTCAATTTTATGACGAATAAAACTGTAAATGTTCTGAAAGTAGAAATAAAAACAAGATGGAGAGATGCCCAGATACTAGGATGGTCAATGATCAAGGATCAAATGACATCTTTGTCGAAGAAGAACTCAACCTTTAAGAAATATGGAAACGAGCCAATATGAAACCCCTACCAGGGCTTCTATTGAGGTCAAAGGTCACAAGGAGTACCCTATGATTATGATATCAGAGGTGTCACAGCCGCACAGCAGGTGAAGTATTCTCCAACAGGACCTATAAATGAAGAAGAGATGAGTAGACATGAAACCTCCAGGGCCTATTGGACCTATACCAAATTGGGGGTACGCTCCCATATTTGCCCCCCTAGGACCACCAGGTTGATATCCTGGGTATGGATGTCCATGGTTTCCAATACCCCCGCCTATGTACAACCAGTACAATCTTCCGTATGTAGACTGTTTTGACCCTAGGTGGGCTAATCTACCAAACAACATAGCTGCCAACAGGCAGAGATGTGCTCCCTATCCAGTTCAAAATTGTCCACATGCGAACAGAAATCAAACGGGAACAACTGAAGTGAGATACATCGGTCCCTGGCTTCAACTATTCCACCTCATTGCCAAGACCAGATCGTATAAATAAGACTCCAGCTAAAGAAGTCATTGAGGCCGCTACAAGTCAAAATCAAGGGATTTCAGGTGAATCGGAACTGATACTTGTTGAATCTATGGTTTCTATGGAAAGTAACTTAGAGTAAATTCCCAAAACCATTAGATATAATGGGACAGACAACTGGGAAGTTTTTCAAAATGAAATTCACTGTATTTGCTCAAGCTAAAAAATGGAATGAATTGGAAAGCAGAGAGTATCTTTGCTGGTGCTTGGAAGGTCAGGCCAGTGAATTTTGCACAAGTGTGGTAAAAGAGACCCTGGTGTAAGGTTTGCTGCCTTTATGAGATTCGGGAATTGTTAGCTGCCATAAACCGCACAGGTCAAAGGAGAAGGTTCACTAACCGTGATTTACAGCCCTGTATTTCGTGACTTTTTAAAAAGGTATAATTTTGAATCATTTTGATGTAAATCTATCTATCAACATCGGTATTTGTCAACGGTAAAAAGTTTGGGAAGCTGTGCGTTCCATGACGTCATTTATGACGTCAGAAACTGGTGGCGGTACGGTAATATCCGTATTTTTTCGTTAATTTTCATACATTATTTGCAGTTTTTCGCTAACAACACAGGCGGGTACATTCCTTATTTTTATTTTAGATTGACAGTTTTGAAATATTCTCAATATAAACGAATTTTCATCTACGTACCTACTTGTGCTCTATATGAAAACCTTTTAAACGTTACGATATTTTACTTTTAATCCTCTGGTTGCAGAAAGGGTCACAAGAGTCGTTTTACCGACTGCTATGTGTCCTTCCGTAGTTTCGGTGTACAAATTCCTCTAATTTGTTTTTTGGCGGATTTTGACAAGTTTTGTATTGCTGAAACCAGGAAAGAAAATTTAAGTTAAACGATCAAACGATATATCAAAAGTTTGGTATCTTAAATAATCTTTGATTATAAGGATTTTTCTCCATTTTTTTTCTTAACTTCCGTACTTTGCAGCGATTAATATTAATAATATCAAACAATATGTCTTTATTTGGAATTTCTGAGCGAGTGAATTTTAGTTTCAACCCTGCTTTGTTCAAAGATTTATCCATTATATAGAATACTTCATTCATTATCGAGAACGTTCATTTATTGAACTGTAATGTCAAAATTTTTAACCCTTCCGTTTACGGAATAAATCCTCCCCATATGGAATTATGTTTATATCATAAATTACAATAAACACATTAAGTCCAAAAAATATTGGCCTTTCGGTTTTAAAACGCCGTTTACGTTTTTCTTTCCCTCTGATTTGGAACTAGAAATGAATATTTGCGTAAAAGCACAATAGGGGGGGGGGGCAAAACTGTTACCGGTAAATCATGACAGGTCAGTCTATATACTAGCAAGTGTTGTTCAAGAGCAGGTATGTTGTTTGTTGTGTGTTTGATCCTAAATTTAGTTTAAACATGTTTTATTTTCCAAAACATGAAAGTGGGATTGGGCAAAAGTTATACCAACATTACAGACGCCCTCTCCCTAAGTACGTGAACCTGAGCTTTAAAGTGACCTTGACCTTCATTGGATGCCGAGTTTCATCATGCTATATTATCCCTGCAAAATTTAAAAGATGCCTGATGTTTATTTATCTTATTTGTTCTAGCGAAATACATGTATATGAAATTGTGACCTACAGACAGACGGACGACGTGTCGCTCTTGCGTTTCAGGCGACATGAAAAGAAACGGTCGATGAATGATCCTTGACTATTACACAATAATGTTACATTGTTGATTTTTTTTAAGCAAACTATTTTGTAAACTTCTTTATCTATTTTGATTTCATTTCGATGATTTCACAGGTGTGTAAAAAAAAAAGAACAAATGAAAATAAACGAATCATGGGATTAATATTTCTTGTACAAAGTCGAATTCTTGGTTGAAAAAGGGTTTTCTCGTTCGACTCGGAGTTACTAGTTTTATTTCATATCTTTTCATTTATTATTTATTTATTCATTTATTTATTTTTTTTTTTTTATGGTGTTTTTGTTTGTTTGTTTGTTTTTTTTTGGGGGGGGGGGTTTCAAGCTCCTATTAAACTTATTTCCTGTTTGCTTTCGTAGAGAATATATCATGTAGACATAAAATTCAGAATTCGATACTGTAAACGACTTTACATTCGCGTGACCTTATTTTCGCGACATCTCGACGACAGATTGATTCGCTTGACTTTAATTTCGCGAGCTCGTCATATAAATTTTTCTTGTACGTTTCTTTTTTTCTGTATATGTATATTTCATTTCCTTATCACCCTCTATGAATTGCTGAAATGCTTACTTCAAATAAGCTTAAATTAGACGTTTCATATCGTCATATTTTTGCATACTAGTTTTGCGTACTAGTTAATATTATAAACACGTCATTTGTTTACTTTTTCGTCTCTTATTGAAATTTATTGAAAACGGGATGATTAAAACTATAAAGAAATGCGCCATGTTTATTTCCTCTAAAAGATTTTAAAGGTCTTAAGTTTATTGTTTGTCTCGGTAATCAAGGCTAATTGATTAATTGCAATGTTTGTAATTCAAACATCCCTAACATCGACACGTATGATTGTCCGTTGTCTAATTAGTTAATTAATAGCAATTCTCTGTAAGCATTTAAACAATTTCGGCACGCATGGTCTCCGATTTTCATGAAATTTCACACATAAGTAGGGACCAATGAAAAATGGAAGATTTGACAAAAAAATCAATTCTAGGTCATCTGGTTACCATGGCAACGGCCTTTAAAGGTGAAAAATTGGCAAAATTGAGCTTATTTGAAGCTCTATAATTTGGTCTATATGTGACATTAATGGAAGATTTTTTATGCATCCTAAAGATTATGACATAAAATTTTAAATAAGCTCACTAGTAGTGTCTGATATTGTAAAAAGGATGGTTACCATGACAACATAATTAGCTAATTTTGATATATTGATTTCAAAATGCTGTTTGTATTTTCCAATTTTTCTTCTCTCTTGATGGGTATATAATAAGGAAATAGGATTTATTTTATAAAATGAGCAAATTCAAGATAAACCCACTTGTTGCTATGTACATAAGTTACCTTGGCAACGATAACTATGGTCTTTAATATTACTTATTTTGCAACTTCAGAGTCATTTTAAAAAAATTTTGCATCATGATGAACAGATAAAAATTGTTGGGAAATATCCAACAAAAAGCGCTCTTTCAAAAACCGTGAAAAAGCTATGGGGAACATATGTTACCATGGCAACCATTTTTTTTATTATTTTCATAAAACAGTAATTATTAATCCCAGGAAGTTCAAATTTAATAACAATAAAGATCAAGTAAGCCTCTATCAAAATATAATAAAAATGTTTCAAATAATTAATGGTTGCTATAGTAATTTGGCCACACATTATAAAAATAAGCATTTTTTGTTGTTTTTCGAAGTCTTTTCCTCAAAAAACGAAACAGGCTTACACAACCTTTTTTACATATTAGATAAAGCAAAGTCTAAACTTTATTTTAGATTTTAAAAAATTCAGATTACTTAACTTTTGATGATCGTATCCAAGGACTCAATGTGGGTCTGTGTGCAATTTTACACAATCGTTCCCATAGCAAAGGGCTATTTCCTGAAGATTTTTAAAAAATTTTCTTTCGTGTAATGAAAGATCTACTTGAATACATTAATTAATTTTCATCACTTTGAATTAAAATTCAATGATCTAGTAAAAAAAGGACTCTAAATATTGTCCAAAATTGCTTTCATTTTTGCGATTTGAGGTCATGTTGCCATAGCAACGAACCGAAACTTTGTCCCAATGAAAATGCTTATGTTTTATTTGCATAAAAAACTCAAAAATGTAAGCAATTTATCGTTGAATTTTGAAAAATTGCGAAAAATACTATTTTGATAGGGTACCTGTGTTGTTGCTATGGAAATATATAGATAAGACCATAAACCCAACATTATTATTACTTAACTTGAAAGAGCAATGATAGGGTACTGATAATTCATTAGTGTTTGTTTTAGATTATGCTGCATAAATTATGTATGTGACTTCAAAAACGCCCAAAAATGCATTTTTTCAATATTCAAAGTCCGTTTCAATGGCAACCGGATGTGATATTAAGAAAATTTTTAATAAATTTTTACTTTTCGGTCAGACCCAATCTTATGTACAAATTTTATCAAAATCTGAGACATGCCGTGCCATGCGTCCTTCATAAAAGTGCAAATGCTTACAGAGAATAGCTATTAATTCTAATGGAAAGGGAAAACAAGATGCTTTTGAATTTTGTCAGATTTAATCTACTTTTTATGTTTTGGATGGACTTTTTATTAGCGATGACTTTATTTTCGCGTTTGATCAAGCACGCGAAATTACGCGAAAATAATGTTCTATCGAATTAAAAGTCGTTTACAGTAGTGAGGACAGTTAAAGGTCATAATAAATAAAGGATATATATACTTTCCGAATGCAGAGTAACTTACTTAGGTATCCGACAACAAAAAGACGAAATTCAAACTGAATATTAGGGAAGCATATAGAGGGGACATGTGCAATTTTTTTTATTATCTTGTGGCCACGACTTAAAATCTCGTGGCCACGACTTAGTAACTCGTGGCCACGACATAATTTTCTTCTTCAGTTTTGCCGTACCTTGTGAGACAACCTACGTGAGAAACATAAGTTGTCTCAAATGCTTCATCGTCCAATCATTTAACGTCATATACCAATCAGCTGTTCCAAACGACCAATCAGATATATCGTACTAAAGACGCGTGCGGCTTTTGAAAGTACTTCCGGTAAATGTTGGCGAAGCTTGAGTTTGACGTCAGAGGGCTATCAAGTGATTTTGCAGACGTGGGACAAACTATTGTGAAATTCCAATTATCAGTAAGAAAGGCACGATTGTTACATAGTCCACCACTGTTCTCTAACGGTTAGCATTTTGTCTGGACAATGCGTAGTAACCGTTGTCAAGAAGTAACAACAGGATCGTAGCTACTTACAAATAAAGAAGAAATATATTCTTTCACTTTCTCTCTCTTTCACTCATGACGGAAAATTTTTATCTTTCCCTCGTTCCGCTACGCTCCACTCGGGAAAAGATGAAATTTCCGTCACTCGTGTAAATTTTTATGTCTCACTTAGTAGATCGTGATAGAACCTATTAATCTCGTGGCCTCGAGATAATTATCTCGTGGCATCGACTTAGTATCTCGAGGGCACGAGATACTAAGTCATGGCCACGAGATATTAAGCCGTGGCCACGAAATATTAAGTCGTGACCACGAGATAATTATCTCGAGGCCACGAGATTATTATCGCTCGGCCACGAGATACTAAGTCGTGACCACGAGATAATTATCTCATGGCCACAAGATATTAAGTCGTGGCCACGAGATATTCAGTCGTTTCCACGAGATATTCAGTCGTGGCCACGACATAATAAAAAAAAATGCACACGTTCCCTCCATGGTTCCGTAGAATATGCTTGTCACTGACAAATATAATAATTGTTCATACCGACACTTTAATTTTTTTAAAAAATTCCATGTTATAGATAAAAACAATAAAAAATATAAATTCTGCAGATTTGTTAAGACGTAGATTTCACGGGCGTAGACAGGCGTATATTTGTGTACAAAAACGTCCACATTTTTTCGCAAAAAAGAAGGGAGAAGAGATAAAGAGACCCCGCCATTTCCCCAAAAATGTGGGGTCTACATAAAGGACGTAACAATAAAAGTGATATCAGTGATATAGCCCAAAAACACTCAATAATGATCGTTTTGAATTTTTTTTTAAATTTTTTTAGGCGTAGAAATTCGCGCTAACAATGATTGGGACAGATGTAGGGCTGCACATAAGCGTACGTGAATGATATTTCCTTTATCTTAGATACGTTTCGTGCTCTTGATCCTTTTTTTAAAATGCGGCTCAAATAGGCTCAAGAGCCATAAATTTGCTTCACTTTCTCATAATTTTCTCTGACCGATCCCCTATCGCCCCCCCCCCCCCCCCCAACAATGAGAGAGGGAAACTTTCTTCCATATTGTACTTTACTCGGACTTTACAAGTCATCCTCATAAAAAAGAATGCGTCCCTTGTATTTGAGGTTCTGGGTCCGCTCCTGTCGTTGGCGATTAGCGTCGACATCGAAAACACCTTAGCTACATGTACGTCCATGTCATTTAGTATTTTAGGATGGGTGTAAATGAGGTAAAAAAGGAAGAGGATTTGAGACAAATGTATTATCATTGACAAATAATAATCCGGTTTCTTTATATTTTTAATAAGGGTATCATATTTTGAATTTTAACAACTTAACGAAAAAGATGTATACTGAATAATTCTTATGTGATGGATCTCTATCTCTCTCTCTCAACTTCCTGTGATGACGATTACGATATATATAGTGCACTTTTGCTTACAGCTTGCCCTTTCCCCTTTTTTTAAATTTGGTTACGCGAATGCTTTATGAACCTTATCGTCTTATTTGTCCTAAATTGCACTGTTTTGAAATTTACAGAAAACCAAGATGGCCGAAATCAAAGCAATCATCTTCATAATTTGCTTGATAAATACTATTAAAAGTTATGTTTTTTTCAGATTAGATTATGAACATATATATTCTTGGATTAAATGAAATATTGGTTCTTGTTTATTTTCATAAGTTTATTTAAAGATTCCGTGTTTGAGATATATCCAGTGAAATCCTGGCTTCTCTGTGTCTGTCGGAAGGTTTGAAAGATATTTCACAATTGGCGATTTTTTAAAGTGCCACGTCAATAATGAGACAGCTTATTTCATCTTCCAAACTGTGCAGAGGAATTCACCCGAGGCGTGCCGAAGCCATTGCAAAAACAAAACATGGCGTCCGAGCGTTCAAAAAACTTTCAAAATTTTCGTCAGCGATTGCTTTAAAAATTTCGTCAGCGATTGCTTTCAAATATTTTGAACTCTCCGAGATGACGAAAATTTGAAAGCTCATAGCTTTCAAAATTTTCGTTAACAAAGATTAGTTAACGAAATTTAGATCAGCTATTTTTCGAAAGCTTTTTAGATATTTCAAAATTTCGTCATCTCAGTAGCTTTGAAAAAAAGCTGACGAATAGATAACGAAACTTTCGCATTAAGCTTTCAAAATTTCGTCATCTTGGCGTTAAACTTTCGACTGCTCGGGGCTGTACGTTATGTATTACTCAAGTATACAATATGTGACCATAGGAATTCTGCTCAGATTTATATTGTTTGGCACTGAAATTTTAAATAAATTTACTATTTGAATTTGAAATAATGAAATTTTCATTGTTACCGGTAAGAGGACTACCGTAATCAATTACGGACATCTTTAGATAGTCAGCGATTTGCTAGCTTTCAAAATTTTCTTCAGCGATAGCTTTAGAAAAATTTGAAAGCTATAGTTAACGAAATTTCGTCAACGATTAAATTTAAAAAAATGAAAACTATAGTTAACGAAATTTCGTCAGCTATAGCTTTAGAAATTTTTAAAAGCTAATCGCTTACGAAAATTTCTTTAGCTATAGCTTTCAAATTTTTTTGAAAGCAAATCGCTGAGAAAAATTTCGTTAACTATAGCTTGAAAATTTCGTTAACTGGCTTTCAAAATTTTTGAAAGCTTTTCTCGAAAGCTATTTTGTGTAGAGAAAACCAAGATGGCCGAATTCAAAGCAATCATCTTCATAGTTTGCTTGATAAATACTATTAATAATTATCTTTATTCAGATTAGATTAAGAAAACATATATTCTTGGATTAAATGAAATATTGTATCTTGTTTATTTTTATAAATTTATTTAAAGATTCCGTGTTTGCGATATATCCAGTGAAATCCTGACTTCTCTGTGTCTGTCCGAAGGTTTGAAAGATATTTCACAATTGGCGAATCTTAAAGTGCCACGTCAATAATGAAACGGCTTCTTTCATCCTCCAAACTTTGCAGAGGCATTCACAAGAGGCGTGCCGCAGCCATTGCAAAAACAAAACATGGCGTCCGAGCGTTAAAAAAAACTTTTAAAACTTTCGTCAGCGATAGCTTTCAAACTTTTCATCAGCGATAGCTTTCAAAATTTTCGTCAGCGATAGCTTTCAAAATTTCGTCAGCGATTGCTTTCAAAATTTTGAGTACTCGAGAGATGACGACTTTTCGTCAGCGATTTTTCATTAACTAATTTTCATCAGCGATTCGCTAGCTTTCAAAATTTTCGTTAGCGATTGGCTTTTAAAAAATTTGAAAGCACTAAATTTCGTCAGCGATTGGCTTTTAAAACAATGAAAGCCATAGTTAACGAAATTTCGTCAGCTTTAGCTCTAGTAATTTTTGAAAGCTAATCGCTAACGAAAATTTCGTTTACTATAGCTTTCAACATTTTAGAAAGCTAATCGCAGACGAAAATTTCGTTAACTAGCTTTCAAAATTTTTTAAAGCTTTTCTCGTAAGCTATTTTGTGTACAGAAAACCAAGATGGCCGAAATCAAAGCAATCATCTTCATAATTTGCTTGATAAATACTATTAAAAATTATGTTTTTTCAGATTAGATTATGAACATATATATTCTTGGATTAAATGAAATATTGTATCTTGTTTATTTTCATAAGTTTATTTAAAGATTCCGTGTTTGAGATATATCCAGTGAAATCCTGGCTTCTCTGTGTCTGTCGGAAGGTTTGAAAGATATTTCACAATTGGCGATTTTTTAAAGTGCCACGTCAATAATGAGACAGCTTATTTCATCTTCCAAACTGTGCAGAGGAATTCACCCGAGGCGTGCCGAAGCCATTGCAAAAACAAAACATGGCGTCCGAGCGTTCAAAAAACTTTCAAAATTTTCGTCAGCGATTGCTTTAAAAATTTCGTCAGCGATTGCTTTCAAATATTTTGAACTCTCCGAGATGACGAAAATTTGAAAGCTCATAGCTTTCAAAATTTTCGTTAACAAAGATTAGTTAACGAAATTTAGATCAGCTATTTTTCGAAAGCTTTTTAGATATTTCAAAATTTCGTCATCTCAGTAGCTTTGAAAAAAAGCTGACGAATAGATAACGAAACTTTCGCATTAAGCTTTCAAAATTTCGTCATCTTGGCGTTAAACTTTCGACTGCTCGGGGCTGTACGTTATGTATTACTCAAGTATACAATATGTGACCATAGGAATTCTGCTCAGATTTATATTGTTTGGCACTGAAATTTTAAATAAATTTACTATTTGAATTTGAAATAATGAAATTTTCATTGTTACCGGTAAGAGGACTACCGTAATCAATTACGGACATCTTTAGATACTTCCTTTCAGGAAGTCTCATCATGTTCCGGTAACTGTTTCAATTGAGATACCACCGCTTTGCAACCTACCTCAAAATATAGTGTTTTTTCTAATTTTTGAATTTCCTGTCTGATCATTGCAAAATACAAGAACAAGGATATTGTCCTTCTTGAAAAAAAAATCAATTTCATATGAAGTAAATGCATCACAAAAAATCAACGATAAATTTCTTGCTTTCACTGCACCTTGGTGGCGTAATAATATGTTACTTTTTTAAGAGTAACTTATAAGAGTTGTCTTCCTTATATTAAGACGAAACGATGAGAAACGAAAGTAGAAACAAAGCACGATCTTGTTGAAAGAAATAGGAAATTCTGGTCATTGAAATGAGAAATTTGGAAATTACCAGCAATAAAAAACTTAAAGTTACGCTGGAACTACTAGTACATGCAACCGCTCTTTTATCAAATGTATGGTAGACTGTCAGTAATTTAGACATGCATGCATGGTCTTTTTAGTTTCTATAGAACCAAACGGGTTAATTAATTAAAGACACTGCTCCAGGTTTAAGTCATGAGAAAAAATTGTAATTGAAAGTATACCACTTCTTGTAAATATAAACAGTTTGTGTTGTTTTTAGAACACATTGAGCACATAGAAATGAATAATTTATTTTCATTATTAAGCTTTGAATCCTATGTAAAAAAAAAACATCATCATTTACATACCTAAACAATAAAATGATTCAACATTTATCTGCTAATTATAAATTTTGAAAAGAAGTATCTCTCAGGACCTTCAGTCCTTTGATTATATTTTAGTATAATAAACCAGAAAAATTTACGACTAAGCAAAATCTATTGATATTTTATATATATTTTTTTAAATTATGAAGTGGATAAAATCGCAATGAATGATTCATTAGGTTTCCGAAGTGAATTTAAGGAACTTTGAAGTCAACGAAGTTGTCTGAACAGTAAATTCACTTTTTTAAGTCAACGAAGTAAGGTAGTCACAAACGCTCTCCTTCATTAGCATATTTTAAGAACGTAAGGATAATAACCTTTAAACACATTACTTGTATACAAAAGTGTCAAAAAATATAAGAATGTTTCCAAATCTGAATTTGACATTGATCCAATAGAAAACATCATTGGAAAAATTAGAATGGGAAAATCGAAATATATATTTCATGCTATTAGTGTTGTTGGGATCCAACCAGACTGTTTTAGTTCTGTCTGACTGTGCGAAAATCAGACGGAGGCGAGACAATAAATCATCTCTGAGAAAGTTCGCCAACATCGGGATTCGAACCTAGACTCTTCAGATTGGAAAATCGGGCTGGGTGTCCGGCGCTCTACCAACTGAGCTTTGAAACCCGTTTCTCGAACATACTCTAGTTCATCGTTAGTGCCCGATCCCGGTTTGAATTTTAGATTTTCCACGACATAATTAATGTTTACACAATAATCAGAAATAATTCCCTCTAAAGAATTATCAAATTGTCCTTGTAATATCATATGATATACCTTCAGATCACACCATTTATCTCTGATCTCTCCGTTTCGACGGGGAATCGACTTATTCCTTCCTTTAGAAGTATAGATAACATGAGTCAATAAATAACCATACATGTATTATAGAAGAAACAGTGAATGTTCAAATTGGATTCCAATCTGTTTGAATAGACTGATTTTCCTTTAATACAGAGTTTAATGTTTTAAATGATCAAAAGAAACTTATTTTCATGTTTGAAGATAATGATATTTGCAACATTATTAAATGCCGGATGGGGACTATAAAAGAAGACAGGTAAGTTTTCTGTCATTTCCTCACTGGCAGCTATAGGGTTAACATCTATAAAAGCAATCTGATTGGTCCAATCAATTTTTCAATTCTTAATTCTCAAGTCAATTACATATGTATGACATAGATAGGAAACATGTACATGTATATAAATATAGATAAATGCATGCGAGTTGACATAATGTGTTAACCCGGAGGTTTGACCACCTCATTTATAATATCAATAAATCTGCATACTTTTGTTAACTTAATATTTTTGGATGAAAATACATAATGAAATTTTAAAACATTTGGTCAATTTTGAAATTCTAGTGGTAAATACATTTTGCGGAATTCTTTCAGATAATTACAAGATAAAATATAGTGTCATTCGTCTCCCAAATCAGATCTACAAAGATTAAATTTTCTATCTTCTCTGGGAGTGTTTATCAAACTCCCAGTTTCTATGGGTTAAGATTTTTTGTTCTAAATCTAGCTATTTTGCGTATTTTACAATTATCCAAAGTTGAAAAAATATAATTCTGACAGCTGAATTCAAAGTTTGTAAATAAGTTATAAATTACACCTTTACTGGAATTATTACATTCAGAAACCCACAGTTGCTTAAATTGATCAATGACACATAACTTCTGTTTCACAAATGTTTTGAGCCTTTTTCTGTTTTGTACATTTTGTAAAAGCCATATATTACTTAAACCAAAATCATCAAATATACCTGTGATGTTTTTATCCACTTTAATTCAACACTGGCAGTAAACTTCTTAAACATTAAATTGTAAAATAAATAAGACAATTTCGTTTCTTTGCCATTAACAAGATTAGTCCAAAAATTAACTATTCTACACTTTATATTAATGCTAAGTGGATATCGACCTAACTCTCCGTATATCATTATTTTTGGTGTACTCTGCTTTAAGTTCAACACTATTCTGCAAAATTTTAAATATTCCTTTTCAATAATGTCATTTGAACCAAAACCCCATATTTCACAACAATATAACCACATGGATTCAATAATTTTGTCAAATAAATGTAGCTGGTCAGTGATAGATAAGTTTAAGTTACGTCCCTTCTCTAATATCCCAAACATAGCCTTTGTATCCTTTTTTGCTAAAACTTTTTTTTTCGTTTCACAAAAAGATCAGATCTGGAAAAATATACACCTAAATATTCAAAATGTTTTTTTTTCCAATTTCCAACTCATTTCCGTCATAGAACAAGTGATATTTACTTAACAATCTACCTTTTGAAAAAATCACAATATTTGTTTTGTCGACATTTACTTTCAGTTTCTATTGTTGACAGTAACCATGGAGACAATCAAGCTGAAGTTGTAAATCTTCCTGGGAATTGGCATAAGTACAGCATCGTCAGCATAAGGATAAGCATTACTTTTAAGAATACATTAAGCTCGTTTTCCATCTCATCAGACACATGAGCTACTCCAACAACATCATTACTAACAAAATAATCTTCAAAAACATTCAAAAACAGAGCAAAAAGTAAGGGGGGATAAATGTTCCTCTTGTCTGACGCCGATTTTGCAAGGGAAATAATTTGGATATCATTGCTCAATGCAATTCTTGATTTACAATCCTGATACATGTTAATAATAACTCTTAAGCACTTGTCATCTATATTATACTTTAGTCCAGTCAAAATACAATTTTACCTCAAACTAATTGCAACACAAGGTCTGTTAGTTTCAATTGTTCAAATAAGACACTGGAAAGGTACTGAAAAAAATTATCAAAATCATCCCCGTGGAAAGTGCTTTAATTGTCACGTAAATTGTTCAATTTTCAGAGGGCGCGACTGGTCTCTCGTACTTTGCACGTAAAGCAATTTCCGGAATAGGTCTTTGTATATTAATAACTTGCTATCTTATTGTTACAATCAGAAAATGGAATGGAATTGCTGCATAGCTTAATTAAAACGAGGTAAATATACTTTTGCATAAAAAGATGAGTTAACCTGAACGATTTATATGAATTTATGGAACACATTTTATCAACGTTTCACCATTTCCGGCTAAATTAAAGTTTCTACGTTCTATCTTTCCAATATTGTTCAATTAAATAAAACATCAAAATTATATGAATTTCGGTTTAAATCACATAATTGAATTAATCTAAGTAAATTAAACAAATAAGAAATGTTCTTATCACGAAATGCAATGGGTAACCGTAAATTATTCTTTGAAGTATGGAGGCCCTTTAGTATATAAATTCAACATTATATTACTTATTTTATATATTATAATTGGTTTATTGACTTCTTTTTCGTATTTTCGTAAGTATTTCTATTTTTTTCTTATTTGAAAGACCACTTTTCAAAAATAAAGATAATAATATAAATAATTTAGTAAATGAACATGGAATTTTTTGTGTGTGTTTTTTTTATTTTTATCAAAGTGCATCAATTATTTTCACATTTCTTTTTCATTTAGTTATATTTCATTTTGCTTTCAATTGAAACCCGAAATGTTACATAATGTTTGATGTTTCATTTTCTTATAATTTGCTTTTTCCCTTTGAGTTCGTTTTTTAACATTCGGGGTTTTTTTCGAGTTTCAAATACTGGGAAACTAATCTATGTATTGAGGTAAGATGGTAAGATATTCTAAGATATTTTCGGATACAAGATTAATGATTTTTTTCAAAGGTGTTTGCTGAAACAATATACAGCAATAAAAACATAAAAAACAAGCAAAAACAAAAACCCAAACAAACAAACAACAACAACAAACAAACAACCCCCCCCCCCAAAAAAAAAACCCAACAAACATGCAAACCCGATAATCATTAATATAATTGTTTTTGTTTCTTGAGAGTAGTAGAGATGTACCTAAAGATCATATGATCTGAAGAACATAAGCATCTATCTTCATACGTCACATGACCAGAGATCTCAAGAACATATGAATCTAGCTTCATACGTCACATGACCAGAGATCTCAAGAATATAGACTCATATACATCATGATCACATGACCAAAAAATTATATACATAAATATTCATATCCAATGATGATTGATGTAACATGTGTAACATTAATATAAGACACCATGATCTGGCTTAAATGACAAGTACGAATACAACCAACCTACCGACCTACCCCCTCCCTGTGAAATATTGGTCCTTTGCCAAATACCACAAGCTCTTAATGTCTTTTGAAAAATGGCCAAAGTTCTTACTGGGTCCAACACCTCATGATTTAGCTAGGTCCGGATTCATATACACAAAAAGTAGTGACAGAGTGATTTGGTTCAGTTGTGAAGTTATATTGAAAGACTGGAAATCAGATGACGATGCCTACAGTGAACATTTCCGCTTGTCACCAGAGTGTAAATATATTGAACTCATTTCTTACAACACCAATTAATGTAATATTCTCTCATCATAGCAGGGTAATCAACATATACTTCCTTATGTTACAAAGATGATAATTTGAAGTAATAACAGAGTAGTTTGGAATAAGGACGGGTGCTTCTTCCGCGTCCATAGCTATACTTCCTGACAGCTGACAAGCTTATAAGATGTTATTACAAATGACTGAGTCCTATATATTCAGCTGAACTACCATGTACTATCATTCCAACCCTAGACTCCATACCGACAAGATATCATCAGCAAAATGAATTTTGACGGATTAACGCACATAAAGTACACCGCCATGATTTTCGAAAGGCGATGCCTCACCACATCCATATACATGGAAGAAATGCGGGTAGACCTCCGTGAATGGGTACCGCCAAACAAACCAACCACCAAAGGAGTCTCCTTTCCCTTCAAACGATGGGCCAGCTTAAGGGACCACCTGGAACTAATAGACGAAAAGGCCACCGCCATCTTCGATGGACAAAATGTAGACGAGCGGATACACATTGTCGGCAATGTCCACGTCAGTATCAACAGCAAGTATCCGGGAGTGGACATCCGCCACTTCTGGTTTCCAGTAGACTCAGACGAACCCAGAGCCAGCAGAAAAGGACTCTCCTTAAAACCAGACGAGTGGCAAAAATTCAAGGCCACATTTCCCAAAGTTGAAGATATGGTGGATGGTGCCAGTGAGGCCCAAGCATGCATCCATGACGATGATCACCAGAATCAGGAGGGAATGTTGCGTTGCCCTGAGTACTCACCCAGAGATTACCAAAATTGGCAATGAAAGACACTGATAATTGTTGTTATTGTTGTGTTAAAGATGTATTGTTGTATTAAAGAATGCATACATGTAATAAATGAACGTCAAAAAATATGTCGTTTTCTTATTTTTTTATTCAGAGCAGCTACAAAAGAATTCACAAATACTTCGTTATATGTACAGTCTTAAAAATGAGTCAAAATAGTTTGAAAAGAACATGACATACACTTTAAAATTGCAAAGAAAACACAAAACGGGCCACAATTTGATGACGTAATCATCTGTAACTGGTTAGATTGGTACACAAGGGAACGTTCGCGACTCTGAAATTAGCAGCTGACGAGCTGTAAAGGTTCATAGCCCAAAGGATCAAAATATTCTACAATTCCTGTGGTTGGTAGATAAACCGCCAACCAATGTTTTCCTGGTCCTTTACTCGTGTCTGTATTAACAATATAGACTTTTTGGGTGTCCAGATCACCGGCAATAAACTGATCTATCGCATACAAACCGCCAAACATGGATCCACAATACTTTGTTAGAAGACTTGTTATTTCCCTTGCATTCATCATTGATCAAGTGTAGACATTCCTGGCTTGGTCTATTTGTAACAGACTAGGAAACTTTGCATACAATACAAGAATTACAGATTCTGGTAGTGCATGTGCAAATTTCAACTCCAAGCGGATATGTCCTTTTTTCAGGGTAGAAGTATCATTGTCTTCTTGAGTCTTTATAACGTAGAGGCAATATCCTTTCGGATATGAGCTCCTTGATATATTCAATGACTTTTCTCTATCCGCAAATAAGGTTTGAAAGGCCTCCAAATAATTTTCATTCTCGTAATCGGGTTGAAGGGGTCTGGTGAGTACTGTCTGTCCATCTACCATAAAGTTTACAAAGGTAAAATTGTAATGATAAAAGTCATAACTTCCGTTAAAAGCGCTAGAGGCTACGCATCCGATAACAAGTGAATTAGGGGCATCCCCTTGAAACAAGTCATCGGCATTAAATGCGTAATGTCCTGGCGAAAGAGAAAATGTTTTGATGATAGACTTCATGAATGGATAGCAGGCCGGCATCTTCTGAATTGCTTCGTTGTGTCCAAGTAGTACTCCGGGATTAAGTTTAACCGTACAAATTTTAAGATAGGCATCTTTCAAGTTGACCTTGTAATCATCGGTCGTAGCCATCAGTTTAAAGGAGTAGAGTCAGGAAGTCGGTTTAATGGCCTGGTAATTTCGATCAAAATGAAACATGATATCCGTCATCAATGGTATATTGATTTCATTTGGGAAGATTGCTTCTTTCGAAAAACGCACGAAAAAGCGATAAACGGATATCAAAAACAAAGAGGTAAATGTTAAAACCTGGCACGGTTTCCGAAATTTCCATAATTTTGCAAAAAATATGACGAATGTCTTTGATTTTTACATAGAGCGGCAACTTCGCCGGCAAGTCTGTTTACTGAAAAGCATTCAGTGGTTTAAAAGAAAGCTATTTGCACAAAGAAATCTACCGGCGACGCGGCCGCAGATATCGAAAATTTAACATTTACATCGTATCATCAGCGTAATTTACAAGCGTACTGCAGGCGAAATGGCGTTTAATGACGTCATATGTGACGTCACGTTGTACATGCATCATCGTAGCGCTTGTTTATTATTTTTTAATGAATTTTTCAAAGTTTTGATTTCCTTGTGTTCTTAAATCCTCCTCATCCTTGGTTGTCGTCCAAGGCTTGGCTATCATCAAATGATGAATGCGTTCACAATGGTAACATAAGTAATATATATATATCTTTGTTATCCACACTGCCCATATACACATGAATTCTAATTCATTCTGTTTGTTTCACGCATTCTGATTGGTTCACAGGATTTCAACAAGCATGTATAACGACGATATACATGCCGCAAACCGACTCGATTGACATACTTCAAAATGTATTCCTACCTAAATTTGCAAGTTACAAGCTTTAGCGCGATTTTTTGTGTATGACGTCATGCTTCCCTTTGTTCTTTGCTCCTGTGACGTCATACTGTGACGTAAAACTACAAGGTATGAGCTTGTAAATGGCGTTCTCCACATGTAAACATCAGAACAAGTAAGTTTATTATTGGCAAAACGTTGATTTTTCGCCATTGTAATAAATACGAAGCAGTTGTATTTCATATTTTGCAGCGCAATCATTTCAGTTGGTCGTTATTAGTCCTCCGTAGCAACGTCGCCTCTAAAGCAATAAATGAAACCTTCTGAGGGGTATAAAGAGTTAAAATATGTCACATAAATTAGAATAGGGATAAACGTACTGTGTTTTGTGGTTCCGACAGGTATATGTTGGATATACTGTTGGAAACATATGTTATACCGTCGGGGGCAAGCCCTGACTGTATAACTGCGTTTCCAACAGTATATCCAACATATACCTGTCGGAACCACAAAACACAGTACGTTTATCCCCTAAATACAAAAATGCTATCATTTTATAGAGATCGTTGATTTCAGTTTTTCACAACGTCAGCTATATGCGCTTATCTAGAGGTCGGGAGGGGAGCCCCTATCCCGTTTGAATTTGTCTTCTCTCAAAATGATGAGAACCCATCCGCGCAAGTATCCATGTACATGAACATGTATGAGCATACTATAAATACAGAGGTTTCTACTATACGAGTTTTGATTGTACGGGATTCAATGCTAATAGTCGAAATATTCGTTATATCTGATGTAAACGTAAGCTGAACGGAAAATATATCTTTATTGTGTTTTTAGCTCACCTGAGCCAACGGCTCAAGTGAGCTATTGTCATAGTGTTGCGTCTGTCGTCCGTCGTCCGTCGTCGTCGTCCGTCGTCGTCGTAAACTTTTCACATTTTAAACTTCTTCTCCAGAATGGCTGAAGGGATTTTGATCAAACTTGGTAGGTATGAAGTACTCATGGTCCCCTACAAGTGTTGTTGTTTTTCGTCCGGATCCGTCAGCAGGTGGCACCACCACAGCCAATAGTAGGTCACAGGGGTACCATCCTATGACAAACTTCTTCTTCAGAACCGAAGCATGTATCGACAAACCGAAAGCATCAGGATGATCTAGAGAGATGTCTTAAGAAGTGTTGTTATTTTTGGTTCCACTTCGAAGTCAAATTTTTGACGCGTTTTTGACGTCTTTTCGGACTTAGTCAGAAATGCACATTTTTGCACTATTTCTAACTCAATAAGTGGATGATTTTACACACTAATTTACTGCATATTTATCATATTTAACTTATTTAATGCTTTGATATGTATTTTAGGCTTAAATTTTATTTTTATTTTTTTGATTTTTTATGAATTTTTTTCTTATGTAAAAAGGAAGGGGGGGGGTGGTAATTTTCATACATTTTCTGCTTCTTTTCTATAACCACTCTTCAGATTGTCATGACATTTTGTAGATATGAGGTACTCATGCATGGTACCCTACAAGTGAAAGAATTTTGTCAAGATATCCACTTTTAGATCTTTAAGGAATATTTTCGACCTAGGACATCTTTGGCACGCATAAAAACGAAAGAAAAAAGGGGGTCATGCATACCTTTTCTGCAAAATTCACTTGTTTAATGACCCCTCCTTCCGAATTGAAAATTTGCTAATTTTATATATTTTCAAATCGATCTATTGATTACATAAAAGGCAAAATCATGTTCAAAACTCGATTTCTACAGACAGCAGGGAATCATACATTGATTTAATGTGCTATTTTTAAATTTTCAATAGTTATGACCAATGAGGTGACACCTTTTATTAAATTCCTCCACAACCCTTTAGTACTGCGATACATTTCAGGAGATACAGTGCAAACGGAATAGATTTTTATTTAATGTGCATTATACTTGGAACACTTTCATAATGGTTATCACTCATGTACTTGGAACACTTGCATATACTTGTTATCATGTATAAAGTTTGATCGAATTTCCTCTGTCTTAGACTCTCTTAGATGAAGTAATTTACGGACTGATTTCTTGAAGAAACGTCGAATGAGTAATCTCTTCCTCTGGATCATGAGGTTTGATACACCGTACACTGCTTTTTGGAAAACAAATTGGCCCAATTTCTGCACAATTTACTTGAATTGATAAATATTGGATTAAAACGATTTTAACTGTACGTTTCATGTATTTGAGATGAAATCAATACTATTCAAAAGCATTCTTAGATTTCAGTATACTTTAATATGAATAAAGGCAAAACCGAAAAATCTTTGTTTTTTATGCCCCTGGAATAAAAGATTCGGGAGCATATAGTTTTTGGCCTGTCCGTCTGTCTGTCTGTTTTCCGAAAAACTTTAACATTGGGAATAACTTTTGAATGGAAGCTGGTGATAGAGGTTTCATATTTCACATGTGTATTCCTTGTGACAATACCTTTCCATTGATACCAAAATTTTGACCTCGTGACCATAACCTTGACCTTTGACGTACTTTTCAAAAACTTAAACATTGCACATACCTTTTGATTGGTTAGTGATAGGGCTTTCATATTTTACATGTGTATTCCTTGTGACAAGATATTTCCATAGATACCAATATTACGCTGACCCTGACCTCTCACATACTTAACAGAAAATGGCGTTTATACTAACAAAGATGCCGCCGGGGGCATTCTCGTTTCACAAACACAGCCTGTCAGGCTTTATAATTTCTGGCATGCTAGCTATCAATAATGAAAGGTATGGTCGTTCAGTTTTAAATAAACTTAATTTATGAAATCATTTCATTGTTTTATTCTTTTTCTGCTGCGCATTAAAGTGGGATTTTACAATATGATTTTATTTTTGATGTTGCATAATTGAACTATACTAGTTGGGCATATGACTTAAAAAAAGTTATTGTTTTGAAATTTGACTATTTTTTCTTGTTTGTACTTTTAAAGGTTGTCTGAAAAAAAAGACTTCTCTGCATCCGGCAAAAATCTTTTTAGAAAGGTTGTGGGCTAAAATCCCGGTACTGGCACTATCAGTATTCAATAGCAGTATGTCAATTAGAGCGTGCATGGGTATCAGGTGAGCGTTGTGCCCCCTGGGGCTCTTGTTAAATAGAATTACAGCAGAAAAGTTTTTCTTTAATGGCGACCCATGAATTCTAAATGTCATTTGTGACCTTGAAGTGGTGACGTTGACCTTGTTAATGTTGGTTTTGGTTTTGGTATTTTGTTTGTTTGTTTTTGTTTGTATTTTTTTATTGTATTTTCATTTTCAGGGTGATTGACATTCCGCAACAAATCGTGATATCCATGTACTGTTTGGACACAATATGATGAAAGTCCCAAGTTTTTTCTTCGCAGTGAATTAGGAAATATATGAATTCACGAAATATTGATTAACTGATTTGCGAATAATAGATAGTCACAGACATGCAAAAGAGTGTAGTGGCGGATATAATGGGGACGCACCTCCTCTAACATTCTCGAAAAAAATTGATTTTTCCATTCTGAATTATCCTTCTATCAGAAATTTTACGATTCTGTCCCAAAGGAAAGTCATCTAGCCCAAAAATAAGATTTCATTTGTTTTGGTTCCCCCTTTGCGGTGAAATCATAGATCCACTCCTGACATACATGGAAATTAAATCAAAGAGGATCAAGGATGTGATTTTGAAGTCGGCTTTGTCTTGGGGGGGGGGGGGGGGGGCATGGCTTTCAAACAGCCGAAGGGTCATCGGATAACTTGACGGTTGTCAAAGGGTAATTGATTTTAAAGAGATGCAATATCTGCAATATACGGGGACAGAAACAATTTAATCGTTGATTTTACATAGTAAAATTCAAATTTTAAGAAACAGAAAGTAAATAATTTCCTCACAGGATCGCCCATAAAATGAAGGACTAATGATAAATTCGTTTCCATTCATTTATCCGTGTACATGTACTTTAAAACATTGAATCATTTTATCTATTTAAAACCTGTTTGAAAATGGTCAGACTAAATGAATGAACAAGGGTCCAAATGTCTCTTTCCTTTCTATGATTATTAAAGACGGATCCTGAAGGGCAACATATATATATGTAGATCGTGGGTCGTCAACGTTCTTTTTATAAATAAAACACCGCTAAAGACGGTATGGGAAGTTTTTGTCACTAACTGGGTCATGGTCACTAGGTCAAATATTACGGGCCGGGTATAAATTGAAATGTCTAGTCAGAGGCAACGTGTGTGATATAATGTTCTACTGTGTATATAGTTCCTGAGATTTTGCTTCAATCACAAACTTAAAGGTACGGTTCCCTGAAAATTAACTAATTTTACAAAATGTTACGATGCAAAATCTTTCTTTTCGTATGAGCGTTTACATTTTCATTTGTATAAATTCTAATGTTCAGGCGAATCTAACGCATACATTCGTAGTAACAGCCGTTTAAAACGTAATTTTGAATTTGGGGTGCGAAGCTCTAAATCATTTCACTGGCGCCACCTACAATGTATTGCGTTTCTACAATAGAGGTATGTGGAGATTTAATTTTACAAATTCGACAATATTATGGTCGTTACTGAATATTTTCGAATAAAACTTTTTATGGCGAATTTGACGATCTGCACTGCGTGCATGTTTCTTTTCTCTAGGAATTTCTTCATGTCTCTACATAATTAAGGATTTTGTAAAATGATGGACGCAAAATAGAGAAAAAACTTGGAATACATATCTGAAAAAATGAATTCAAATTTTGTTGCACTGTTTAAAAAATTCATACGTTGTATTGTAATAATAACATTTATATGTACAACTTTACTTGAGGATTAAGCCTGACTGTAGATGATGCATGTACAGTACCTTGGCCATATGACCTCTGCGGAAACTGAAAACCAATTACTGTGTATCAGTGGCGGATATAGTGAGGGTCCAAAGACCCCTTTCCTTTCAAATAAATGATAGATTGGTCACTGTAAATAACAAGCTTTTGATGAAAAACTTTTACTATATCTGATTGTTTTGGTCCTCTGGAGCACCCAATAGATCAGTGCGCAGAATATTGATTAATTGATGGTTTGGTTTCTTTTTTCATCGTATGATTTTAGAGTAAATTGATACTCAGTTTCTCATATCCCTCGATTAGCATTGAAAAGCGATATTTTTAACATGTCAGTCTAAAAATTTTATAAAGGAGGAAATTGCACTTATATAATTGTTTTGAATGAATAATTAAAATGCGTTCGGAAGCTTGAAAAATATAGTCTTAAACATAATAACATTAAATTACGGCGTTAAAACGTCATGGCTTAAGTGACGTTATCTGCTTTCTATACTCTTTTCTCGGCTTAATTTTAAAATGAAAATAGCTATTCCGTAAAAGGTAACACTGGTTTTCAATAATACAGGTATTCGTATGTGAAATAACACAGTATGAATAAATTTTGCCACCAGGCCGATTTTGGCCCTTCCCGGCTCTACTCCTTTGTTAGAATGAACAGTTTATCTTGTTGGCACAAGTCTAGATACAAGGGTCCTTCAAAGTCCACCGTCTGACCTTCACTAGTATATGTCTGCCTCATATACAACGATATGTTGGGATCTGGGTCATCCATGCTCCCTGCACTGTCTTGGGCATAACCCATACTGGTAAATTGTCCATCCTGATCGGCTTGAGTAATATTCAGAAGGACATCAAGATAGGCTTTATACGGATAATTCGTACCAAGTTGGCTGAGAGGTTGATGCTGTAGGTTGATGTTGACTTGAGAAAACAGAGAAGCAATGGGAAAATTGGTAAGTGCAACGGGGTCATCTTTATTCACAGGAGTACCGTCCTTCTTCTGGAGTTGAAGCTTGACATGGAGCCTGGTGCGTTTTAAATCGACATAGTTGATGGAAGCTGCAGGAATGTTGAACTCTAAGGGTGAATCATTCGCTATTTGATTGACAGGTCTGTATTCTACAAAATCCTTTACCAGAATTCCCGTCTTCTGTGGCTGCCTTTCAAACAATGTCAAACTATGTTCCAATTGATCCAAGATGGTCTTCAAAAAAAAGAATGAGAAACAGACAAAGACCTATCTCTTATATATTTGAGAAGGTATCCTGATGACGGCGTTTTTTGTGTTTGATAACTTGTTTGGCCATTTCTACAGCTTGTGCTGTAGGTGAGACGATATAAAGTTGATCCGTGACTCCTTTACCAGTCTGTGGAGTAACAATGTATTTCCCGGGTTTGACCTTCCCCTCACTTATGGCCACAAAATAGTCTTTATACCGGTCAATGTCGGGTACGTAAGGAACCCAGGCCTTTTTATCGTAATCATAAACGTGCGTGGTCATATTTTCCTCAGATGCAATGCACAATTGATACTGCCCGTCAAAGGAAGAGGCTGTAGCAGATCGTCTCTTATAATAATTTTAAAGCTGCTGAGGGTTGAGCGCGATATCCGCATGTAATAGGAATCTGTCCATGCAAAATACTGGTGTTCACCTGACGGAATGTGTCTCAGTATTGAAAATGTTTGACTTCTGACAAACGACTCCTCGCAAAAGTCTACACCGAGAAACAAAGATGGGTGAGGTGAATCTATAGAAATTTCCTTCAAAGAGCATTCCCAGTGTCCAGACACTTGTAAGGATTGGTGTAAAGTAACGGTAAATTCCCCGGGTCCCGATGGCAAACTTCCTGGATCCTTGTTGGAAAAAAAGAGATAATACTGATTCATGACTATAGCAGCAAAATATGCGGTTTTTTCTTTCTCTTAGTGGTGTTCAGAGACACTGGATGCTGCAATCCAACTGTCAAACTTTGGAGGGTAGTGTAGCCACCTAACAAGTACTTGTCCTCTTTTTCGCTTCAGAATTTTTTGAATTTTGAAGGGTGCCGTCGGATCGACAATGACCTTTTGTAATTCCTGTTTATAAAACGTTCCTTCAATGGGGTCTTTGTCCCAATCTTCTAATGTATACACTGGGATGTTGTCTCTCCTTCTTCTACTTTTGACTCTAAATATTTCACCCGTGTATTTCTGTTGATACTCTCTATCAAATTTACTTTTGAGATGGGAAATTCGGACAAGATCACCGATTCTCAAGCCATAGGCCCTCCTTCTGATTCGTCTTTTCTTTTTAGCTCGTATCAGGTACTGCTTCAAATGTATTTCGCTTTCGTTGTCTTTAGTAACCAGAATGGGTTGAGTGCCCAAAGACCGATGGAATGTGTGATTGTAGCTGCTGATGATGTCCGGCAGATGGTCTACATATTCATTGTGCCGATCGGTCATCATTCTGTAGATTTTCATTTTGAGAGTCTTGATGACCCGCTCGGCATATGCGCATTTCGTTTCGTTCTGTGTCCAAAAGTGTTTGATACCTTTTCTTTTACAGAATAGAGAGAACTCTTTGTTTTTGAATTCGGATCCTTTGTCTGTACGTAACAGAGAAGGTTGTCTACCCATAGCCAGGATGTCGTTCATAGCCTCCACTACGGCTTTAAATGTTTTGACTTTGAGTGGTCTTCCGCTGAAGTATCTGGAAAAAAACGTCTATGGTGATTAAGACGTAATACGTCAGATCCATCAAGTCTGCTTCCAATGGACTATCTAAACCTTCCACAACTACACGATTTCGAGTAAAAGTCCGCCTCACTTGACGAATGAGGGTATAATTGTCCTGACTTTGTAGCCATTTTTGAATACGATACTTGCTTATTTTTCTACCATCAAGCTGGGCTTGCGCCCAAAGTTTACTGACTCCTGCAAAGCTGGCAGGATTCTTTGGATCGTAAAAAATTGATTTGAGGTAGTCGTCTGTCATCTTTTCGACAATTGTTGTCCTTAACACCTCTTATTCATTATCTGAAAGATCTCACAAATGGTGGGGAATACCAAGAGATCGATATCCTCGTCTCTTTTGATTCCCGAAATGATGATTTTACCGGAATGAAAGCAAGTGAAGCGTACGTCTTCAATTGCCAATACAGCTCCGGGAATGATTTCGGGTTCGTAACGTGCATTGCGTAAGTCCGGAAGCGAGATGGGAATACCCAGGTCGTGAACCATGGATATTGTAAAGATTCTGAACTTTTTAAAGCGCACTGGGTACCCTAGTTTCTGAAGTTTACGTGCATTACACCTGAGTCTCCTTTTTGCAGCTTCGGTAGATTCCACATAACCATTACACACTAGTTTTCCTTTAGCGTACACCAGACAATTTCCCCCGATTCGCCTGTTTTGCCAAATGGCCACATTGTGCCGATCGGAATGATATCGAATATTTGTAACGGTCTTGGCTAGATTTCTAAGGTCGATTCGGCAATCCAAATCGACCGAACAGACGATATTACTGATACGAACCATAGTGGAGCTCTAAAAAAGAATAACAAAAACATCGAAATTCATGTTCACCTATTTATTAGCTAAAGAAAAATGACAGAAAAGAAGTAACCAATCACATGTGTCGTAAGGAATGATCGATGGACTGAGAGATGGCTTTGAGTCGTTTCCATTGGTTTAAATTCAAATGTATTCGCTGTATAGTAGCATTTCCTCCCACGAATCGCCTCAGGTCCACTCGTAACAAGCCTTGGTAACGGCAGGTCGTAGAGTATACGGACTGTCCCAAATGGAAAGTTTGAATATTAAAACACAGGGTATGATCGATCAAAGGTTCCGGTGTCAGTTGGCAGTTGAACGTTTCTCTCTTGACCCCCAAGATGGTAACGATGATGCTGCTGAGCAAGGCCAGAGCTCAAAAAAGTTTTCACCACATTCAAATGAACTTTGAGGTTGGCATCTCTACTACGAAGGGTGGCCGTTAAAGTTTCTTCCATTTCTTAGTGCCTGGCGGTACGGGAATTTCTGACTGGATTCTCTTCTTCTTTTTCTGCCCCACCGATTCCTCTTTGTATCTGAGGAGCTGTTGGTATCGTTCGTAAGGTAAGACCACGTGTTTTTTGGACAGAGTTCATAGCATTAAATACTCTTGAAATGTCTTCAGTAGCAGCGTAATAGCCTTGTTACTTTGTGTCAATATCCGTCTCTTATCCTGGAAGGTTGTGTTCTTACTTCCTAGTACCCGATAAATCCTCTTATAGAGAAGCAGTTTGCGTTTTGCGGTACTGTCAGATGGAGTGTATCTTTTAACAGGTTGTGGGCAATTTCTGAGAGGGCTCTCAATTGCGACTCTGTCACTAAATTCAAAAGGGTCTTAAGTTGTTTCAGAGGAGCTGCTGAAAGTAAGAATCCCAAAAAGTATTTGTTTTTTCAAAATGGTGTCACTCATCATAAAAAAAACCCGTGCAATATGTCTCCGGAAATAGGTCCCCGGTGATGGGTCCCCGGTGATGGGTCTCCGGTGATGGGTCTCCGGTGATGGGTCTGCGGTGATGGGTCTCCGGGAATAGGTCTCCGCGCGCGCCGCCGCCGCCGCCCGGGGATGGAATCAAAGTTCTTATAGGTAGACGGTGGGAGGTGTTCGTCCGGAAAGACGTGAATTCTTAAACGGAAGCGATCGTCAGAGTGTGGTGCCGTATCGATCACTAGATAACCGTAAGGTTCTTTTAAACAATCTTGATATGCTTCCGTCGGCAGACGACTCTTCCCGGGAAACAACTGACGACCAAGTGTCGTGACTTGCGACACGTCTCTCATATTCTTGAGAAGAACGGTGTACCACGTGTTCAGAGCAATGGTCCGGGCTTTTTTGCCTTGATAAAATAAGGCTTGAACGATGAAGATGACCGAAAAGTGTCGATGGTGGCACCCTTGAGTAAACAATAATTCCATGTTTTGACTCTGGACTACCAAGTGTAATAGATCGTCAAAGACAATTAGACTATGACCTCCCTGAGATGACAAAAGGTCGAGGTCGTCCTCGGTGGGAAGTCCTTGTTTAAAAGTTACATTGGGAATATTTCTTTCCATTTCAACGTACATTTTCTGATAGACGCCGTAGCAGTAAAACACTCTCTGGGATGGATCACGTGCATACATTGAATTTAAATTTTTCAAAAAGTTGTACACCCAGGTCGTTTTACCACTGCCCGTGGCTCCAGATATGCACATACTACTACATGGTTCGAAAGGAAGGATCACACCCATTTTTGGGTTTCGTCTGGTCGGGTAAAAAAAAAACAATCGATGCCTTCTCTTATATTTCTCGTAAGGTTTATGAAATGTTAAACGTCTTTAAATTCAAGAGCATCATTTAAAACCCTGATAAAGACCGGAATAACAAAACACTAGTCCATTTGAAAACAAAAGACATGTTCAAAAAATAAATATGTATTTTATTCACATGACAATGGTATAAGACAAATAGTCCATTAAAAAAAAACAACAAAAGACATGGTAAAAATAACTAAATAAATATGTATTTTATTTACAATGGTACACAAGACAAAAGAAATCATAAGAAAAAACAAAAGGTATGTTTGAAAAAATAAATATGTATTTTATTTACATGACAATGATACAAGACAAAAGAAAAAAAAACATAAGACAATATTTCAATATTCTTTGGCATTAATATCAATAGGGTAATGTTTTCATTGTGCTCAGGTCAAGTGCCCGTTTGGTATAGACCACGCGATACATCTTTTTCTCCGGGCGATTATAAATCACATTTTTGGCTTTATCCCTGAAAATTTTTCGGTTGTTGAGGGTGTCGATCTTTCGCCTTTTGTTTAAGGGTTCGGATCTCTCCTCCAGATTTTCGTGCATCAAAAGGGCTTTAATAATTGCAAAGTTAATCAATCTAGAATTTGTAAAATTCAGACTGAATCCTTTCACACAGACCTTTTCCTCTCCTTTTGATGTGCGATAGGCGTAATTCTTGGGACCGCCACTGACAAATATGGTGATGAAATCACCCTGCAACTCGTCGGTCAGTTCTCCCAGGTAGTCTCCTAATGGACGCTTGTTTTCCCCAGGCCGACAAGGGTAGATCACACTGTCCGTGTCGTGGTACAACACGTCTTCCCGGAGAGTGTCCAACACGTCGTACAGTTTCAAACGAGCCCATGCGGTAGTGAAGGTTGCCAAGTTGATGTTTGTATTTGTACTGACAGTAGAAAACTCTGAAGAGCTGACGTAAGACACGTGGACTGTCTCTTCGTTCATGATGTTAAGATTCTGTACCACCTTGGTCCGGTCGGTTAGGAGCTGGTAAAAATCATCGACCTGATCTTTAAAAAAGTAGCGTGATGACATCATGTTGTTTTGCTGTCCCAACTTACCCCAAAGAGAATTGAGACACAGCTTGGCTAAGGCCCGTAACCCTTTGTTCTTTTCAATAAAATCCCAATCAAGCTGTATGCCTTCGTGTGCAAAGTATTGTTCTACATACTTTTTACAGTCTGCCATAGTTTTGCACCAAGACGGAAACCCACTGGATTCCTGCTTTAACTTTAGGAAGGTGTTTATGTACTTTGCAAAAAGACCTCCCTCTCTGAGAGTCGGATCGTACTGGGTGGTCTTGGGCCAATGATACACCTGGTAAATCTTGAGGATCTGGTATTCCTTCTCCAGTGCTTTGGCTAGCTCCGGCGTGGTCCATGTCCCCACAAAACACCTCTCTTCGTCCGTGTGCTGGCAGGGCGTGTCCTGTTCCTTCTCTGCACAGACTCTGCACAATGCAAACTTCAGCTTGGATTGATTTCGAAAGGGAAGG
This sequence comes from Pinctada imbricata, assembly GCA_033119305.1. Classification (NCBI taxonomy): domain Eukaryota; kingdom Metazoa; phylum Mollusca; class Bivalvia; order Pterioida; family Pteriidae; genus Pinctada; species Pinctada imbricata. The sequence continues at coordinate 27,848,208 of VSWD01000003.1, read as the reverse complement.
ACGGGAAAAAACAGCCCTCTGGGAGGGAGGAGTTTGACTTTTGCCAAACCGAAATAGCTCCTAAGAGGCGCAAAATCCTTGTTGATGACGGATGTCCCTCAGGATAGCGGCAAGTTTTATTTGTCCACGGGTATAGGCTGGTAAAATCCACGTACCGAATCTCTTGACCCGATTGAATCTGGCAGTGGAGACGTATGGCATTTGTTCTTCCGCCGAAGAAACTCTCCCTGGGATCGATGGGCTCCATCAAGTCAAGGGTTTGGACAAAGTCTCTCATCTCACTATTGCACTCTAGGCGGGCTCGAAACTGGTGCTCCCAGATGCTCACATAGTTGTATCCTCTGTCTTTGATGGCTTTCTCCCTTAATCTTGTCAGAGTGTGGAGCTCTGTTGCCGATTTGTCCGTCCCCAGAATTTTTATGAGGTAACGGTCAGTTGGGTAACAGGTTGGGCATCCATGCCAGTGGCAACCTAGGAATTCATACACGGTGTTGGTGGAGGCACAGAAACCGTTGCAGTGAAACCTTGTACCTGGGACATGGTATTCCCCCTCGTTTAGGGCGTGAGAAATGCAAATGTTGTTTTTCTTCATCTCCCATTACAACCATTGGATGCTGGCTTTACTGTACTTGGACCGACTTTTACCGCTGAGGATGACAATGGGAGACTTCAAAAACTCTTTGTCAAAGACCTCAATTCTTTTAAGTGAGAGGTCTGAGGGTGAACTTGGACCTTCGACGTACTGGATTGTCATCTCTCCAGCTTGCATGGAAGCAGGAAACCATCCCAAATTGCGATGGAGTCGGGTTGACCCGTAGAGTCGGCACGAGGTTGGCTTCCTCCAAGAGTTGCTGTTGGGTATACCATCGACCTTGATAATGAATTTGCCTACCCTCATCTCTGGTATCTTGGACCATTTCTGTCTTTTGGTGAAGTTGTACCTTCCATTCTTCTTGCAGAAAGCATGTCCTGAAGGTGTTTAGGCACATTCCAGCAATGGTGATAGAATCGAAGGGGTCGATCATTCCCTTTGTGGCTATCTTCATCAAACTTTTGAATTTGATGCATGCCTGCATTAGAATGGTGACGTCACTTCGGCAGTATGCATCCATTTCTTTAGCGAAGTCAAAGACGGCTCCCGAATCCCTCTTCTGTTGCAACAAATCCAACATCTTTTGACGAGGACCCGTAGGCATGCTGTCTGCACCATAGTACCTAGCTTCCGGATAGGGACCCACATAGTTGACGTTCTCGGGTACATTAAAGTAATGGGGAAAGTATCCTTTCCTTAATTCTGCATCCCCTTCCATTTCCACACGCAGGTCAAAGGCGTCTGGTAACTTGGCGAGAGGCATTTGAAAGAAATTCAAAGAATCGATGAACCGCAGTTCCATTCCCTTTTGTACGTACATATACATAATTTTGGAGCCACTGTATATAACGGTCTTGGGAATTATGCTATTTCGCAGCATATAACCAAGGAGGAAGACGCCATCATAACCTTTCATGTTATTGGCCACCACAGTTGCTCGGTGAAGAGCCAAAGACAAAACTCCTGGCTGGCATTCCTTCCAGAAAAGGTTTTCTGTCTATAAACGCATGTGTCTGGACAAGGAGGATCACTGTAGTATCCTTTCGTCTTTTTGTCGCACCATGCACATCTGGTACCGCAGGAGGAGCAGATCTGGGAAATTGGGACGGTCTCACATTTTTAGCATATTTTTGGACAATCACGTAGTTAGGAAGGTGTTGTTCTCGCCCGCATATGTCTTCACGGCAATGGCAGCATTTCCGGGTTTCTGAAATTGGCTGGTATCCGTCCTGACATTGGTAGATGGTACTCTGGGTGCATTCAAAGTCGAAGAATATCAGCTTTCTCTGACGGGAATTTTCTTTGGAGGGAGACAGAGCTCTCATGTAGCATTGATGGGGTTCGTGTACGAGCTTTTTGCAGTTCTGGCAGGTCCATTCTCCGCAGATATGGGGTACTTTGGTTATATCCCTGTCCAGTCTTTTGACCACGTTGCAGCAAGCTGTACACTTCCAGTATTTTTTACATTCACTGACATCAATGGTTTGTCTTGATATCCGCTCTTCTTTTTCGGAGGGCTTCATCTTGTGCCTGTCGTAGCATTCTTTGGAGCGGCACTCCATTTTACAGCTAAGACATGAAACGGGTGTGTTGCTTTCTGTACAATGGCTCTCCTTGCATACCGAACAAAGTCTTTCACACAGATGCCTATCCAGATTTGTGTATGGTTTGAGACAGGTTTGGCAGAAGTAGCTGCGGCTGAAGAAACCGGTGATTGAGACAATGGCATGGAAATGGTCTTGATCAACCATATATAGATAGATGTCTTGGTCACCACCTGTGCCGACATAACTAAATCTGTTACCGATGGAGGAGTCGATGACCAGAATCCTGACTTTAAGAACTTTTTCAAAATCTCGAAGGTCTGTGATGCAACCTTTCCTGTTCAAAGGAACCTTTGACAGATGGCACAGGGCTTCTGCCAGTTCACATTGTGCCTTGGAACCCTTGGTCCTGACGTGAGTGTAATGGGTCCTTGGCATCTTTCGGTGGGTGAGGATGAAATCTATGTTGGACTGGCCTCTGACGCGGTTTCTTGTTAGTTCCTCCCATTCTTCTTTCCCGCATATTTGTTTACTGGCTCATGCAACAGCAATTGCCCTGGCCATACACAAATTGTCATCATTGACAATTTGTACGAGGGAGCGTTTCCGGGCAATGGAATTGTTCTCCCCTCGCAGCTTGGTGGTGTAAACCCGACCTGCACCTCTAGGCATAGAAATGATTGCAACTGAAATTTTGAAGGTAGTATTTAAGGTCAATTCTTGATGGCTATTCAGAACGTTGATGAGGTGTTCCATGATGAGGTCTGTGGTAAGTTCCTCTACTTTCATTAAGAGGACAACGATGGGGTCAACCGCGTCATGATTAATGACTACACGACCTAGGTCGTTCGGTTGGTAGTCTTTGAAAGTAAAATCAAGCACCTCTTGGAACATGTCAAACAATTCGTAATGGAGGTCCAGGAGTTGTTTTCCTTGCCAGGATGGATTAAAGGTTACCTCTATGGTTGTTTCCTTGGCTCGGGTACTTAAAAATGACCGTACAGACTTTTCTTTGAAAGTGTAAGCTGTAGGCCCGGACCCAGCTTGCTTTGAGGTAGGAGGTGATGTGGTTTAAACAAGATCGTGTGTCATTTGACTGTCCTGTTGATGGGTATTACTTTTGTGGCTACAAGCATTCTCTTTGTGTTGATGGAAGTCGATAGATCTATAACAAGAATACATATGTTTTAGAAAAGATATGTTCATTTGTGAAAACACAAGAGATTTGTTTGTTTTTTTTTTAACGAAAGTAATAGGATGGTAATATATGATCAAGGAATACCTACCTATTTTTGAATTTTGAAAAGCATCTGTTACACTGAAATGTCTTTCCTTTTTTCGTCCGTCCACTTGATGAAGATGGCTGGTTTTCATCGCCTAAACTTTGTGAACTTTAAGAAGAAAGAAGATATTTAGATATTTTGTCAACATTCAATAAAAAATTGCACTTTTAATTAAAATTCATTTGAATATATATTTTTTTCCGAAAAAAATTACCTATTGAATTGTTAGTTGATGGCTCTTAGTCTGACTCTTTATTCATGTTTTGTAATTGCTGGTCCGAGATGGTGGCAAGCTGATCATCGAAATCGTCGGATGATATGAAGCATTTTTTTTATGATTGTTGAAACTGTCAGAACTGTTTTAAAAAAATGAAAATATGTTATTCATTGGGATAAAACATTCTGGTATGTGATCTAAAACAAAACAAAATAAAAGAATACCTTAATAGATCTGACTTTACATTTGTTAAAAAGCTAATAAAATAAAGCATAAGCCTTTAAGTTTTTCTTTAATTTTGAAAAAAAAAATATTAGGTTGTATTAATTGATGACAATAAAAAAGAAAGTTTTTCCTCCCAAGACTTACTTTTGGAATTGCATGGAGCAATTGTCGCATGAAAGAACTTGGAATTCCTGAAAAGATTTTTCGATGGCCTCAAAGAGTTGTATGTCGGTAATGGAGGAAAGCCAGTCATCGAATTCGTCCGAAGGGATTTCCATTTCGTTGTCCATACTTGTGGAAGGTTTCAAGTTTGAATGCTTTATCACTAAGGGATTCACCCTTTTATAAGAACAGTTACATGTCTAACATCGGGAAGTGTCTAGTTTATTTTGAAATCATATGTAAGCATGACCGGGTTCATCTTTCCTTGTATGTTCCATCTAGGTAATGTTTCTTTAGATTCAGTGGGTTGGTATAACTGCATGACCTAGTTTCGTCTTCTGGGTGTGTTTTTCATGCTGGTTAAGTTTATGCCTTTGGGCAGACGGACTTTAATAAAAATATAGGTATGGAATAGAAGTAAATAGGTAGAATAAAGAGTTTATTATCGGGGGTGGGAAATTAATATAAGTTTTCTTTCATTTATAAAAACATTGTCGTAAAAAAAATATATATATATAGGGGAAAAAAGAGAGAAAATGAAGATGCATAATATTATGTTCTTGAGATCTCTGGTCATGTGACGTATGAAGCTAGATGCATATGTTCTTGAGATCATATGATCTTCAGGTACAGCTCTACTACTCTTGAGTTTTTTTGTTTTTGTTTTTGTTTTTTGTTTTTTGTTTTTTGTTTTTTTTTTTTGTTCTATGGCGATTCCTACTCAGTTACGTCGTAATGCAGTCGATTACATGTACCATTGCGTTTAGATGGGATCCCGATAAAATCGTTTACATACACAAATATTTAATTAACCATTTCAAATACATAATATTTAAAGCCATTTTTAAAGTAATTTTCTAAGATAATCCTAATTTATCAAAAAATAAAATATATTTATAGGTAAAGTAGCATTAAATTCATTCCTTTATTTTTCCAAACGTTTCGGCCAATGGCCTTCATCAGTAGAATGTTTATAGAATTGAGTGTTCGTACTTGTGGCGTCATTGGAGCGCTAAAACGTCGTAACGTAAATGCGATATTCAACGGAAAATATTGAGTTTTTAGATGTAAAAATCACGACGGAGAAGGGATATTTGAAAACTGATTTGTATACGAAGGATACAGATGGTCATCTATACTTGCACAAGAGTTCGAATTACCCGCGGAATACGAAAGATGCTATCCCTTACGGTCTCGGACTTCGGCTAAGGCGAATATGCTCCTCCGAAACCGATTATAAAAAACGTAGAAACGAAACGTTAAAACAACAGCTAGCGAGAAGAGGATACAAAAATCATGAATTGGAAGGACAACTAACAAAAACAGACAAATAGGATAGGAGGAATCTCTTCAAATACAAATCTAAAAAGAAAAACGATAGAGTACCATTGGTTATAACATATAGCGATGGACTTCCCAATATCCACTCAATAGTTAAACAGAGATTAACAACACTGCACAAGTCAGAAGGAATGAGAGAAATGTTCCCGATACCCCCAATCATCGCATTCAGAAGGGACAAAAATATTCAAGACATCCTAGTCCATAAAAAGCACAACAACATGTTTTATAAATCTTCAAACAGAAGTGAACCATGCAGGAAAAAAATATGCCATATGCAATTACGTCATGCTCACGACATCATTCTTTGGGACGGACGGGGAGGAATACAAAATCAAGGGGAATCTCAACTGCAAAACGCAAAATTTGATATACAGTGTGAGATGTAAAATGTGCGACAAAGCAGTATATGTAGAACAGACAGGAAGAACATTTTACGAGCGCATGATGGTCACCATATCAAACGTAAGAAATAAAAAATGCGATCTCATAACGGAACATTTCAACAAAAATGGACACACATTGCGGGATTTTCAAATAGTTGGAATCGAGAAGACATTCGGCGGTGAAATTTCCAGATTGACCAAGGAGTCATTCTGGATAAAGAAACTCAAAACCCTGTTGCCAGAAGGACTTAATCGGCAAATAGATTTAGTTTAAATTAAAAAAAACTTTCATGTTACCATTTTATTTACAAACATTTTGCACGCCATTTACGTTACGACGTTTTAGCGCTCCAATGACGTCACAAGTACGAACACTCAATTCTATAAACATTCCACTGATGAAGGCCAATGGCCGAAACGTTTGGAAAAATAAAGGAATGAATTAAATGTTACTTTATAAATAAATAAATAAATAAATAAATAAATAAATGAATAAAAATCTGTCTCCACCAATTTTGCAAGTTCACAATCAATGCAAATTTACGTACTTTGATAATGTTACAATAAGATAAAAGTTCTAAGGCCTCTATTAATGCATCTAAGCGAGCAGGATGAGGAACTTTTACAGATCCAGTATCTTCTATAGCATGATATATTTACTCGTGATTATGTATTTTCCGAGTCTTTCTTACATTGAACCATCACTTCTTCCACTTGTTACGACCGATGATGTCGATAAATGAAAGTCCTGATGTCTACTTAAAGACCATATACTCGTATGGTTGATAATTATTTCATGTCATCTGCTACGTAAAGGTCACTGATCACTGAATCTTTCGTCTGTCTGTCCGTCTGGTAGTCACACTTTCACACGAATAACTGTAATTAAATATGCCTTGTACATTTATCAAACTTTTAGAAATTGTTAAACATGGTAAGATTCAACATTCATTGATGGCCAAGGCCAATGTCACATATCTTGGCCAACCATGTTATGCTATAGGCGACGTTTTTGAACAGTGTATAGATCATCGGCGTTCCTATTACATATAGACTGTTTGGGCTTTTATGCCCCCGTAATCGAAGATTCGGGGGTATATAGTTTTTGGTCTGTCCTTCAGTCTGTCTGTTTGTCTGTTTGTCCCCAAAAGCTTTAACCTTGGCCATAACTTTTGAATGGTAAGTGATATGGCTTTCATTATTCACATGTGTATTCCTTGTGACAAGAACTTTCCATGGGTACCAAAATTTTTGACCTTGTGACCTTGACCTTAGGGTTTGACCTCCTTTTGAAAAACTTTAATCTTGGGCATAACTTTTGAATGGTAAATGATAGGGCTTTCATATTTCACATGTGTATTCCTTGTGACTTGTCCTTTACATGGATACTAAAATTTTTGACCTTGTGACCTTGACCTTGGAGTTTGACCTACTTTTGAAAAACGCTAACCTTGGGCTTAACTTTTGAATGGTTGATGATAGGGCTTTCATATTTCACATGTGCATTCCTTGTGACTAGTCCTTTTCATGGATACTAAAATTTTTGACCTTGTGACCTTGACCTTGGAGTTTGACCTACTTTTGAAAAACTTTAACCTTGGGCATAACTTTTGAATGGTAAGCGATAGGGCTTTAATATTTCACATGTGTATTCCTTATGACAAGTCCTTTCCATGGATACTAAACTCTTTGACCTTGTGACCTTGACCTTGGAGTTTGACCTTATTTCGAAAATTTAAACTTTAGCCATAACTTATGAATTGTAAGCGATAGCGCTTTCATATTTCACATATGAATTCCATGTGGCAAGACTTTTCCATGGATACTAAATTTGACCTTGTGACCTTGACCTAAAATTTGATACTACTTTTGATCTGTTTTACTGAGAAAAATGCCAACGGGGGCATTCGTGTTTCACAAACACAGGTTTTATTTTTTATTGTTTGTATTTTTCTAGTACAGAAATAACAAAAGGCAGTGGAGAAAACCATTGATACTCTGCAACTGATTGAACAAGAATTTAACCTCTAAAACATGACAAAATCCTGGTGATCCATATGCATCGTATTCTAGATACGACATCGTGAAACCATCGAATAAGCTTCGTTAACACATCGGAAGCATTCCGACGTATGTCATTCGGATATATTTTATGATAAAAATCGTCCCAAAGTTACCATATACGGGCGTTACTTCGTACGAAATTGAAAATTGCATATTCGTTTGACAATCGGATATCAAAATCGTGACAGTGTGAAGCCGACATATGGTTGAAATAAAAAACCTTTTAATATCATTTTGATAACTGTCTTCTTGTAACCTCTCAATATAAGCATGTTATGGTAAGCTTTTTTTATGTTATTTCGTCAAATTACCATACAACTACACATAAAGAATCATTAACAAACAACAACAATTCGACTATTTTTAGTACAAAAAAATGTATAAGCATTTTGATTTTGAACATTGAAGAATCTAACATTGAAACCCCCCCTTTTTTACACTATGTTCCCAGCAACCACGGAGGCCACGTTTTAAGCCACCGTAGACGAAACAAGGTGACCGTGAGACAACGTAGGCGAACGGGATTGGCAAAGGTAACTAGCCGTGATTGCCGGGGCTGACAGGTCAAATGTTTATACTGTCAAAACTTTTGCCATGGCACCCCACGGTGTAGATGACCTACTTTAGAAACCGCAGTAAAACGGTACGCAACGAAACGTAACGGTACGTTACAGACCGCAACAAAACTTGGGACAGTGTCCGAAGCGGAACGGGAAGCAAAAGTATGACTCGGCAACTTGCGATCATAATGAAGTTGGGTTACGGTCTGTCACGTTTAGGGCAGATGTGCGTTTTATCCAGGTGTGCCATGATTTTTCACGGCTAGCTGAGGAGTATGTCACGTTTACTCACGGTACGTCGCGACTTCTTACGGATTATTTCAAGTTCTTCTACAGTGTTGAACGGTACGCACGGTCACACAAAAAGTATAACCAGCCAACCTTTTTGGCTTTTCTGTGGCCAACTTCATTGAATCGTAACAAAGCGTGACAGACTTTGTCAGAACGTGGCAGGTCGCGAGGAAACATACAAACGTCCGTAACAAGCCGTAGGTTGAAAGGCAGTGCCGTTTGGTCTTCAGGATTCAGGAGCCACGGCTCGTCACGGATACCTTGGTAGACCGTGCAAAAAAACGTAACGAGACCTAACAGAGCTTGAATACCAAGATAAAAAATGACAAAAATCCCACGGTTAGCTACGTTTTGGACCGCCGTGGTCACCGGGAACATAGTGAGACATTCTTCATTTCTTGGTTGTTTAAATAACTCAAATTGAGAAGTGAAATGCATTTTCGTGATTTTATCATCAAAATTTTCCCCCAAAGCACGAATTTCCACGGAGTTAACTTTGGTAAACATTTGATATGTTTTAGATAAAACATTGTACTTACTAAATCAGTTCAGAAAGTTTGTGTTGCCATTTTTTTTTTTTTTTTTTGAGGTTGAGACCATATTTGTGCTATTTAGACTGGACTACTGTAGAAGTTTACGCCAAAGTCCTGCTCTCCAAACACTATCAAACGCTCCTTTATTATGGATAAATGAGCAAAAAAGTTTCTTTTTGGATGTAACACAAAGTTCAGTAAGCGAATTCAATACAAAGATATTATCAAGAGTAGAGTATTTAGCTCTGAAGCCTGTTTGGTTTTCGTTTAATATATCGAAATGTTCAGAAGAAATCATTCAGGCGACGAGACAAAATAGACGTGAACAGTTTACCTAAACAGCTCAAAAGAGATATTGGTCTATAATTATTCGGGTCATATGTACTCCCTTTTTTATAAATTGGTATTACATTTCCAATCAACCATGCCTCAGGTAAAATTTCTGTATCTAACACAATATCAAAAAGTCGTACATTAACTGGCAAAACTATCGGAATATCTTTGATTTCACACATCGCTCGAGTCTCTAGCAATATCACTGGGCAGTAGCCGCTTATATCGTGTGCATATTAATTACCACTCGGTTGAAAAACCCGGCCTTTAAGATGAAAATTTTTTTATATAGATGAATTCTTTTTATAAAAATGCAATTGTAAACTGTAAATTATGTTTTCATTTTATATATATATATATATATATATATATATATATATATATCCATTCCCGGTATAGTCAATATAATCAAAATCAAAGTGACATAATGACGATTAAATTTGTTTATTGCACTAAACGTTTTCGCCTGTTGGCTCTTCAGAGTTGCAATGAATATCATTGCATTCATATGATATATCATTATCATATCATTATCATATTATCATTATCATATTCAATATCATTGCATTCATATCATTGATATTCATTGCAACTCTGAAGAGCCAACAGGCGAAAACGTTTAGTGCAATAAACAAATTTAATCGTCATTATGTCACTTTGATTTTGATTATATATATATATATATATATATATATATATATATATATATATATATATATATATATATATATATATATAAGTGTCTCTCATAATTCTTTTTATAATGGCGATCGATATGCTTACTTCTATCATGTCATTATATGTTTTAATTCATGTCATATGTTTTTTGTTTGTTTGTAATACTGCAAGCATGTTGGTAAGACATTAATAAATCATCTGAATCTACATATTTTTTTGTTAATTTTTGGACATAGTAATTTTCACAATGTTTGGCCAGATCACATTGAGGATCACTGACAAGAGCTAAGTACCTGAAACGAGCATATCCATGCTGCAAATGTATCTGTTCTGAAATGATGCTCTAAACTTTGAAGACGTTCAACATTTGTTCAAGTTTTGCGTTTGGCTTTGGAGCTTTTTCGCATATTATCCTAGCAGAAATAGATAATACAGCTATTAAATATAATACTTATACAAATTATAAATTATTTGTTTGAAATTTTATGTTTGTATTAATTAACTTATCATGTCTGGTTAGACTTTTAATTTTTTTTGCTAATCATCGAATTGAAATTAAACCGAAACTAATCTATAATCTTTAAGAGTCATTCTCTGTGAGCATCAAAGAATTATAAGAAAACTCGAAAATCGCATATCTCAGATTTTGATGATTTTCACTATGTAAGCCAAGTTTGACCCCCTGACAATGAAAATGACATTGGTTTTTGTATATGGCCATCCGTTGCCATGGTTACCATACCACCCCATTTTGGCCAGAAAATGGGCTTTTGCAAGCTCGAAATTAGCAACTTTCATGTCCGTTTTTCACAATGATAGTCTATAGGTGGGTTATATTTTGACATATGATGAAAAACTACTTCCATATATGTTTGATATGAGACATTACTTTTTGGTTGAAATATGGGGGGAAAGTATTATTTTTTATTGCAAACTGTCCATATTTTGACATTTTACAAAAATACAAAAATACACCATTTTTGGCGATTCATAGAAAAATAACGCAGCATAAGTTAAATAGTGGAACAGGCCGTAATGAATCAAATATAAAAAATATAATTTATATCAAAATGGATCAATGATTCATTAGGGCCTATTCCACTATTTAACTTATGCTGCGTTATTTTTCTATGAATCGCCAAAAATGGTGTATTTTTGTATTTTTGGAAAATGTCAAAATATGGACAGTTTGCAATAAAAAATAATACTGTTTCCCCACATTTCGACCAAAAGTTGATGTCCCATATCAAAGATCAATGTAAGTAGTTTTTCATCATAAGTCAAAATATAATCCACCTATGGACTATCATTTAGAAAAACAGACATGACAGTTGCTAATTTCGAGCTTGCAAAAGCCCATTTTCTGGCCAAGATGGGGTGGTATGGTTACCATGGCAACGGATGGCCATATACACAAACCAATGTCATTTTCATTGTCAGGGGGTCAAACTTATCTTACATAGTGAAAATCATCCAAATCTGAGACATGCGATTTCCGACCCACTTTGATGCTTACAGAGATTGACTCTTAATAAGAATTATTGCCAAAACTTAATCATAAACTAAACAAAACTAAATACTAATATATCGTACTTTATTTTCTGAATATTAACAATTAATTCATATATTTATGTGACATTCATCAGGGAAATATTCAATCAAAAATCTTTGTGATTACAAAGCAAGTAGTCGTTTGGCAACATCGCGAACCTGGGAAGTGGGACTACTGGAGATCTGGCAGTGATAAAGTCCTTAGCTTCTTATGCACGTTGAATAAGATGTTTACAAGAGATAGAAATATTCATGATTATAAACGAATACTTTATTATATGGTATTATGGTATAACAATTAACACTGTCAGATATTCATGATTATAAATGAATACTTGATTATATGGTATTATGGTATAACAATTAAAACTGTCAAAAATGTATTACCTAGTTGAAAATATGCCCGTCATTCAGAGTACTAAACGGCAACATTTGTTAATCGACAGGAAAGACAAAAACGTGTAGAGATCCTTTTGTACTTGCTTTACGTAAGGTTTCGTGAATTTCGGTGCAGCAGAGGTATAAGAGAAGTCGAAAATGCTTCAACTAATTAGAGCCATCGGCGGCCATTCTTGTTGATCAATTTCCACTAAAAACACAAACTCAATAGAGAGTATTCAGTACTTTCGTCGTGTAAGGTCTCCTGAAATACTTAGCAGACGTTGCAGATGAGGCGTCGAAAATGTTTCAGCCAATCAGGGCTGTCGAATGTCATTTCATTCACCGATCAGTGTAAAAAATACAAACTTTGTACCTAACATTAATTTCTATGCATCAGTTGTAAAGGAAGATTTGAATATATATCAGCCAATAAGAGGACACCGTTGACATATCTGAAGACCAATATGCACCGGAAAACGTACAAAATAGAGAACCGTGTACACTTGCTTCCCTCGTGCTTCCTATAAGATTAAGTGAAATACTTTTCAGCAATCGTAGAGATAATGTCGAAAGTGTGTAATCAGATAAGAGTCATTGCTGGTCATTCTTATCCATCGACCTGCACAATAAATCCCCTTTGCGAGAAAAAAAAACCCTAGGGTACTTGGTTTTTGTAAGGTTTCTTTATATTCTGTAGAAATCTTGCAGAGGATAAGTCAGAATGTGTCAGCCCATTAGAGACATCGGCAGTCATACATCTATATGTTGACCAGTCGACAAGTACATGTAAAACATACTTTTTGTAGAGCACCTTGTGCACTTGTTTCAAGTAAAGATTCGTGAATTTATGAACAGTAGTTGTAGGGGAAATTTGTTAACAGGTGGACGGACAGACGGACGGACAGATGCCTGACAAAGCGCTTTGACTATAGTTCACTCGAGCTTTTGGTTTAGGTGATGTAGATATAATTTATTGAGGTAATTCATAACCAGGAACGACAGGAAACTTAAAAGACTGCAAATGCACTGTGCAAATCGGAGTTATAATGCCATATGAATCGTATTACACAATATCCTCGTCAGGTCACATTGTATAATATGTACCTCATGCGTTCATGCATGCAGTAAATAACAGGGTAATGAGAAAGCATTTGAATATTGCCCATCTATATCAATTACTCTATATCCACTTAGATGCATCGTACAAGTGCAGGGTACACATTCAATAACATTCGACGTAAAGTTGAATCATCCAGACAACAAACATTCATTTCAAGAGTTTATGAAACATTCGCTCTTGAAACAGTTTCGATATATCAAGTAGAAAAAAATAAATCTAGGGAAAAGATGGTATAAATAAAAACAATGGACTAAGAACATGTTTGTTTCAATAAATATCTTTGTTAAAACTTACCATAGACAGGCCCACTCGCCATGTTACTTCCTACGTATTTTCCAGAATAGAAGTCGCCTGACAAGTTATCAATATATTGAGGGGTGAACTCAGAATACTTTAGTGAAAATAACAAATATGCCCCTTTTTAACAGACTGCTTGACTGCGATAAGTTTTGATGCATTTTGTTTTTCATTTTTCACATGTAAACGTTCATAAAAACATTAAACGATTTTGTTCAAAGTGAAAATGTAGGTTCTTTTATAAATTCATTGTGATATTTTCCATACACTGTTGCACTTTTGGATTGATTGAAAATCCCCAACTGACTGAGAGGTGCAAAAGGTAAGTTCTTTGTTCCAAAAATGAAATAATTACAATGTATCAAAGACGTGAACGTTATGTGCCTTATTTAGCATTGAAACCGAAAATATCAAGTGCTGTGTGTGTCAGAAAAAGAGCTATTTCGCGAGCCGTAGGGATCAACGCCACTTAAGGAACAATAGAATAAGTGCGCCACACCCAATAAAAGTATTGGTTCTAATGTATGAACTGGATTTTATTTTTATTTTAATTTGTTGTTGCTTATGACCCGACGGTTTTACATCTCCTTGACCCAATCTCATGTGACCAAGGTCAAGGTCACTTAGTACATTTTAAATGGAATTTTACATACATTCCTTTTCGTGCCATAGTTCCTGAACTGTTTGCCGGATCACTTTTATTTTTAGCATGTTGCTGCTTATGACCCGAAGGTTTCACGTCACCTTAGCCCAAGCTCATGTGACAAAGGACAAGGCTACTTAGTACATTTTTAATGAAATTGTACATGCATTCATGTCTGGGCTATCTTGAACCGTTAACCTGATCAGTTTCATATTTTAGTTTGTTGTTCCATATGACCCGAAGGCTTCACATCACCTTAACTCGAGGTCATGTGACAAAGGCCAAGGCCACTTACTACATTTTCAATGAAATTGTACATACATGCCTGTCTAGGCTTTATCCCTTGGACCGTTTACTGGATTGCTTTCACATTTTAGTATGTATCTGCTCATGACCAAAAGGTGTAACCTTGAGTCATAGTAATTTGATCAAGGTCAAAGTTACTAAGTACGTTTTAATGAAATTGTACATGTTATCCCGTTGGGGCTGTGTCTCTTTTAACTATTTATCAGATTACTGTCGTATTTAAGTATGTTGTTTCTTATCACCTAAAGGTTTCACATCACGTTGACCCAAGGTCATGTGACCAAGGTCAAGGTCAATTAGTATATTTTAAATGAAATTGAATTTGTTACGAGTATTATGTCAAGGCTTAATCTTTTGAACCGTGATCGGATCACCTCTACTTTTTTTATGGTGCTGATGACCCAAGGATTTCACACCACCTTGATTCAAGATTGAAAAATAAATAATTGCACAAATATATAACATGACTTTTAAAAACAATGAGTATATGATAAAAATCATGGCAACAAGAACGATAAGTAAATAAAATGTACATTATCATAGTAAATTTAGCATAGAATAAATTCGTATTCCTTGAATGGTATGGGAAGTAGTCTCTCTATACCAAATGGCATAAATCATGGCAACAAGTATATACATAAAAAAAAAACGAACAGACAAACTGTGCAGTAGGTTTCTAGCTAAAATCAAAATAGATAAAACACAGAGTTTCTCGCAAAATGTACGTATGTATAAGTAAGTAATATCAGATTATTCGTTCATTCCGTAAATAGCACAGGAAACAGTTTCCCTATTATATAACTACATATGTAAACTATTGGGTAGTTTTCTAGCTAGAATTAGTATGAAACATCATATTAGTTACATGTAATATAATGTATTAGCAAAAACACCAGATTATTCTGTAGAAATATGTAAAGCAGTCTTCATATTCAAAGTAATTTATGTCCTACCAACAAGTATAAAAAATGAACCAAAAAGGCAATACTCATCTGCCTGAATTCATTATGGATAACCAGGGTATTCCATTAATAAAATTGTAATATAGAAAGCAGTCTTTCTATTCGAAATTACTTCAAAAAATATTACACTAAAACATACATGTATATCAAATCATTATTTTTTAATGAGAAAAATATTAATGATTAAGTATATTTATTAAAGAAGCAGTCTTCTTGGAACATAAGTTTGTTTTGGAAATTCAGATCTATGATCTAGGAAGCAGTCTACCCTTTAAAAATCAGTATATAGAACACCAGCGTGATCATGGAAGCAGTCTTCCCATTAAACATAATTACATGTAATGAAGGCAGCTTTTGCTGATAAGCTCCTAAACATAATGGAAGCAGTCTTCCAATTCTACAATTATAATGAGGCAGCTTTAGTAGATAAGCTCCTAAAAATACAATGAGTATCATAATGGAAGCATTCTCACAACTCAAATCAGTTCGGAACACCAGTGTGTTCCCAAAATAAAGGCAGCTTTTGAAACAGAAGCAGTCTCCTAAAAAAGCTCCTATCATAGTATGAGTATCATATAGGAAGCAGTCTTCCAACTCAAAGCAGTTCAGCAAACATACATAGGAAGCAGTCTTCCAACTCAAAGCAAACCTTGTTCCTATAATTTGTTAAATTAAAAGAAGCAGTCATCTTAAAGGTTCCAAACAGGAAACAGATTTCCTACACTAAAATATTTTCAGTACCATAACTAATTCTTTAATTATTATTTTTATTATTATCATTATTATTTTATTTTTTGGTCATGGTACATATTATACATGAATGCATTGGCAATTGTATTTTGAAAACAAATGTAGAACCTTCAACAAAATTTTCATACCGAAAATATTTGTTTTGTTAAACAGAAATTCAACATCTTTGAATGTATATATCAGTAGTAATTATGAACTTTATCACTACTTTCTGAAAATTGATATACATCAATGACCGAATTATGACTTTAATATACTAGAGAAGAAGATACAATTGTCAATATTGAAAAACAACTCTTTATGTACTATTATAAAATTTCAGGTCACTTATTTGACAAAAACCTAGACAGGTTCCCGGGACTGATATGAAACTGAGATACGTGGTTGAATTTGTTAAAAAGCAATTTTCCTTTCCACCTTAAACGTATGGAAATTGTGGAAATAATTTAAAAACATCGTTTGCTCAAAGTTTTGTTATCTTCCTCCGTCCTTTTAATGAATGATTCTCTTCCAGTAAAGAATTAATATAAAGTGTATTGTGTAGTTTCAATCGCGGCATATCTTAAGCTAATTATGTAACTTAAACAAAATAATAATAAATTGATTCCATAATCAAAGTTTCATCTTAGTCATGGAAACTATCGAGACACAGCCGAAGATTATCGAGATCATTTTACACTGTAAGACGTATTAAATGAATATTTGTTACTGGTTGCTACCAATTCTAATCATGCTAAATGAGAAACATGCGTCTAATTAATGCATGTGAATAAATCGTGATCTGATGAAATATGAGAGAGAAAAATAGAGATCGACTGTAGAAAAGGTCAGATAACGGCCTCTGAACGCACACGTCTGCTGTAATATCAGTTGTGTAAGATTCCCAGACACTATGCATTATAAGAAAGCTAAGCTGTAAAAAAAATTGCGCAATATGCATTCTTTAGTCCGCCGCGCTGGAATGTTTCGTAATCATAGTAATGGGGATGTGTATAATCTTTGTTTACATCGTCAGTTTCTATGAACCGCCGAATCTTCTCATACTGTTGATTATAGAGGTTCCCCACGGGATATATTTGTAATTTCTTATCTTTCTATAATCATTCGTTACGTGTAACCAAAATGCTTCGACAGATTTTTCCAACTACTAATAGTTCATTAATTCTACATCTTCATTAAACCACGAATACTACATTTACATGTCCACTTGTCCAGCTGTAAACCGCCAAATCCTCTTGTGTATCTATAGATAAGGGTCAGCGTAGAGATGCAATATTGACTATAGAGGTTCCCCACGGGGTTTATTGGGAATTTCTGATCTGTCTATACACGGCTCCCAATGTTATTGTCATTTAGATTTTTTTAACTTTGCTGTTTTAATATTCAAGCCATGGATAATTCGTTACTGCACTGAAGAATCACGAATTTCACTTTTTATAGTTCGTTTCAAAGTTTACCCCGCTTCGATTGAATACTGAGCGATTCTATACATTATCAATTTTGTATAAATTTGTACAAGGACTTATAAACTGTTTATAAGTCCTTGATTTGTACCCATAAGATTTTAATTTTATATTTCTCGATAACAGCAGGAAAACATTGATAATTTCTAATGTATTAGCCCCCATCCGATTCAATAGCGCGGGGAGGGGGGGGGGGTTGCACACGGCGGCACCTACATCTAAAATTCTCTAACAAGTTTACTCTTTCTTTTCTGATTTTTCCCTACCAATCCATTGGCACGCCCCTCCCTCTCCCCTAAAGTCCTCAAATAAGAAATTACTTGGGCTCAAACACCACGACTCAACCTTTATTTTCATTTTTTTACCGGTCTGTTTCTGATACTCGCTATATACATTATATATCATGTGAGGAAATTTTCCGCTGGAGAGTGGGGTTCCCCGAAGAACCTGCTACAGGACTTTGAGGTATTCCACGCCCCCCCCCCTCTAAACTCAAATCCCGTCCCCTGTTATCTACAGAATTTTCTCGACCAAAAGGAATGATATTCTGAATTTTTCCAAAATTTTGATAAATTTCAATATATTAAATGAATCCCCCAACCACAGCAAACTAACATATTTTTTTTTTCATCTCATAGAATTACGATACTATATATAAATAAATGTAATTTGATTAGATTCTGGCCGTTTTAACAAATACATGCATGTACAATATCGGGAATCTTTTTCCCTCTCAGTCATACGAAGTGTATACATTTTATGTATATGCATTCATCTTCAGGCGCTTAGCCAGAGTACTTATCAAATGTAAGCAGCCTCAAGTGGGTCCAGGTAGAAGCCCTTGTGGATATTCGAGGGGCAAAGTCTCAGAATCTAATGAATTTTGCTCATTTACAGGGCAGTTTTCAGGGCATGGGGTGGTGGAACACGTCCGTTCTCAACCTTAAAGTATCAGGAGTAGTGGGTGTCATGTCTACCACCAAGTACCCGTGGGGTTTACTGGTAGCATCCTGGTACGCATAATTCAAACATGGAAGTTTTAATTGTCTCGACAACACTTCAACTTGTGATTTATCTCGGGGATTTTCAAACAAGACCATGTAATGCGTATTGAGACTGATGGTGCGGTGATGTGTACTGCGGTCAAAGACGTTTTGTGTAATGTATACGACACTGGTATTACGATGATGTGCTTTGCGTGTAAACCAATCTACAATGTATTCACCGCTATGACCACCCATCATGTCGTCAAAGACCAACAAGTGTCTGGTGTTGAGGTCTGACACCAAGATTTCGTCTTCTGGTGGAATGTCCTTGACAAATTTGACTTAACCTTGCATACTCTCGTAAGCTTTTTGCCATTCACGATAACACCAGACTACTTTTTGAGGAGGAGGATGAATGACCTCGTCCTTGTATCGAACCAATTGTTTGACAAATTCGGTTTTACCGGAACGACATGGTCCGGCTACCACCATGGTAAACTCGTGTTTAAACACGAAAGCACTCAAATCGTCAAACGTCTGTACGTGAGTACTCATATTGAAAGAATGACAAGAGAAGCTCCACAAAATCTCCAAAAACACTGTCTGTCTTTACATCCCGGACACTTGTGTCTCAGTCCCGACATCCGTAAGTTCATGCCTATGATGCAGGTAATGATGTGATGCAGTGAAAACGACAAGTATTCGATCAGTGGGTAGGAGGGGAGTACAGCGTCATGGCTACTTTGGGCGTCTTTTTAGTGATCAGGATACATGGTGATCCGTCTTTAAATGTTCTCAAAATAAAGTGTTCGTCCCAATCACAATCTATGTAAGGACAGTCCGCCGCACAAAAGAATCCAATCAAAGTTAGCAAAGTCAAAAACATTAGGCTGCTTCAATCAATCTGTGTCTGTTGTTGCGACGTATGGCTCGTCTCAGACGTTCGAAAAATCATCAAAGTCTCTATGGTACCTTCTTCTTCCTTGGAACCAATAGTATATGTACAGTAAGGCAGCCAGCAACATTCTGAATGAGTTGTGAAAAAGAATCAAGTCTTTATATATACAAAATGTTTAAACGTCCTTGACCTCTTAGAATCCGTAAGGTAAAGTATTCAGGTTTTCCAGAATCTGACGTTTGTCATACACGATGCGATAGTCCTTGGTCATGTCCTTGGAAAATAACTTGTAATCTTTCCCGCGTACAATCTTGGATGGGTAAGTGACCGTGACCTTGTCGTCGTCTGTTTGATTCAATACCATGTTTTTCATTGTTTCGGAATTGATGATTTGACTGGTCTTGTAAACCAAGGTCATACCCTTGACTTTGCACACGGTACTACCGTCGTTCAATTGGTAAGCGTAATTCTTGGGTCCGCCCGACACGAAGGTATTGATCTTTTTCCCGCCTAATTCGTCGGTCCAACATCCCAAACTATCTAAGATGGGGGGACTCCATTTGTGATCGTCGTGTACGTTGATGATGCTGTCGGTATCAAAGTACAGGACTCTTTCGTCCAATCGGCGCAAGGCATCGTACCATTTTAAGCGGGCCAAAGCTGTAGTGTAGCAGGCGATCACCACGTTCCCGAAATGACAAGGCGGTACAAAGTCGTCGTTCTCGGAAAAGTTGGCCAAGATGAGGTCCAGTTCGTCGTTCTCCTGGTTCTGAATAAGTTCTAAATGCATCACCTTCTTGGTATCGTCCTGCATCAGTTCCAATAGTTCTCCACGACCCGACAAGTACCTGTAAATGTACAAATTGTTATTAATAAAATATCGTTTTAATAAAAGATAATACAAAAAAATATGATTTTAGATTTGAAATAAAACCTTACCTGTTTTGAGTCAGTTATTGGCGTTGTCCAAATTTTCCTCATAAACAGTTTAAGAACATCTTGGCTATGGTACGTAGGACAGGGTTTTTGTTGACATCTCCGAGTCTGATACCTTCTCTCCGAAACACTTCTTTGATGAATTCAGCTTTCTTTTCCACGGTGTCACATTCGGGAAGAAATCCGCTGGCTTCCTGCTTGATTTTCAGGAACGTGTCAATATAGTCTTTGAACAGGGTCCTGGCCTGGAGGTCTGAGGGAAATTCCACACTTCGTGGACACAATCTAAGACGTAACCCATTTCCAAAGCCATCTTAACTTCCTCGATCACCCAAGTTCCGGTCAAGGCTCGTGCTTTGGCGTTATAAGTGCATCGGTAGTCAGGGCCTATCTCTTCTTTCATCTCCACGCAGGTGCGACAGAGGGGGAACAGTAGTTTACCTCCGTAACGGTAAGGTTATACCGGATGGTACAATTTGCGTGGCGGTATGATGCGGCATTTGACTAAGCCCGTGTAATCTCTGATATCGTCAAAATTCTCGGTAATCAAAACCGGATGTCCGATAGGGAAAGTCCCGAGCTTCAGAACAGAGGGGTAGAGGGAACAGACATCGATGTAACGCACGTCTTCTTCGTCGCAGTAGAGTCGAGTGGCATTAGTTCTACCGCCAAATAAAGCATCTCTGGGTTGTAAGGGGTCCACGATTTCCTCGGCCATTTTTTAGCGAACGCTCCGAATTCCGGATCCTCCTTACACCGGCGATCGTAATCGTGTTCCCAAATGTGTTCCACTCTAAATCCCAACTCGTTCAAAAAGTTCTGGCGGTCCTGGGTGGCTTGGTACAGTTGCTGGAAGGTACAGTTGTGTCTGACCGGATGTTCCTCCAATTTCATGTTGGGGTAGCATTCGGGACACCCGTGCCAAAAGCAACCGTAGAACTCGTAGAGGGTCTGCATGTTCATGTTGTAGCCATCGATGGACAGGTGGGCTATCTTCATCTCTCCTCCGTTCCTGGCATGGCGAATGTCCTGGTTAGTCTCGTGGGCAATCCATCTCAACCATCTCAAAGCTTTGATGGAGTACTTCCGTTCGGGTGAGTATCCTTCCGGGGATAAGATGGCTACAGTTTCTCTGGGCATGAAGTTGCGGCGGAAAGCTAAATTGGCTGTACTGGCAAAGGTAATGCATTCCACGAACGGGTCCACTTTGACGAGGGACAGGAGGGTGCCTCTGAACTTGCCACAGCAACGTCTTAAGATGTCTACGTCAGACCTGCAGTACTCCTCCATCTCTTTGGCAAAGTTGAACTCCTCTCTCCTCTGCACTTTGTCGTTGTACCAGGCCAGGAACTCATCTCGGGCTTTACCTCTCATCCCGTCGGATATGTAGGTTTCGATGGGTGGATACAGTCCTACATATTTTTTGGTTTGCTGTAGTGTTAAACAGGTGAGGGAAGTAACCCTTCTTCAACTCGGTCAGTCCGAAAGCAGATGGTAGGCGGCTCAAGGCATCGGGTAAAAAGTTGTAGGAGTCCACAAATCTCACTCCATGGGCAGACATTGTCATAATCTTGGCGCCATTCATCAGTACCTGTTTAAAAATTAAAAAAAAAAATGTTTTTGAATTTCAAATAAAACACATTAAGTGTACAAATATTTACAAAATTTAGAAATCAAAACTTACATCTGGTTTGATACAGGCTCGGTTGACCAAGAAGTGTAGTATGAATTGGCCGTCGTATCCATTCATGTTGTGAGCGATGGCTGTGGCTCCCTCATGAGACATTTTCTTGTGTTTATCGTCACTGGAACAGGTGTTGAACAACCAAACCATAAATTGGTCCAAGGTAGTCTCCCCCTTAAAATGACTTCGCGTCCGCCTCCCGGTAGGTTGGAACATGTCTGGCAGTAGTCTTCAATAGGTAGGTTAATACAAGCTTCACAGGCCCGGTGAAACACGCAGAAGTTTGGGACATGCTCTCCGGTTTCCTGGGTGCACTCGGAATCGTAAAAGATGTATAAGTCGCTCTTCTTCTTTTTCTTTTTCGGGAAAGATACCGTCTGCACGTAGCACAAGTGTCCCTCTCCCACCTTCTCCTTACAGATGCTACAGTAATGGTCTTTATCGGTACATTTGTGGACAGGCTTCAGGCGTTTAGTGATCCAACTACCGCATTCCTCGCACCTAGTCATCAGGTCGCATACGCTGCTACCGGCCTTGTTGGGCTTGAAATGGTTCCAGTAGCATCTCAAGCTATGGAAGCTACCGCCACAACTGTTGCATTCGACATTGGCGTCTTCCCAGGGGCAAGGGGATGAGGACAGGCACCAGTAACATCTGACGGGGCAGACACTCCTATGGTTATCCACGTGATAGTATCCCACATCACAAAAGTCGCAATAGTATTGTTTCTCCACCAGACCAGGCATGGAGGTGATGGCATCGTAGTGGTTGTCCGTGTACAAAATATGTAAAATCTTTGGCCTGATTCTGTCATTGGTTAAGGTCCCTCTGTAAAGAGAAAAAAATATTAAGTACATAGAATCACAAATTAATTTTAATGAAATGATCAAAATGATTATAAAATATACTTACTTGTACAGAACGTCAAACTTCAAAGTTTTGGCAACAGCGTTCTGCTGGTAGATTTTCAGCCTGTAGTTGGGTGTCAGAACTTTTTGGAACTTCTCCCACTCAGCTGGACCGCACCCATGCTCGCTGGAGACCCCCGCCTGGTCGCATAGTGTTTTTGCTCTTTCCTTCTGCAACTTGTAGTGCTTGGGTTGTCTGATCTTGTCCCATTCTTTTTTCCATTCATCGGATTCCTTTTCCGGCTTGTTGGCATGGACTATGGTCACAACGATAGCCCTGGATAGACACATGTGGTCCTCGTCATTCACGATGCCGACAATGGACTTCTTTCCTTTTCTAAATGCCTCCTTGTCCGTATGTAGGTGTTTCACTGACCCTCCACCACTTCCCATGGGCAACTCAACATGCAGCAAGTCTATGGTGGTCTGACCGTCTTCCATTTTAAAGTCCTCGTTGGATTGCTGGACCTTTTGGACTTCTTTCAAAATGGCGTCCCCGGACATCTCGATACTCTGGGAGAACGGGATCCAGATCTCAGATTTCAAAAAAGGGTGGTGTACGATGGCCCGAACGTAGTCAGCATCCTTGATCCCGTTTTCGTCTTTAAGATCGTCAACCAAAGTATTTATGATCTTGGGCAGCACTTTGGAAAACTGGGTGGGAGAAATATTTTTACTCATGTCTTTGAACTGGACTGTGTACTTCTTCCCCATGGTCCTAAATTTGCGGGACTGATAGGCCTTATTGACATTGATGTCGTAGTAATCCCGTACATCTTTAGCGTCAAAGTCGCGCTGTTTGTTGATTTCTTCTTCTCTTTTTTTCCCTCTGGGTAGATTCAACATCTTCCCGGGTCTTTTCTCTAATGTCATCAACAGTTTTCTTGTCAGCAGCAATCTCGGTCTCTTGTCAAGGACAAAATGATGTTTGCTCTGTGAAAATCGGGGTTTATATATACATGGGGAATTCTAGAAAATTCGGTCACGTGACTGATCACGTGATCACATATCATTTGACCTTGAGTATGACCTTGAATTTACATCCATGACCTTGACTCTGACCTTGAACGGGACGGACACGTGTCAGTTATATATTACCTAAAATGTTCTTGGTTAGTGCCTGACCTTATTGTACTAACCAATTTTTTCTACAGGATTCCAGGTGACTGACATTATTGTACTGACCGACTTTTCTATAGCGCGCCATCCATGACGTCATAGTTCTTGACACTTCTAGAAAGTTCTTACTAGCAAGTAGCCAGCGCGTGCCGTTGACACGAAAGGTCGTTTGAAAGGCATATGTTCTAGAAAGTTCTAACTGGCAAGATGCCAGCGCGTGCCGTTGACACGAAAGGTTGTTTGGAAGTCAAAGTAACACGTGCAGTTGACACAAAGGGTCGTTCAAGTGCACTTAGAGTCGTACTAGGACATATGCAAATTAGATAGAACAACCTAGAACAATGATTTGAGTATATATTTCACACACATTTTGAAAGCCAGTCATTCATGCTATGTGCTTCATAGGAGACACAACTAGGATGACTTCTCAACAAGTTGCTGATATTGATTTAACCAACTTTGAATTTCAATGTCCAAACGGCAATGTACAACAGCCTGCAGACAACAAAATGGACGACATCCATAGCAATTGTCAGCGCATGACTGCCATGATGGAAGATGTACAGACATCCATTTCCAAGATGCAAGCCGACATCCATACATTGATGGATAACAAGAGAAATGCAGAAGAAGGAGACGAACCACCCAAGAAGAAAGCCAGATACGTATGTTACAATTGCAATGAAGAGGGACACTTTGCTACCGAATGTCCTCAGCCGCCCAAAAAACAGAACGACATTTGCTACAAGTGCCAAGGCACGGGACACTGGGCCAGAGTCTGTCCTGAACAACAGGAATACAACACGTATCCGGGACCCAACAACTATGGACCTAACAACTACAGGCCAAATTACCCCAGACCCATCTATGGAGCAAACAGAAGACGACCCATCTATGGAGCAAATAGAGGACGCCCACCTATGGCGAGTCAGAATGTGAGGCCACAGTACAGTGCATAGACTTTTGAAATATGTACAATGTTGAATAAAATATGTAAAAACTTTCAATTTGTCTTTATTCATTCTTTCATCTAGTTGAAGGGGGAAATTATTCCTTCCACGAATAGATGATTTTCTAGAACAACACTTAAAAATAGTTCTGGGACAGTCCTAAAACCTAAATATAGAATTGGGAATTCCTCAGTAATTTACCATGGACTTACCCATTCTATAAATAAACACGGAATTCCCCTCGGAATCCCCCCTTTCCTACACACAAAACACGGAATTCCCCAGTTCTAAAAATACTACCCATCTACCCAGGAGCCTTACGCTACTTATATATTTTGCAATTAATTATGATAGGAAATTCAAAATAGTATATGCACTAAATCATGATTACATTTAATTTTGTCATTCTGAATTGTTTGCCTCAGTTCTCTCTGAAATACAACTGCACTAAAATAAGTACATGTACAGGTAAATGTTCTAACTATAAGTTTGATTCACTATCAGCTGAAACTTAGAATGTAAATGTTCCCATTTTTTTTCGTATTTTGTCCGCATATCCGCATTTTTCCCGCATATCCGTATATGATGCGGAAAATAGTCGAAATACCCCGCATGTACGCATTTCCTTATTTTTTCCGTACATTTTATGCATGGAAAAAGGAGTCCGCATATCCATGGGTTTTCTTTTGCAAATACGGAATGTTTACGGAAAGGGATTCTAAATTCTCTGCATATAAGATTTCAGTGGATTTTACGTGGACTTTCCATGGAAAAATTACGGAATCTTGAAGTTACGGGAATCCAGAATAGGGTAGATCCAAAATGGGTTGTATCGTAATTGGGTTGATCATTAATCGGGTGGATAGATAATTTGTTGGATCCATGGTGATCGTTAGGTCCAAATCGGACGGATCCAAAATTGGGTTGATATTGAATTGGCCGAATCCCAGATGGGATTGATCGAAAACGGGCCGGATCCAAAATTGGATAGATTAATGAAATAGTGAATTTATTATGGGATTGATCTCAAATAGGGTGCTTGCAGAATGCAGATCCATGGTCCTGAGAATGAAAATTTGACGTTGAAGATGACTTCCCACAAGTAACATACCTTCCAAGCTGAAATTCCAAATAGCGCCACGTAAACCATAAAAATGAGCGTAAAATCTTTGTAAATATCACAAAGAACTCAAGAAAGAATCAAAGCTAAGAACGACATAATCGGCCAATCTGGTTACACATCTTATATTTTATGTTTTAATAATACTAAACTAGTCAAAATTTCTAACTGAGCCCCTTAGTTAATACACTCCATTGTATTAACATAAAATAGAAAGAAACGTTTGCTTGCGATACTGAATCCTTTGCAGATCCTGTGCGTTTCAAAAAATAATCTTTTCATTGTTACTTTGTGATTTCCGATAATTTAAGTCGTCAATATGACAAAACCATTCACATTACAAGCACTTCCGGTCGCAATAAATTCCCGCTGAATTTGTGCATGAATTTAAACTCTTTTTAATGTTTTGGTTTAAGTTTTTAGAATTGTTTCAATCGAGAAAAAAAAGAACATCAATGTCATTACAAAAGTGTTCGGTAAGAAAGTATTTTGTACTTTACTTTATTACATCTCTTTAGAATTGAACAACATTAAAATTCAAGTCTCTGCTAAAATGAAATATATGTGAAGCGGTTGTACATGTATTGTGTCTTTTATGCGCCGATATTTATGTCATTTTATCATATGAAGTCGCATAATCAGAACAAGTATCGTGTATTGCTGAGTATCAATCTATTTATGTTAAACGTCTTCAAATTTAATAGCATCATTTAAGAACATAAAAATTTGCAGCATGGGCCAGACATGCACGTTTTGGGTTCCT
Source organism: Pinctada imbricata (assembly GCA_033119305.1). NCBI lineage: Eukaryota > Metazoa > Mollusca > Bivalvia > Pterioida > Pteriidae > Pinctada > Pinctada imbricata. Next base: position 27,821,162 of record VSWD01000003.1, on the reverse strand, counting down.
AACCCTCGTCAGTGATCCTCAATCTAAACAATGTAATATGGCCAATGAGAGAGAAAATTATGTACCGAAAGACGGATATTATTCTACAGGATCCACGGTTTAGAAATTTTGATAACATACATTTTTGAATGTGTTGAAGAGACAGACGATCAATCGAAGACGATCGAACTTGGTTACATGTGCCCTCGGGGACTCCTGGTCCACCAGCAGTAACGTCCTCAAATTCAAAAGCATCATTTAAGAACAGATAAATTTGCAGCATGGACCAGACCAGACGGGTACTTAACCCTCGTCAGTAATCCTCAATCTAAACAATATAATATGGCCAAAGAGTGAGAAAATTTTATTTCCAAACATGTACCGAAAGACGTAGCAGGATGGGTAAATAAGTACATTATGGGCTCTTTCAAAACTTCTTTAGATAGGACATGACCAACAACAACATGTCTTCCCTGAATGTTGGTCGAGATCCTCTGGTGATAAAATCCCTGAGCTTGCTACAACCATCAGAGCAATGACGGCATTTCATATGCCCTCCCTTTCTATATCCATTTACAGACTTATCCGTGTTGCTTGGACCTTACGCCTTTGTATCTTCTATATATTGGTCATTCTACAGGGAAGATGTTTTTACACTACTACATGTATTGTGAATTCTTTTTCCCTCTTTTAGGGTTGTTTGCACGCAATACAGATAGCCATACTATATGATACTAGCAATACAGATTGTCGACCTTAATCTCCGCCAATTACCCATTGTATATTGATTCAGTTGATTATTTCTAGTATTTCGTGTTTATTATTTTGGTATTGTGTAAAGTGTTCTTTATCCAGTTAACGTCTCCTTCTTTGTGTGTTTTTCTTCGTTTTCGCTTGAAATATTTTGTTGTGGATGTTTAAACCGAGTCTTATTGACGATCCCCTCCTTTCTGACTGATAGAAGTGCAAAGACATAATACTATTTCTACATTAAGACAATTTATGAAATATTTATTTTTCTAAAGAATCAAAACCCATGTCTTTACAATTTCAAGCAAACAAACAATTTGAATCATCATCAAATAAAACAAACTCTTTTTTCTATATTGTTTCTTTATTCTATATTTTCTTTTAAATTGATCTTTTATTTGATGATGTTACACCACTTCCCTAAGGAAGATTACTTTGGACAATTTGAACCATGATACTTTGATTAATATAACATGAAATGTTAAGAAAAAATACAGGTAAGTTGCAAAAGGTATCATATATCTTAAAACGATATTTTGGTTCGTGACACCATATAATGATAATGATTACAAAAATCTCGACAACTGATATTTAAATTATAACTACATATTTTTCAGGTAAATGATGGCTTGGTTTAAAGGATTCTCCAGTTGGTTGTGTAAGTCGTCACTTAACTACTTGTCTTTTGTATGTTATTAGCTAAGCGAGCGAAGCACAAAGTTAGCTAATGTCAAAGCGATTTGACCGTCGTCGTTTTCCGTAAAAAAAAACTTTCATATTTTGACTACTTATCCACAAAAACTGAAGGGGTTGTGATAACACTTGGTATAATCGAGGTAATCAATGTCCCCCTGCAAGACTAAGTGTTATTGCCATCAGAGGCAACATTGGATCCCAAGGGGTACTCTCCTTTGACACACGTCTTTTTTAGAACAAAAGCACGGGTATCGACAGACTAAAAGAATCAGGCTGATCTTTTTCAGAAGGATGTCTTTAAAAGTGTTTTTGTTTTAGGTTCAACTACAAGGAAGTTATTTTAACACCATTTTTGGCATTTTTTTTCATGGAAGAAATTAACAAATTACCAAGAAACTCTTAGGTCAAGGTTTTCGCTTTCACAAACAAATAAAACTTTTCTTGAAATAAAAAAAATATATCGTCGACTTCTTTTGAAATTCGGACCCATACAAACAACGGAATATAATTACTTAAGGTATTTCACAACCTTCAATTTATGGTGACATGATCAAGAAAATATGAAAGACCAAAGGTCGCGGATTGTGTTAGAATCACCAAATGCCTTTTACATCGTAGATATAATCCTTCTAACACCAGACGGACACTTGTCTTGGCACTGGACCAATCCCCAGCCTTGTACCAGCGCATTCTCAGGAATTGCACTCTGATTGACTCTGCCTACAGGACACCATGACGGGCCATTTCCAAATATCTTCAGAGAGGACAGGGCATCGACAACCTGTCCTCTCTGAATCTTAACACCCTAGAAAAAAGGTGATATCATAAAAAAGAAAAAGTGATACATAGGTTCAAAATGAACAAAGCTTTCATTTTTCGGTAACAAAAAGATTATATATAAGCAATTTGTTGTTGAATAACATCTTAGTGCACCAAGGGTTTCATCGCATTCCGCGCGACGCTTCATCGCAACGTACCCTTGGATTCAGGGGTCCCCAGTTTCGACAGGATTTCTGTCGGCCGCCCTATTATGACGTCACGTCATTGTAGTTAAATGACGTCGGAAAACAACTAATGCGATTACTTTTAATTTTTGGCGCCATAATTTAGGACAGTTATTCTAACTTTATCCATATTTTCAATCTGAATTTATGTAATTTCCTTTTTAAGTAATTTGAAAAATACATAGGACCTAAGGGGTGAAGGCAAGGTCATATTGAGAGTGGAAAGTAGTGGAAGGAACCTATGACGTTGCGGTGGAAGACGGTTGAATAAATGAGTTGTATGGTAGAAACTTTGCTTGTATCTTTAAAACTTTGCTTTGTCTATATAACAGAAAAAAATTATATAGAATTGCATCATTACTGTTCTCAATAATATCGGGGATTCTTGTTTATTCATGTAGTAATATTGCATTTATAGTAATATTACTGTTTAGCATTCTTCTGGACTGGACTTTTTTGGCAATACCCTCGCGGCCATACGTATCTTGCTTACAGGAACTCGATAGGTACATGTATTTAAGTTTTATCTTAATTTCAGCTCCATCAGCACCTTGGAGAGAAACAATCATTCGAGAATGGACGCGAAAGGTATGTATTTTTTTTTCATATCAAAAGAAAAAAGAAGTTTGGGGGAATTTGTAAATACCCTGTCTGTGTGTCTATCCATCTGTTCGTCCCTCCGGTTAAGACAGATACCGCTTAAAGTATAAGTGATAGGGCTTTCATATTTCATACAAGCATTCACCATAAACAGTACAATATCTTTATACAAAGAAATATGACCTAGTGATCTTGACCTTGAATTGTAATCTTATGTAGTCTTCATTGGTTTATGTGTGGTCTTTTGTGTGTGATGTTTCTTTGATGTGCATTGGTGGCAAATATGGAAAATTACCATATCCTTGATATAGCACAAAATCAACAATTCAAAAAATCATAAACCGAAGGCATACAAAATCAGGATATAACAGGAACCAAAGCAAAGGTGTTCTTTGTCCCTTTTGTGTCCCTTTCTGTGCGTGTCCACTCTACATTTTAGAATTGGTTGTTTTCGGCGTTTTACTTTGGGTGCTGCAACCTAGTGTCGTTGGAAATCCCCTCCTTTGTTTCATACATACATTCACCATAACAAGTTGTAAATTTTGTCCTAATTACCTTGACATTGAACTTTGACCTTGAAGTAATATTTTGGCTAAGATGTTTAGAAAATATGATTTCTTCAAGAAAGAAGGGAATCTCAAGTGAAAGGGCTACATTTTGACAAGACATTCTGCCTAGCGACTTAGACTTTTAACTTTGACCTTGTAGTTACATTTTGATTGACTTTCAAGCGGATATCTCTTCAAGTAAAAGTCATTCGGCTATTTCATACATCTTCATACAAACATTTACCATAAAAAGAAGGGAGGAGATCCTCAACAAGACCCCGTTGCAGCATCAACAGCAAAACATCAAAACACCCGATGCAAAAACACAAAAGACGAGTACAGCGCGAGACGGAAAAGAGACACACGACATGTAAACATCAAACACAAAAGACTACACATAAACCGACGAGACCAATGGGCAACCGGTGCCGACTTTGGACGGCCATTTGTCACGCAAGTAGCAAATGGTGTGGTTATCCTGGATTACGTTCTCACAACCCTCTCACTTCTCCAATTACCCAGAGGTCTGGAAGAACGTACAATTGTGGTGTAAAACAACCTCCTAACTGTAAGATGACATCACACAAACAAGACCGCGAAGCGTAGATGCCCCAGAGACACAGATGAATATGTAAATGGATAAAAAAAGAGGGCATGCGTAATACAGTCCGTGCTCTGCCGGCTATAGCGAGCTCATGTTTGTAATCACCCGAGGAGTCCGACTGACATTCAGAGAGGACAGGTGGTCGGGGCCCTGTCTTTTCTAAAGAGGTTTGGACAGTGCCCGTCATGGAGTCCCGTCGTTACAGTCAGTCAGAGTGCAAGTCTCAAGGATGCGCTTATACAAGACTGTAGATTGGTCAAGTACCAAGCCTAGTGTCCGTCTGGTGAGTATAACATCTTCCTACCACGACATTTGACCAAGTTTCCTTCACCTTCTTCGTTTACCTTATATGATTTTTTCCCGTATACTTTTCTAAGTCTCCATTTTCACTCTGAAACAGTTTAAGGAAAATTGAGAACTAAGTCTTCTATAAGAGTATTGAATGTGAACAATTTTATCTTATGTAATGAAAAAATCTGTCAAAATATTGTCCCGGTGGGTATTATTCGTCACGTAAGTACATTTCTACTTTTTTTGTATAAGAGACAAATAATAAGAGCCAAACGGGGTACAACAGAAAAAGAAGAAGTTAGAAAATCAGCATTGTCCAAAAAGTCCAAAAGACATCCCCCCCCCCAAAAAAGCGTCATGAAGTTCCTCGCTTTTACGTTGCAATATTCCTGGCATTCATTGAGACAATTTCATTAATGAAAAACAATCCTTCAATAACATTTCTCTGTGTATTGTTACTAGTGTTTAACACTAACACCGATGTACAAATTCAGCCAATAATGATGTCATGTGCCACATCACAAGTCACGGGACAACTAATTATAGCTTTTTTTGTATTTTTAGAATAAAAGACGATTTTTATTTCAAAAATGACTAGAACAGCACCAAACTTACGGCATTGTCATACATTTAAAATTTCATGGACTAAATCGACAAAGAGCCTGATTTTAAAGAGTGGCTTCCACCTGCCATGCACCACCGTTCACTTGGACCCGACACTAATATAGTGTTTCGACGGTGTGATACGAGGTTATTCAATATCTGCTATACATTGTATATTTTTTTCTATAGGTATATATTTTATATACTGCAAATCCGCCATCGTAAGGAGTCATTTGCATTTTATCCAATGAATTATATAATTCACTTAATTTTTGCTGATGTGAGCATGTGAGCATGTCGCAAGTTTTTGTGTTTGCAATATGCTACAACATGCATTTCCTAAATATTTATCTGCATTCTGCGTCTCTCTTAAATATGTGCCAATATTTCATTTTTCATGCAACAGAAATAATCAATTTATTTACGCATAGATGTAAAATTATTTATCATGGTCGCTACAGCGATTATGTATTTATAAATTATCATGGAACTGAGCGTGAAATTCACGAACTGTTCACATTAACTTATAGCTACCATCCTCTTTTGAAATTTAAATCAAATGAGCATAAATTATTGAATTTTCTTGACACTACAATGTTCAAAAGATTCAATGTCACTAAAATTTAGATGTCAAAACATATATTTGGATCGCAATAGCGCACATCATCCCTCTGTATTTAGAGACATTTGTAAGGGAGAAATAATTAGGTATTAACGCAACACTAGCGATAGAGATATTATTACCGCTATGCTCAATGACTTCAAGTCAAATTTTATCAAAAGGAGCTATGACTCTAATAAAATGGAGAAATCAATTAGCAGTGCTGTAGAAAAAATTGACCGCGTGGTTGCCCTGAAAAATTCAGGTAAAAGAAAATATCCTTTTGGTTTTTATAACTGCATATAAACCTCGCATAAAACATCAAAAGAAAATTGATGAAATATTGACACATATGATGAGAGATGCAGAATGCAGACGATTTTTTTAGGCAAACGCCTGTTGTAGCATATTGCAAGCACAAAAACTTGAGCGACATGCTCATATCAGCAAACGTTAAGTGAATTATATAATTATGTGGATAAAATGCAAAGGACTCCTTACGATGACGGATTTGCAGTATATATAATTTACTTATGAAACAAAATATACAAATATTTAATAACATCGTATCACACCGCCGAAACACTATATCAGTGACGGGTACAAGTGAACAGAGGTGCGTGGCAGGTTGGAGCAACTCTTTGAAATCTCTAACATCTTGGAGGAAAATCATCTATTGGAATAATTTAACACATAGCCTGTGCCTTGCATTTCTATACCACCACCCTACTACAATATAATTTTGAAATGTGTGCGTGGCAAGCGAACGGAAGCAGTTCGTAGTTTATTAATTTCTCGGACGACTTCACTGATAGTGTTCACACTATTTCGTAGCCTTAAAACACGAATCTTTATTCAATAAGGTATAATAAATACTATATTTTTTTTTAATTTAAATATTTAATTATATTTTACTCAGAAATGTGAAAAGGATAAATCTGTGGTAATCAATGATATTTTTTAACTTTGACGTGGAGGTATGATGGTGTAATGGTGATGACTTATACCTTAAAGTCGCGAGTTCAATCGAGCCTTGGACACATATATATGTTTTATGTCGCCTTTTCATTGCTTCATATTGTTGACTCAATGAGATACACCCATATCAATAGAAATTGTTTCTACATATCGCATGTGTATGATAATGCACCGTTTTGAAAGAGCTATGTACAGTACAATAACATGTTATCGATGTCATTTTTGTGTCGCCTGCGAAGCATAGCGACACTTAGGGATCACTTTGTCCGTTGTCCGTTCCTTCGTCTGTCAGTCTGTCTGTCTGTCACACTTTGGGTGTCACATTCAATAACTTTTGGTGAGTGATAGGCCTTCGATATTTCACATGTTTATTTCTTGTGATAAGACATTTCTACCAATACCATAATGTTTGACCTATTGACCTTGACCTACATATTAGACCTAGTTTTCAAAAAAGATAAGACGATAAACATATTTTGATTGGTAAGTGAAAGGACTGTTATATATCACTTCAGTATTCCTTGTGACAAGACCTTTCAACACTTTCCATGATTTTGGAACAAGGGACCTTGACCTATATATTTGACCTTCTTTTAAAAAAATCAGATTGGTTATAATATTTTCATTGGTAAGCTTTCATATATTTCATATGTGAATTCCTTGTAACAAGACCTCTCCAAGCATACCATAAATAAATGACCTAGTGACCTTGACCTAGATATTTGACCTTCTTTTTTAAGAAATTAAGATTGTATACATCTTTTGATTTGTAAGTGATAGGGCTTTCATATATTACACATGAATTTGTTATGATGAGACCTTTGTATTGTGACCAAAATTTTTAGGTAGTGACCTTGACCTAGATGATTGACATTCCTTTCTGATAATTTGAGATTGACCATATCTTTTAATTAGTAATCAAGAGATTCGATATTTAGCATATGAATTTCTTTTGACAAAACTTTTCTAGTGATACCAGTAATTTTATCCACTTTCTAGAATAAGCCGATTTGCAGGCGACACAAGCAATCCTTTGATTGCTATTTTTATTCTGAATCAATCAAATTTACCTTAAAATGTTGTTCTTTATAGAGATGTTCCTAAATACAGTGTTGTTACTATAATTGTTCAGATCATATTTGCAATATACATGCCATGCTTATTGATTCATACAACCCATGACCTTCACAAAATAATGTTTTACGGTACAAACCTGTCTTTATAATATGATGTAACTACTTTAAAGTTCACAATATATCTCAAGACGTAAACTGTACGGCATACATTTGAAATATGAGTATGATTTTAAGTTAGGGTGATTAATGAAGTCTTCCGTGCATGTTAAATCACCTGCGCGTGGTTGTCAATTTTGTCAGATTACACATGCCCGCATCTGCATTTATCCCCTTCCCCTTCTCTATCCTGGCGGAAACGGAGGATCACTGACGAGGGTTAAGTACCCGAAACGTGCATGTCTGGTCCATGTTGTAAATCTATCTGCTCTTAAATGATGCTATCGAATTTGAAGACGTTTAACAATTGAACCACTTGTTGAGTGTCACTGCTGCTGGAACAGGAGTCCCCGAGGGCAAATGTAGCCAAGTTCGATCAATTACAGTTGATCGTCTGTCTTTTCAACGCATTCAAAATTCTGTCATAAAAAATTGAAATTCTTAAAAACGTGGGTCCTGTAGCATCATATCCCATCAATCCTGCAACGTTTTTCGGTACATTTTAGGACATGTTATTTTTCAAACTCTTTGGCCTTAATAAATTGTTTAGATAGAGGATCACTTACGAGGGTTCAGTACCCCAAAACGTGCATGTCTGGTCCATGCTGTAGATTTATCTGCTATTAAATGATGCTATCGAATTTGACGTTTCACATTTCAACCACTTGGCGAGTTTCACTGCTGGTGTACCAGGAGTCCCCAAGAGCACATGTAGCCAAGTTCGATCAATTTCAGTTGATCGTCTGTCTTTTCAACGCATTCAAAATTTCTGTCATAAAAAAATCTTGAAATTTCTAAAACATGGGTCCTGTAGCATCATATCCCAAACATCCTGCAACGTTTCTTGGTACATTTTTGGACATGCTATTTTTCACATTCTTTGGCCATATTACATTGTTCAGATTTAGGATCACTGACGAGGGTTAAGTACCCGAAACGTGCATATCTGGGTCATGCTGTAAATTTATCTCCTCTTAAATGATGCTATCGAATTTGAAGATGTTTAACATTTGAACCACTTGTTGAGTGTCACAGCTGGTGGACTAAGAGTCCCCGAGGGCACATGTAGGCAAGTTCGATCAATTTCAGTTGAGCGTCTGTCTTTTCAACGCATTCAAAATTTCTGTCATAAAAATGTTGAAATTTTTAAAACATGGATCCTGTAGCATCATATCCAATCCATCCTGCAACGTGTTTCGGTTCATTTTTTGACATTTTTCACACTCTTTGGCCATATTACATTGTTTAGGATCACTGACGAGGGTTAAGTACCCTAAACGTGCATGTCTGGTCCATACCGTTAAACATTTGAAACTCTTGGTGAGTATCACTGCTGGTGGACCAGGAGTCCCCGACGGCACATGTAGCCAAGTTCGATCAATTTCAGTTGATCGTCTGTCTTTTCAATGCATTCAAAATTTCTGTCATAAAAAATCTTCAAATTTAGAAAACGTGGGTCCTGTAGGATCATATCCAACGCATCCTGCAACGTTTTTCGGTACATTTTTGAACATACTATTTTTCACATTCTTTGGCCATATTACATTGTTTAGATTGAGGATCACTGACGAGGGTTAAGTACCCGAAACGTGCATATCTGATCACTAACGAGGGTTAAGTACCCGAAACGTGCATGTCTGGTCCATGCTGTAAATTTATCTGCTCTTAAATAATGCTATAGAATCTGAAGACGTTTAACATTTGAACCACTTGGTAAGTGTCACTGCTGGTGTACCAGGAGTCCCCGAGGGCACATGCAGCCAAGTTCGATTAATTTTAGTTGATCGTCTGTTTTTTCAACGCATTCAAAATTTCTGTCAAAAAAATCTGGAAATTTCTAAAACGTGGGTTTTGTAGCATCATATCCCACACATCCTTCAACGGTTTTCGGTTCAGTTTTGGACATACTATTTTTCACACTCTTTGGCCATATTACATTGTTTAGATTAAGGATTACAGACGAGGGTTAAGTAACCGAAACGTGCATGTCTGGTCCATGCTGTAAATGTATCTGCTCTTAAATGATGCTATCGAATTTGAAGACGTTTAACAATTGAACCACTTGTTGAGTGTCACTGCTGCTGGAACAGGAGTCCCCGAGGGCAAATGTAGCCAAGTTCGATCAATTTCTGTTGATCGTCTGTCTTTTCAACGCATTCAAAATTCTGTCATAAAAAATTGAAATTTTTAAAAACGTGGGTCCTGTAGCATCATATCCCACCAATCCTGCAACGTTTTTCGGTACATTTAAGGACATGCTATTTTTCACACTCTTTGGCTTTAATGAATTGTTTAGATAGAGGATCACAGATGAGGGTTAACGTTACCCGAAACGTGCAAGTCTGGTCCATGCTGTAGATTTATCTGCTATTAAATGATGCTATCGAATTTGACGTTTCACATTTCAACCACTTGGCGAGTTTCACTGCTGGTGAACCAGGAGTCCCCGATGGCACATATAGCCAAGTTCGATCAATTTCAGTTGATCGTTTGTCTTTTCAACGCATTGAAAATTTCTGTCATAAAAAAAAACTTGAAAGTTCTAAAACATGGGTCCTGTAGCATCATATCCCACCCATCCTGCAACGTTTTTCGATACATGTTTGGACATGTTATTTTTCACACTCTTTGGCCATATTACATTGTTTAGATTGAGGATCATTGACGAGGTTAGGTACCCGAAACGTGCATGATAAAGATAAGATGAGTTTATTTTGAGTCGGCATGTCAAAGTAACAAGTGCAACATACGCTCTACTGATTTTGTAGACGGACATACTTGTTTTCAGTGTTTTGATGTAAAGCTTATATTTTCGGTCTTAAAAGATCATTTGTGAAATATGCGGATAAATTTGACCTTTAAAGGTGAAGGTCAAGGTCAAACTTGGCAATTTCAATAAACATATATAATATATATATACTGAACAAAACAGTCCTTTTTTATATTGGTTTAACATGAATCGTGAAAACAAATTTTATTCGGAGGCCGTATTCTCGAAAATATTTTTTTGGATTAAATCTTAATCTGTATATCCATTAATTGTTCGATTCTGACAATGGTCTTGATAAATTGCTGTAAATATGGCGTCATTATTATGGTTTTAACCAAAGGGGTTTCACCTGTTTGATCCTCTCTGGTAAGGGCGTTTCTGAATCCAAAAGAATTTTACTTCACAAATCGGTATATGCACACCCTTAGATACGCTTTCAATGTGCTTTTGGTTTTTGACATGGCGCATGCCCGACTGTGGACTTCCGGTGTCAATTAAGCTGGTTTTTCTCTTAAATTACAAGCTAATTGACAGATTTATGGATAGTTGATATCAAAATTTTATTCCTTTTTAAATGGAGAAATTTCCTCTAATTATTCATATACTTTTTGCTGTCAACCAGAACAAAGAAACAGAGACATTTTCCTTACAAGGTGAAAACGCTTTGTTTCGTCACGCTTCATTGTGTTCAATGTCTGAGTGATAAAAAGAAATTTTTTGAGTATTTATTGAGTAAATGTTACTATTCTAATGGTTATAACGTTTCATCTGCACAAGTGGTGACCTTTCATTTTGAGGGAGGTAACTTTTTTTTTTGTTCAGTATATAAAGAATCCTTATTTGAACATGTCTATTAATTTCAAACATTCAAGGTCAAGTCAAGGTCAAACTTGGGTAGATCTTTATTTAATATCAATGCAATAACTGAAGATGTATTTAAGGTAGATGTTTTTATGCTTCATATCCTGGTTTAGAATTATAATAGAAACACACCCAGAAATTCCAAACTGTGAAAGATGGAAATCAAAGAAGCTATGTCAATCTTTAGCAGATCTTGTTAGATCATTATTTTGATATGAACCAATGACTCGGGCTTCCAAGGTATAGCTTTTCAACTTAGACTTTTGAAATTGGACATACTGATGAAGAATAAAACATAACTGATATAAACGTGTCACAGAAACTGTTAACATGCTTAATATACCGAAATTGGTTGCTTATATTTTTCATGATTTGAGATACTAATGTAAAACATATATCATGACTTTGTTTTAGCTTTTTATCTGTTACAATTGTGTGCATTGCTATGGAGACTTTTTTGCATTTTTTTCGAACATTTCTCTAGAATTTCAATGAAGTTTTGAAAATTAATAGCATTCATAGGAAAACATTGAAATTATCTCTTTGATTAAATTCAAATGTACAAAAACACCGAAAAACAACGGAATCTTTGAATAAAAAATGATTGTACCTTTTGGGTGTGGTTACCATGGCAACCGAGCGTGAAATGCCAACATAAGTGATATTAAAATGTCAGAAAAAGTATTAACTTGCTTAATATACCATAATTGCTTGTTTGTCTTGTCCATGAATTGAGAAAATTAATACAAAACATATATCATGTGAAATGCAGATGTTGCCATGGTAATCAGTTTTAAATAGAATTTACTTTCTTTTAACAAAAAAAACCTCGAGCTCTCTGGATTCTTAATTTTTTTTAATAATGGATCAATGATTCATGAGGGCCTATTCCGCTATCCAATTTTTTCTGCATTATTGTTCTATGAATCGCCAAAAATTGTGTATATTTGTATTTTTGTATGTCTGGAAAATGGAAAGTTTGCTATAAAAAATAATACTTCTTCCCAACATTTCGACCAAAAGTTAATGTCTCTTATCAAAGACCAATGTAATTATTTTTTCATCATAGGTCAAAATATAATCCACCTATGGACTATCATTGTGAAAAACGGACGTGAAAGTTACTAACTTTGAGCTTGCCAAAACCTATTTTCTGGCTAAAAGGGGTGGTATGGTTACCATGTCAACGGATGGCCATATAAAAAAAAAACAATGTCATTTTCATTGTCAGGTGGTCAAACTTGTTTTACATAGTGAAAATCATCAAAATCTGAGACATGCGATCTGCGACCCACTTTGATGCTTACAGAGAATGACTCTTAATTCTTTTGACAACACTTCTACTTGTGATTTATCTCTGGGATTTTTAAACAAGACTATGTAAAGCGTATTGAGATTGATGGTGCGGTGATGGGTACTGCGGACAAAGACGTTTTGTGTGATTTATACGACACTGGTATTACCATGATATACTTTGCGTGTAAACCAATCTACAATGTATTCACCGCTATGACCACCCATCATGTCGTCAAAGACCAATAAGTGTCTGGTGTTTAGGTCTGACACCAAGATTTCGTCTACTGGTGGAATGTTCTTGACACATTTGACATGACCTCATATACTCTCGTAAGCTTTTTGCCCTTCCCGATAACACCAGACTACTTTTTGAGGAGCAGGATAAATGACCTCGTCCTTGTATCGAACCAATTGTTTGACAAATTCGGTTTAACCGGAAAGACTTGGTCCGGGTACCACCATGAAAAACTCGTGTTTAAACACGAAAACACTCAAATCGTCTAACGTCTGTACGTGAGAACTCATGTTGAAAGATTGACAAGAAAATTCAAAGAACGTTTTATTTATAAAGAACAAACAATGTTTTCTTCGGTGTTCATTAGGGGACATCGCTTCGTCAAATCTTCGCACTACTATATACATGTATCACCAATCGAAAATTGAAGAATTGAAGTAATGATGCGAAAAATTGAAGTAATGATGCGAAGAATTGAAGTAATGATGCGAATATTTGAAGAAATGATGCGAAGAAACGATTATTTATTATCAAAGAATGTTTTTTTTATATAGAACAAACAAAGTTTTCTACGGTGTTCATTAGGGGACATCGCTTCTTCAAATCTTCGTCCTACTATATATCACCAGTCGAAGAATTGAAGAACTGAAGTAATGATGCTAAGAATTTAAGTAATGATGCGAAGAATTGAAGTAATGATGCGAAGATTTGAAGAAATGATTGCGAAGAAACGATTATTTATTCAAATCTTCGCATCATTCTTTCAAATCTTCGCATCATTACTTCAATTCCTCGCATCATTTCTTCAAATCTTCAAATCTTCACATCATTTCTTCAATTCTTCAAATCTTTAAATCTTCGCATCATTACTTTAAATCATCAAATTTTCGCATCATTACTTCAAATCTTTAAATCTTCGCATCCTGACTTCAAATCTTAAAATATTTGCAACATTACTTTTAATCTTCAAATCTTCGCATCATTACTTCAAATCTTCAAATCTATGCATCAGTACTTTAAATCTTCAAATCTTCGCACCATTACTTCAAATCTTCAATTCTTCGCATCATTACTTCAAATCTTTAGTTCTTCGCATCATATTTAAATTCTTAAAATCTTTAATTCTTCGCATTTTGACTTTGTCAGAAATAATCATTTTTGCACTTCATCTTTCAATCATTCAATGATATATATTATTTTATGAACTGATTAACTGTATATTAACCATTTTAAGTAACTTAATGCTTAAATATATATTCTATGCTAGAATTGGGGAACCCAGACTTCTTATTGCATCACATGTACAATAACGTGTTGTAAGTCGATTTTTTTTTCAACTGTAAAGTATATTAATTATTTTAAAAATTAAGATATCTTCGAAATGATTGACCCATAAATGTAGTCTTTGTTTATATAAATATTTTTCTGAGTGATTTGTATTGTTATTTTCATTCATTTTGGTAATTTTTCTTCTTTTGTTATAAATGGGACATTGAAAAAGAAATATTTTTCGCCAGAAATCCATTATTTTTTCTATTCAAAATTTTTGAATCGGGTTTACATACGGGCGTGTCACCCTCCTTAAACATTTGCAAATTGAAAATCATCCCTTCCATTATTATATAAGGAAATAATTAAGATTCAAAATGAATAAAATGCATAAGATATATATTTAAGCATTAAGTTAATTAAAAAATGATTCATACACATGTACATGTATACAGTAAATCAGTTCATAAAACCATATATATATATATATCACTGAATTATTGAAAGATAGTGCAAAAATGATTATCTATGACAAAGTCAAAATGTGAAGATTGAAGATTTTAAGAATTTAAGTAATAATGCGAAGAATTGAAGATTTGAAGTAATGATGTGAAGATTTGAAGATTTGAAATAATGATGCGAAGATTTGAAGTAATGATGCGAAGATTTGAAGATTTAAAGTAATGATGCGAAGATTTAAAGTAATGATGCGAAGATTTGAAGATTTAAAGTAATGATGCGAAGGTTTGAAGTAATGATGCGAAGATTTGAAGCTTTGAAGTTATGATGCGAAGATTTGAAGTGATGATGCGAAGATTTAAAGATTTGAAAAATTGAAGAAATAATACGAAGATTTGAAGAAATGATGTGAAGAATTGAAGTAATGATGCAAAGATTTGAAGGAATGATGCGAAGATTTGAAGAAATAATCGTTTCTTCGCATCATTTCTTCAAATCTTCGCATTATTACTTCAATTCTTCGCATCATTACTTCATTTCTTCGCATCATTACTTCAATTCTCCAATTCTTCGATTGGTGATATATAAGTGGGCGAAGATTTGAAGAAGCGATGTCCCCTTATGAACACCGTAGTTTTCTTCAAACGTATATTCAAGAGAATGAATGTAAGCAAGAATTAATGCATACATTATAGGTATGTCATCATCAAACACTTGTAGATCAGTAAACATGAGACGTAAGAAAAACATAAAGTCTTGCATGATAGGTCCATCTTTACCGCCTTCAAACATGGCGTTGTAAGCTCCATAAAATTTCCCAAAACACGGTCTGTTGTTACATCCCGGACACTTGCGTCTCAGTCCCGACATCCCTAAGTTCATGCCTATAACGCAGGTAATGATGTGATGCAGTGAAAACGACAAGTATTCGATCAGTTGGTAGGAGGGGAGTACAGCGTCATGGCTACCGTTGGCGTCTTTTTGGTGATCAGGATACACGGTGATCCATCTTTAAATGTTCTCAATATAAAGTGTTCGTCCCAATCCCAATCTATGTAGGGACAGCCCGGCAAACAAAAGAATCCAATCGAAATTAGCAAAGTCAAAATCATCAGGCTGATTCAATCAATCTTTGTCTGTTGCTTCGACGTTCGGCTCGTCTCAGACGTTCGAAAAAATCACCAAAGCCTTTGTGGTACCTTCTTCTTCTTCCTTGGAACCAATAGTATATGTACAGTAAGGCAGCCAGCATCATTCTGAATGGGTTGTGAATAGAATCAAGTCTTTCTGTATAATGTTTAAACGTCCTTTACCTTTCAGAATCCGTAAGGTAAAGTGTTCAGGTTTTCCAGAATCTAACGTTTGCCAAAAATGATGCGATAGTCCTTGGTCGTGTCCTTGGAAAATAACTTGTGATCTTTCCCGCGCACAATCTTGGAAGAGTAAGTGACGGTGACCTTGTCTTCTTGACTCAATACCATGTTTTTCATTGTTTCGAAATTGATGATTTGACTGGTCTTGTAATCCATGGCTATGCCCTTGACTTTGCACACGGAACCACCGTCTTCCAATTGGTAAGCGTAATTCTTGGGTCCGCCCGACACGAAGATAGTGATTTTTTCTCGCCTAATTAGTCGGTCTAACATCCCGAACTGTCCATTTGTGATCGTCGTGTACGTAGATGATGTTGTCGGTATCAAAATACAGAACTCTGTCATCCAATCGGCGCAAGGCATCGTATTATTTCAAGAGTGCCAAAGCTGTAGTGTAGCATGCGATCACCACGTTCCCGAAATGACAAGGCGGTACAAAGCCGTCGGTCTCGGAAAAGTTGGCCAATATGAAAGAAACGAGGGGATCTCCAACAACACCTAGTTGCAGCACCAACAGCAACCTCCCAAAACACCCACTGTAAAACACAAAAAGACACGCACAGAAAGAGACGCAGTAGTACAAGGAACGCCAAATCAAAGAAAAACATAAAACACAAATGACTACACATACATTTGTAAACCAACGAGACCAATGGACCACTTCGTCGTTCTCCTGCTTCTGAATAGTTCCAAATGCATAACTTTCTTGTGTCATCCTGCATTAGTTCTAATAGTTCACCACGATCCAACAAGTACCTGTAAATGTACAAATTGTTATTGATAAAATATCATTTTAATAAAAGATACTACAATATATAAAACAAGTTTTATATTTAAAAGGTTATTACCTGTTCTGTGTCAGTTGTTGGCGTTGTCCAAATTTTTCCCTAAAACATTTCAAAAATACCTTGGTAATGGTACGCAGGACAGGATTTTTTTGCACATCTCCGAGTCTGATGCCTTCTCTCCAGACTGCTTCTTTGATGAATTCGGCTTTCTTTTCCACGGTGTCACATTCGGGAGGAAATCCACTGGCTTCCTGTTTAATTTTGAGGCACGTATCAATATAGTCCTTGAAGTGTGTCCTGAAGGTCTGAGGGAAATTCCACACATCGTGGTTACAGTTTAAGACGTAACCCATTTCCAAAGCCATTTTCACTTCCTCGATCACCTAGGTTCCGGTCAATGCTCGTACGGCGTTGTGTGTGCATCGATAATCAGGTCCTATCTCCTCCATCATCTCCACGCAGGTGCGGCAGAGGGGGACATTAATTTACTTCCAAAACGGTAAGATAAAACCGGATGATATAGCTTGCGTGGTGGAATGATGCGGCATTTGACTAAGCCCTTGTAATCTCTGATGTCGTCAAAGTTCTCGGTGATCAGAACCGGGTGTCCGATAGGGAAGGTACCGTTTTTTAGAAAAGAGGGGTAGAGGGAACAGACATCGATGTATCGCATGTTTCCTTCGTCGCAGTAAAGTCGAGTCGCATTGGTTCTACCGCCAAACAAAGCATCTCTAGGTTATGAGGGGTCCACGATTTGCTCGACCATTTTCTTGGCGAACGCTCCGAATTCCGGATCCTCCTTACACCGACGATCGTACTCGTGTTCCTAAATGAGTTCTACTCTAAATCCCAACTCGTTAAAAAGTTCTGACTGTCCTGGGTGGCTTGGTACAGTTGCTGGAAGGTACAGTCGTGTCTGACCGGATGTTCCTCCAATTCATGTTGGGAAAGCATTCGGGACACCCGTGCCAAAAGCAACCGTAGAACTCGTAGACGGTCTGCATGTTTATGTTGTAACTGTCGATGGACAGGTCGGCTATCTTCATCTCTCCGTCGTTCTTGGCATGGCGGATGTCCTGGTTAGTCTCGTGGGCAATCCATCTCAACCATCTCAAAGCTTTGATGGAGTACTTCCGTTTTTGGCCGCCGTGACTGTCCTGGTCGCCGGGAACATAGTGTAAACCTAGGGTTATTGATACTATTTGGTATTTATGATTTGATGAATCGATTATCATTTTTTGAATAAATGTATATTTTCATACACCATACTTCCAACAACTACATTGCAGAATGAAGAAAAAAGTAATTAACTTTATAATTCCTGAATTTTGAGCTAAAACTATAGGATTTTTAGGATATAATAGCCATAAATTCATAGCCTTTATATCGTATTGAAAATAAAAGAATTCTATTCTATTCAACCAAGGCTCGTCTACACGAACTTATATTGAAACAGCAAGATAAAAAAAAAATAAGATGAAAGCACCAGAATCAGTTTGTATCTTCATACATTTTTCCTTCATAATTTTCACTGAAGTGAATCTACAACATATAAAATGCAAATTACGAAGTTTTGTAGATAAAATCCGAAGAACAACCGAAAAATAGTTATCTAAATTCGGCGATATTGATATATCATTTCAGTCAGTATCACGTGACTTCAATAAAATATTTCTAACTTTTGTAAATACTAATGTAATGTTCAATAACAATAACAAAGAGCGTGTATGCTTAAAAATATTTTTAAATGGTATTAACAAAATATATCCATAACACAAATAAGCAACTGAGAGAACTTGCTTTACAGAACTTTTTGAAGGTGGTGCTATGTACAATCAATATCATGAAGTAAAATAAAACAATAAATAAGAAAGAGCTTGTATTCCTAAAAAAACATTTTTAAATCCTATTATCAAAATAAGCCATGAAGTAACACAAACAAGCAACTGAGAAGACTTGCTTCAAATAATTTTTTGTAGGTGGCACTACAATCATTATCCGGCGGAAATTTTCTTATTCTTCTGTACCTTGTAATTTTCAAATGTTGTAAATTTAAGTTTCATCTATACAATTTATTCTATTCCCATGTAAAATTTAGATAAAAAAAATGTGCTACTTCAAGAGTCTCCTCTCCTTTTTTTTTTTTGTTTATTTTACGGAAAGAAATTGTTTCAAAAACATTGATTCATTACGTTTTTAATTTTGTAGTATAGGCCGATGGAAATGATTGAAAAGGAATACGTTTGTCACCCCTTAAAATCCTCAATTACTTCAGAAAGTTATAATCAACTATTTCCAACAAACATTTATAATGCCCCGGTAATCGATAGTTAAATTTGTCCGATTTCTCATCACTAATCTTGGTCTAAGGTCATAATAAACTATAGGGAAGGGGGAGAGACATCTGGTTTTTCTTCTGATTTAAAAAAAAAACAATTTTTAATTCATAGTTTTGTTGTGGTGATTATGCTATAAAAAGGACATATACTATTCAATGTATGGAAAAGGGCAAAGTCATGTATGTGTATAATATTTTATCAAATAGACATTTTTCGGCCTCGTGTGATTGTAGACACGATGATTTCATGATATTTTTGTATACAATTTAAAATATTCAGTCTTTTAAACTGTTTGAGAAATGTATTGCTTTCATTAAAAAAATGAGTAAATAAAATAAAGAAAATCGGACGTTTATCAATATCTATTATGAAGTATGTACAGATGTCAGTATATATTATTCTCACATAGGTAATCCTTCACATAGTTTACAGGAGGGGTATTGGTTGTGCCATTAATGCTTCTCCTTGATTATAATGTATTTGAAATTATGCCTCTGTGTTGATATATTTCGACTTCTATCAATTTCATTTCAGGAGAAGGAACGAATACATGAAAAAGTCATGGAACACACGGACCGTGACAAAAACATAATTCTTTTGGGGCCTTACGGTACTGGAAAATCGAGTTTTGCTGTTGCAGCTGCGTCAGCTCTAAAGGGAAACTTCTTATCGATTTCGCAAACACGGCCCCATGAAGCATCCGTTACAAAAAAGGTATCTTTTAATATTGAAATCCTGTTTAATATGTATGAAAGAGACTATTGAAGGGAATATCCTAATAATTCATTTGTATAAGGCAAGTTGTCCTGTAACTGGCACATTTGCACAAATATTCATTTCTTGAAAAGTTAAAGCTTTATTCAATATGGGTATTTTTTGTCTCATTTTACTTAGTCAATCGAGTCCGTTTCCCCAATATGTACGTTAATCTATGATCGAGGGAGGTTCTTTGTTTGAATTTACTTACTTGATAAGATGTTGTGTGATCAATCATCCTAAAGGAGCATCTTTTCAGGCTTTTTTTTTTATTTTGAACCTTTAGCAGTCATGGACGTGTATCTATTGATCAGTCCGTGAAGACATTTGTAGAAGCGGATTTTGTATGCAAACAAGAGACGCTGACTCTACCTAGGCACCTGGTCTCGCCCCTCGCAGGGTCTGCTTTGCTTCATTGATTGAGAATATTACCTGCTTTTGTACCAGTTATGGCCTTTTGAGCTTCAGAACATTGCATTGTACTGTCCCTTGAACCGTCTGGATACACGAATTTGTTCTTGTATCCAGACGGACAGTTCGACAGAAATGACTACTCAGGGTTTAAAATAAAAAAAAACTGAAAAGATGCTCCCTGACGGATCACGCAACATCTTATCAAATGCGTGAAATAAAACAAAGTGCCTCCCCACACACAAGAAAACGTCCATATTGAGGATAGGGACTCGATTGACTACGTAAAATAAAAAAAAAACAATTAAGGTTAAAGTTGCGACTACAGGGAGATAACTCTATTTTCATATCACATAATATTTGAAACGGACACAAACGATACATTGTATAAGCTCAGATTGTTACATTATTTTAGAAAAAAAAATATTCCTTGAAACTTCCACTGCTGAATGGATATTTTTGGGAAAAATGCATATTTTTCAATGAAAAATCGTCGAAAATAGGAAAAAAAACTTGTCATTTTCGCATGAGTTCTGCTTCCAAAGATTCAATCATCAGAATATTAACTACCCATTATACTCTTTAAAAGTGAGTAAATAATTATGATTTATAGAAACAGTCATTTTGCTAAAAATCTAAATCGGGTACATATTGATTTGTCTGAATTAGGATAGAGCAACTCCACAGATATATATGTAGAAAAAAATTGTGTAGCTGACGGCCTTTTAGCTATTAATAGAAATAATGAGTTGTTGCCATGGCAACCAGCAACAAAGTTTTTTTATAAGAAAATACTCTCCTTAGAACTGATTATTTATCAGAATTACTCAGAATAGCCTTTAATTAATCAAAAAGCTATAAGAATCTTGAAAAATAAGGATATATCTGAATTCTTGAAATTTCATGCATTTCAGAGGTATGTAAATTTATGATGTGGTATTCTCTAAAATCACAAAAATGTTAAAATAGGCAAAAAATGGACGTTTATAGCCAAAAAAGAAGACCGGTGAATTTTGACTTTTTGGTCTGAATAGTTCGAAGAGATGTTCCTCTTCATATGAATCTATCCATCTTTCTTGTGCCTTATTTCTATTAAAAGTCGCCACCCTGACCTTGAATAGTGCGTCCCTCATTCCGTCCAGACACGAGTACATAATAAACATACACACGTTCATGCTAGTCAGAACCTGCAATGTACTGAAGGTCGAAAGGTTATAACTAGTACAAAAGTAGGTAATATTCTCAAACAAAGAACCAAAACATACCCCGCAAGGGGCGAGACCAGGTGCCTAGGTAGAGTCGACTTCTCCTGTTTGCATGCAAAACCCGCTGCTACAAATGTTATATTTCGTACGTGTGTGCAGACGGAATAGGGGATGTACTGTCCCTTTCACTGGAACTTAACACGTGCCAGTGTCGTAGCCGCATGTACCTTTTTGTGCTATCTATATCTTTTATTCCAAGCGACGCGCATTCGCCCTTTATTGGTTGGATCCGATTTTTTTTAATAGTGAACGTGGTTGTTTTCACCCTTTTTGTGTACTCTCTACATATATGTTTATATACTTATAACTTAGATTAAATATATTAACGTCCCGATTTCGTTAATTGTCCCCCATGTAATCTTTTCTCTCTCTATCTCTCCAAATTTCGCTTCTATATTTCCGTCTTCATTTTCCCTCACAAAATTTCTCCTCTATTTCCTTTTTAGCTCACCTGAGCGAAGCTCAAGTGAGCTTTAGTCATAGAGGACAGTCAGTCGTCCGTCCGTCCGGTGTAAACCCTTTAAGTTAATCTCCTCCGCAACCGCGGCACAAAATTACACGAAACCTTACAGGAAGCAAGTACTCAAGCTTCTTTACCAACTTTGTGTTTTTCATGCCGATCTGTCAACAAATATGGCCGCCAAGAGCTCGGATTGCATTCATCTCTGCAACTGATGCATATAATTTCACGAAACCTTATAGGAAGCAAGTACAAATGTACTCCAGGTCTTCAACCAAATTTGTTCTTTTTGTACCACTCGGTCAACAAATATGGCAGCCGAGGGCTCTGATTTGCTGACGCATCTTCGACTTCTCCATTGCAACCGGTGCAGAGAATTTAATGAAACCTTATAGGAAGCAAGAACATAGGTCCTCTACCAAGTTTGTGATTTTCATGCCGATGGGTAAATAAATTTGGCGATTTTTTGAGATATCTAATTTGCTGACTAATTTTCGACTTCCCCTTTGAAACCACTGCACAAAAATTTCAAAACATCTTACAGGAAACAAGTGCTCAAGGTCCTCTACCAAGTTTGTGTTTTTAACAGCAATTCTCTGTAACTGTCAACCTTTCTATAATAGGGGGGTGGCACGCATGGTCTCAGAATAAGACTAATTTGTGCAAGTACCTTTGTTTTAAAAGACAATTTAAGAAAATGATGTCCCTTGATGTCCATGCTCACCGGTTGCCATGGCAACGGCTCAAGTAAATTTCCCTCCAAAATCAAGGTTCTGAACCATCAGAATAATTTCATTTTGAGGCAATTATATATATTGAAATAGAATTATTTTTTAAAATTTGATTTTATATAATAGTTAGGTTACTAAAAGAGAATTATTCAGTGTATTACAATATTTCAACTGATGAGTAGTTTTCTGCCCACCGGCATACTTTAAAAGGGTCCTAAAGGAGGTCTCAAAAATGTTCAAACAATGCAAGTTTTGAAGCGATTTTGTTCTCTTTTGCAGCCATACTGTTAATGGGCATTATGTTGCCTTTAAAGAAGACACCCTATAGCATTAATATATGCAATAAAATTTTTGGGGCTATTGAGTATAATAGTAGTAACCATGGAAACAAAACCGCTGATTTTCGATAATTTCATAGACAAAATCAACAAAAATGGTTAATAATCATCATTGAATTTCTTTAATTATTATCAATTATTATTCTCAGTGACCAGTTATTCAAATTATATGTTAAACACAACATTTTGATTTATAAAAGTGTGGTTGCCATGGCAACATAAGTCAATTATGGCTTTTTTTTTTCAAAAAATAATACTAAAAAGCCGTCGGTTTCCTGATTGAAATACTATAAATGACCTTGACCTTTTAAATGGCATTGACCTTTTACATATTTTCCTCAATAAGTATGACTATCCATGAATGTTGAGTCAACTTTTGAATAATGATAATAATATGACATAATTATTTAACACTAATTCAACAGTCAGATGACAACGATGTGATTTATTCCAAGTCTTGTTGATTATTTCCTCACTTTCTGTGAGTTTCTTGTTTTGATAGAAAGATATGATGATTTTCATTTTGTTATGCTTGAAAGGACATCAAACATGATAAAAACCAGAAGTCTCTGACGAGACTGTAGCTCTCCTGGTTGTTTTGTTTTAAAACATAAATTTCCTTTAGAAAAAAACAGCAACAACCAACGACCATAGGGAGCAGGCGCTCTAACAAATTATAGGTAGCACAACAAAACAACATATCCATTAGACTGCAACTAGAATATCACTCATATAACTCATAATATCTGAGGTATAGTATTTCAAAAAAGAATGCCACACCCATTTTCCAAGATCCTAGGGGCCTGGGGCTTTTAGCTCAAATGAACTAACAATGACACAAAAAGACTTCAGATTCATAATATTGCATGAAGAATTAACTCAAAATCATTAATAGCTTATGAAGAGTAGAGAGCACAATTATATAGGGAAAAATGACCACACCCATTTTCTAAGACCCTGGTGGTCTGGGGCTCAAACAAAATATCAGGTGCACAACTAGACCACAGACCCTTTATATTGCAAAAAGAATTAAGTCTCCATCATTTTTAGTGTCAGAGGAGTTGCGAGCACAAGTATATTGGGGAAAATAAACACACCCATTTTCTAGGACCCTGGGGGTAGGAGCTCAAACAAAATATCAGGTGCACAACTAGACCACAGACCTATCATATTGCAAAAAGAATTAAATCTCCATCATTTATAGTGTCAGAGGAGTTGCGAGCACAAGATTACATAGAGTTATATAGGAGAAAATGACCACAGACATTTTCTAAGACCCTGGGGGTCAGGGGCTCAAACGAAATATTAGGTGCACATCTAGACCACAGACCTCTCATATTGCAAAAAGAATTAAATCTCCATCATTTATAGTGTCAGAGTAGTTGCGAGCAAAAGATTACATATATTTTAAAGACCACGCCCATTTTCTAGGACCCTGGGGGTCAGGGGCTCAAACAAAATGTCAGGTGCACATTTAGACCACATACCAAGTAGAATGCAAAAAGAATTAACTTTCTATCTCCTATGGTTTCAGAGGAGTTGCGAGCACAAGAATTGTTTACGGACGGACGGACGGACGCCGGACGAAGGGTGATGACATAAGCTCAACTGGTCAGAGACCAGTAGAGCTAATAAAACTAGATGTTTTCCCCTTAAGAAGAAGATACCATAATGGTAGTTGCCAGAGGTCAAGGTAAAGGTCACAAGGACAAATGTCTTGATCTCAGACATAGTACATGTACTAGAAAAGGTGAACGGACGCCAGAAAAAGTTATCCCTATATGTAGCTCTTGCATTGCAGGCAACATAAAAACTGTTCAGTGATATTACAATGATACTGATATATTTAAAGCATCATGGTTAAATAGGAACAAGCTCTATGCTTGTGAAACATAAATTAATGCCCCGGATAGCAGCTTTGAGTATCATAAGTCAAAGTCACAATGTCAAACTGTTGGTACTTTCAAAAGGAATGCAAAAGCCATATCACTTACTATTCAAAAGTTTGAGAAAAGGTCAAATCGTAACACCAAGGTCACATTGTCAAAGGTTAAGGTCTGAAAAGGGTGGTCTTGTCAATTTATATATGAAATATTTAAGACCTACCACATATAATTCAAGAGATACAGCCTAATATAAAGTTTAGAAAAGCAGGTAGAATTTCAAGGTCAAGGTA
This sequence comes from Pinctada imbricata, assembly GCA_033119305.1. Taxonomy (NCBI): domain Eukaryota; kingdom Metazoa; phylum Mollusca; class Bivalvia; order Pterioida; family Pteriidae; genus Pinctada; species Pinctada imbricata. The sequence goes on along the minus strand of VSWD01000003.1, from coordinate 27,795,749 downwards.
ACATTGTCTCTATTCTAAGACGAATGATCTTGTCAAGTAATGTACATGTGAAATAATAAAGCCCTTCCACTCATGCTTCAAAAGATACAGCCAAGTTGTAATCTTGCTAGATTGCAACCCACCCCCCATCCACCCCCAACTCCTCTCCTTTTGCTGTGATGTCTCGAAACCGTGAGAAAAATCTTATATTATAACATACTGACTGAATACACTTGAATTATATGAAATTTAAAGGCATTCAGGGAAACAGATTTTACATGAATTCATTTTAGTATTTTACCTGAAAAAATGAAAAAAAGTAGGTCATAGGTCAAGGTCAAAGTCAAAAGGTAAAACATTTGGTATCAAAAGATGTGTCTTCTCAATGATACATACACGTGCCAAATCTTATCATCTCTACTATATATTTCCATACCCTTTCATTTAAAGCAGAGGAAATGACAGATGGGCAAACAAATCGCTATCACAAGGGCGTAGGAGAAGGAGGGGGGGGGGTAGCCAGGGCAAATGCCCCCCCCCCCCCCCCCCCCACACACACAAACAAATACTTTTGTATTGACATTTTTTCGGTCATTTTTCAAAATGTTTTGAACTGCACTAGATATATCTAAATTTGTGGATACAGTACATGAAACCCAGTGGTGGATTCAAGGGGGGGGGATGTAGGGGCGTATGCCCCCCCCCCCCCTTCCCATAAAATTTGCAAATCATAGGTAAAACGATCATTTTACATACAAAAAAGAGTACATATTAGTATATATTAACCACCTGTTAGTAATTTAATTGTAAAATGCATCAATTTTAATTCAATAATCAATTTCAGTCATGAAAATGGACCCGAAAAGTCTGAAATTTGTTATAGCTTTTTAGCTGGATCCGCCACTGAAACCCCCATTCTTTATCCCTCGGCATTTTTTTTTTTTTTTTTTTGGCTTGTAAGACATTTTGGGATGTTATGCCCCTCGACTTTTTCAGGCAGATCTACGCCGTTGTATTATCTTCTTCAAAAGACCATGGTGATGTAAAAAGATAAGTCAGGTATTCTTTCAGCACTTTATAAGATCGCTGATATCACAATCTTTTCATAGTCAGATACATAATTATCAAAATGACAACTAAATGGGCACTCATCTCTCCAAGCAGAACAAACTTTACCTTGTACTACAGTACAGTACAGTAAAGGACAGTACAATGCAGTACAGCAAACACTGCAGGTGGTATAAAGGAAATTCGAGCTACCCACATTACCCATGAATTATTTGTACTTTGGAGCTACATGTATTTCTCAGCAATCGTATTGGTAGTTTTTTTTCTAATAATACGATTGTCAGTAGGTTTGTCAAATCTAGCAAACAAGCAGCTGTCAGTCTTCTCAGCCTCGGCATTTAACATTTTGTTCCAAAATTTCTGCTTCTTCCTCTCTTAATTTATCAGTATTCCCCTTTGTTATTTGGAGTTCAACGAAGGTGAATAATTGGACAATGTAAAAATTAAAGGTTTCATCATGCAATTAAATATCAAACAGACAAAAGTACAAAAAAAAAATTATATAGGGGAGAAATCCACATTGATAAGAGAGAGAAAAAGGGAATTCCTAGGTTATACGGATCAAGGGTGCATAAAAATCCATTTTGATGCAATATGGGCATTTCTTAAATAGATTTTTTGATTCACTTATTTATTTATTTTTTTAAACTATTTTTATTTTAATTTATGTACTTCACAATTCAAAATATTTTCATGCAATGTATGGTCCAGCGGGGAGCACATGTCAGCTAGACATGCAAGCAAACGGGATCTTTAAGATGTTTATGTTTCTTAAGTCATGGTACAAATCGCTATTAAATAACTTTAATCGACATTCATGGTGGCTTTTTTGAGCTGAAAATTATTTCAAAATGGTGAAAATCTGAGTGTAAGACGAAAGATTAAACAAAGGTTTTTAATTTCTTATTTCAGTTTTGCTTTTTGATCATCTTAATTTAATATAAAGACTATCTAGTGTAGTGAGTCGGAAAATATTAAGAAATGGAGTATATACATCAGTCATTTTAGAAAAGAAGGGAGGGGATCTCTTAGAAGATGAGTGATAATCAAAAAGACTTATATTAGTTTCATTTTACAAACTGGCTAATAGAGTAAGCTTGATAATTTTTTGAATGTAATTAATTATAGTTTACTAAATACCTAGAAATTATAAAATCAAATACTGCATAAGAAAATATTTTACAAATTATATGTATCCCAAACAGCAAATTCTTAGATGAAGAACTTACTACTATTTCATCTCTCACCTTTACCAATAATCCTATCTTCTGTTCTCTCAATAAATCATCTTCTTTCAACCCAAATATCATATTTAGCCCCTCACTTTAAATCCTACAAGCAAGCATGTCAAACTCAATTGAATCAGGGTGATACTATATAGACAGTCTACTAGAAAAGGTTTAGATTTTGATATCAGTTCCTTTCTCATTCATATTCATTTTGTTCGGAGACACCCCTCTCCTCAGGATCCGCAGAAAATTTGATTTTGACGTTATTTATACCTAATTCTTTTTTTTTTTTTTTTTTAATTCATCTCTAACAAAGATATTGTATTATTTCCACTTAAGAAACAAGATAAACATTACATTTTGATTTAACAGTAGACATGGTAGATATAATATGGATCAAGGTTACAGGGACATTAAGGGGATCAACCAATTGGGTCAGATATTACAGGGACATTTAGGGGATCAACCATGGGTCGGATACTTTTTACAAGAATATTTCTCAAAGCTGATTTTTTTCACTGGTCCTCCCTTAGCAAAAAGAAATGGAAAATTTCCATTTATTTTTCATTTGTTTTGCATTGATTAACCATTTTGCATTTATATTCCATTTTATTTTCATTTATCTATTGAAACATTATTCACTCTGACCATTTTCAAATCCATTTCTTTTCCATTTCTAGAAAAAATGGTGTTGAATAGACCATTTTCTTTTCATTTACTCATCAAATGAAAATGAAAGATTCTTATACATTAACAGATTTTCATTTTATTTTCATTTCTTTTCTGTGAAATGGTTTCAAAAATGAATGGTCATAAAACTATGAAGAAAGAAAGGCCACATTTCTTTTTCATTTATCTAAAAATGCAAAAGAAATGGTTTCTTTTAGAGATTTTACTTGTTTATCTGCTTTTGACCAATGGATTTAAATGTTGCATTGTAAATGTACCAATAAGATGCTCCCTCTCAAAAGCTTAAACAAAGAACTTCTGGCTCCAACTTTTACATTCAAAACTGGTTTCTGGAACATGTGCAGTGCATTCAATTAAATTTGAGATTATACTTTGGCATGTGTACTTAATGATTGCAAATTATTACAAGGTAAGGCATATATAAATACTTTGAATACTTGATTTAGTCCATCAACAATTCATCCTTGAACATTACAGTTATAAGTCAATATGTATGCAGTCTGAATTTCCTTTAGTTTTGATACGACATGGTACATATAATAAAAATTTATACAGCATACACTTTTAGTACAGGTATAATAGTACAGCATCAGCTGCATCTTAATGAAAAAAATATTGAATGATTTTTTGTAAATTATTGGAATTTTTATTTTTTCTGAACTTTATTACTCATGAGCTCTAGATCTAGATATAAACTTTGAATCATCTTGAATATAAACTTTCATTATCAAATAAAGTTTCAATCAAAATATTCAAATAATTTTCAACCTTGAGTACCTAATGAACCCTGAATGGATATAGTAAATGACAGTTTAAAATCTTAAAAATACCCAGTACAAATTAAATTTAAATATATTATCAATTTATTTAGTAGATTGATTGACTGCTTGTTGAAAAATTGTTGCTTCTTTTTTGTTTTCAATTTCTATTGTAATTGATAACATGTGATTAGATACCTTTACATCTAATAATTTATTTGAAATAGGATCATTCTTATGAAAGTTTAATATTTGATGGCCTGTAAATATAGGCACTTTTTAAAATAATTTCACTTCCATTTCTCTGATGTCATCATAAAAATGATTTATGCAAATGAGCATTTTTAGACCATTTTCTTTCCATTTATCTATGACGTCATAAAAATGGTCTAGCTCATTTAAATTTTTCGCGCTGTGGCAATGGAATTCGAATGAAAAGTAAATGAAAAGTAAATGTTGAATGAAAATCAAATGGTTTTTGAATGGTTTTCTCTATTCAAATTAGTATTGGCTATATACTGCATTACTAATTTGCATAAACCAAATGAAAATGCAATGAAAAGTAAATGGTTAGAATAAAAATGAATTCTAAATGAAAACTAAATTGATTTCATTTTTGCTAAGGGCTCTTGGTTGGATTTTTTCCGAAATAAATATCGTCGTAGCAATATGCTTTTTTTTTTTTGCCAACGCGTTAGGCCAGAATATTCTTTTTGAAAAAAATTCAAGCATAGATGATTTCTTACCCCCCCCCCCCAAATAAAATGGCTACTCCCTAACTTGTCAGAGAAAAAGAGGGATCCAGTGCATGACCTCAAGGGGGTTTCGGATCATGGACCCCCCTTTCCCCCAATGTATAGGGTACATGAAATGGTCTGGTATTCATCCCACTCCCTCCACTCCCCAAAGGTAAATAAATCGCATATCAAAGATTAAAAAGAAATGTTTCAACATATTCATTATGGTCATTGAACCTAATTTTCCCCATCCCGCGAGTAGAGATCGAGATAGAGAAAAAGAGAGAGAGAAATTAAGAGAGATCAAGTGCGATAAAAAATATAGGCATATGTATCAAAATAAATAAATTATAAACTGTAAAATATACACAGCAAACATGCAAAATTTCCCTCCATGTTGATTGTTGCTAAACGTTTACTTTCCTCCGTCCTAGAGAGTTCTCCTATGGGAATTCCCCTTTTTCTAAAATTAGTAACTTTTATGGAAATTGATTTCTGATTTTTGAAGTAATGATAAATAGCCCCAAAAATGTTTTTGTACATTTTGAAAATATACTATTAGATTGATTACAAGGTATGTTTACATTTTCCAGACATGGCTGCGTTTTTTTATATTTGCTTCAGGAAATAGGCTTAGAATTGCACATGCAGTTACGAATTTTTCACTATTTTATCAAAGTAGGGAGACATTTTTTAGGTTTGAGTATAAATATCTGAAGAGTACATGTTGTACTACAGTATTTGAAACAAATAAGTTCTGTATAACATATAGCTCTCATAAGAAGATACCATAAGTTAAAATCCCCATATTATCACAAACCAAATATTGAAACTGTGTTTCCATGGTAACGGATCACCGTAAGACATTGTCCCCATTTACTTTTTTTCATATCCGATTACAATGATTATGTATATAAAATTTCACCACGATTATTCACCATGCGTGCCAAATTTAGGTTGATGGTTACAGAGAATTGGTGTTAATAGCAATTCTCTGTAAGCATTTAAACAATTTCGGCACGCATGGTCTCCGATTTTCATGAAATGTCACACATAAGTAGGGACCAATGAAAAATGGAAGATTTGACAAAAAAATTAATTCTAGGTCATCTGGTTACCATGGCAACGGCCTTTAAAGTTGAAAAATTGGCAAAATTGAGCTAATTTAAAGCTCTATAATTTGGTCTATATGTGACATCAATGGAAGATTTTTTATGCATCCTAAAGATTAGGACATAAAATTTTAAATAAGCTCACTAGTAGAGTCTGATATTGTAAAAAGGCTGGTAACCATAACAACATAATTAGCTAATTTTGATATATTGATTTCAAAATGCTGTTTGTATTTTCCAATTTTTCTTCTCTCTTGATGGGTATATTATAAGGAAATAGGATTTATTTTATAAACTGAGCAAATTCAAGATAAACCCACTTGTTGCTATGTACATAAGTTACCTTGGCAACGGTAACTATGGTCTTTAATATTACTTATTTTGCAACTTCAGAGTCATTTAAAAAAAATTTGCATCATGATGAACAGAGAAAAAATGTTGGAAAATATCCAACACAAAGAGCTCTTTAAAAAACTGTGAAAAAGCTATGGGGAACATATGTTACCATGGCAACCATTTTTTATTATTTTCATAAAACAGTAATTATTAATCCCAGGAAGTTCAAATTTAATAACAATAAAGATCAAGTAAGCCTCTACCAAAATATAATAAAAAAGTTTCAAATAATTAATGGTTGCTATAGTAATTTGGCCATACATTACAAAAATAAGCAATTTTTGTTGTTTTTCAAAGTCTTTTCCTCAAAAAACGAAACAGGCTTACACAACATTTTTTACATATTAGATAAAGCAAAGTCTAAACTTTATTTTAGATTAGAAAAATTTCAGATTACTTAACTTTTGATGCCCGTATCCAAGGACTCAAAGTGGGTCTGTGTGCAATTTTACACAAACGTTCCCATAGCAACGGGCTATTTCCTGAACATTTTAAATTCTTTTTCTTTCGTGTAATGAAAGATCTACTTGAATACATTAATTAATTTTCATCACTTTGAATTAAAATTCAATGATCTAGTAAAAAAAGGACTCTAAATATTGTCCAAAATTGCTTTCATTTTTGCGATTTGAGGTCATGTTGCCATAGCAACGAACAGAAACTTCGTTCCAATGTAAATGCTTATGCTTTATTTGCATAAAAAACTCAAAAATGTAAGCAATTTCTCGTTGAATTTTGAAAAAATGCCAAAAATACTATTTTGATAGGGTACATGTGTTGTTGCTATGGAAACATATAGATAAGACCATAAACCCAACATTATTATTACTTAACTTGAAAGAGCAATGATAGGATACTGATAATTCATTAGTGTTTGTTTTAGATTATGCTGCATAAATTATGTATGTGACTTCAAAAACGCCCAAAAATGCATTTTTTCAATATTCAAAGTCCGTTTCCATGGCAACCGGATGTGATATTAAGAAAATTTTTAATAAATTTTTACTTTTGGGTCAGACCCAACCTTATGTACAAATTTTATCAAAATCTGAGACATGCCGTGCCATGCGTCCTTCATAAAATTGCAAATGCTTACAGAGAATAGCTATTAATGTAGATTTGTCTGATTGGCTGACGCATTTTCTACTTTTCCCCTGCAACCGCTGCACAGAATTTCATGAAACCTGATAGGAAGCAAGTACTCAAGGTCCTCTACCAAGTTTATGTTTTTTTTTGCGCCGATTGGTCAACAAATATGGCTGATGAGGGTTCTGATTGACTGACACATTTTCCACTTCTCCTCTTCAACTGCTACATAAAATTTCACAAAACGTTGCAGGTAGCAAGTATTAAAGGTCTTCTTCCTGGTTTGTGATTTTCATGCCGATAGGTCAATAAATATGGCGGCGGATGGCTCTAATTTGCTGACTTATTTTCGACATCCCCACTGAAACCATTGCACAGAATTTCAGAAAATCTTACAGGAAGCAATTACTCAAGGTCCTTTACAAACTTTGTGTTTTTCGTGCGTATCGGTTAACAAATAGGGCCGCTCAGGGCTCTGATTGGCTGACACATTTTGTATTTTTCCTCTTCACCCGCTGCATAGAATTTAATGAAAACTTACAGGAAGCAAGTACTAAAGGTCCTCTACCACTTTTGTGTTATTTTTAACATCGGTCAAGAAATATGGCCACCAAGGGCTCTGATTTGCTGGCGCATTTTCAACTTCTCCTCTGCAACCGCTGCACAGAATTTCAGGAATCCTAATAGGACGCAAGTACTCAAGGTCCTTACCAAGTTTGTGGGTTTTTTCTTCCGTTCGGTAAAACAAATATGGCCGTCAAGGGCTCTGATTTGCTGACGCAGTTTCAACTTTTCCTCTGCAACCGCTGCACAGAATACGCGAAACCTCACAGGAAGCAAGTTCTCAAGGTCCTTCCAATTTTGTGTTTAAGGCCGCCGATGGCTCTGATTAGCTGACGCATTTTCGACTTCTTTTCTGCAACCGCTGCACTGAATTTCAGGAAACCTTAAAATAAGCAAGTACTCAAGGTCCTTTACTAAGTTTGTGTTTTTTGTGCCGTTCGGTCAACAAAAATGGCCGTCAAGGGCTCTGATTGGCTGACGCATTTTCGTCTTCTCCTCTGCAACCGCTGCACAGAATTTTGCGAAACCTCACAGGAAGCAAGTAGTCAAGGTCCTTCCAATTTTGTGGGGTTTTTTTGACAGATCGGTCATCAAATATGGCCGCTGACGGCTCTGATTAGCTGACGCATTTTCGACATCTCTTCTGTAAGCGCTGCACAGAATTTCACGAATCCTTACAGGAAGCAAGTACTCCAGGTCCTCTACCAAGTTTCCGTTTTTCGTGCCGATCGGTTAACAAATATGGCCACCGAAGGCTCTGATTTGCTGGCGTATTTTCCACTTCTCCTCTGCAACTGCTGCACAGAAGTTCATGAAACCTTATAGGAGGCAAGTACATGTACTCAAGGTCCTTTACCAAGTTTGATTTTTATGTGCCGATCGGTTAACGGCTCTGATTGACGGACACATCTTCTACTTCGCCTCTTCAGTTCCTGAATAGAATTTCACAAAACGTTACAGGAAGCAAGTACTCAAGGTTCTATATCAAGTTAGTGATTATCATGCCGATTGGCCAACAAATATGGCGATCGAATAGTCTATTCCTGGGACCAAAGAAGGATTTTCGTAAATTGATGATAGAGCAAGGAAAAAACGAGACAAAATCGAAATAAAAGGGAAGAATCTAGAAAAAAAGAAGAATAGTGAAGTAAGAATTTCTTCCTATATGAGTAAGAGCACAGAAAAGAAACTCTCACAAGTAAAAACAAAATGGGTACGGTCGAAAATTTAATTATGTAATGGGAGAGAGGGAAGGGAGCATCGAGTATGAAAGTTTGCCCCGTATAAATAAATAACCGAAAATACAAAAGATATTCGCAACGGGGAATTCTCTTACGTGTTTCCTGTGGTTATTGTTGAAGATAATTTAAACAAAGCAGGCAATCACTTAGAAAATAGTTATCTATACATTTTATATTTGACGATTCCAGACACTGTCACTTTTGAACGTAAATACATTAACGATGACTGACTCCACACAGGTAGACGCCGATACTTACCTGAACGACATTGACATATATGGTGTATATACATGTATAGTACAAGAACTGGTATCTAGATGAATAAAATGACTTACTTCTTAACTCATATTTCAAAATAATCGACAAAAAACGTCTATAATCGGTTGAAACGGGCCTATTTTAACACGATTTATTTTAGCTATTAATGATTAAACTTTATCCAGAGAGTCACATTTATATATAAATATATCTAGATCTACTAAAAGAATTATCATAGCACACAATTTTGTAATTAGTTTGAAAAAAAAAACGTTTAAAACGTTTAAAATTGTAATATTTAGATTTATAATCAACAAAAAAAAGCCTACAAATGCGTACTAATTTGGACCGCATTAATCCCCGCCCATATATTTCCAAAACGAGATCTAGACATGAGGCGAAAACTGAAAGCGAACTGAAAGCGGAATTGAAAAGAGAAACATAAGCGGAATCGTAAGAGAAACGTTACCGAACATGAAGAGAATGGATGGAGGAATTAAAGGAGAAATATGTCTCTTTCGAGATCGCTTTCGGGGTTTTCTTTTGTTTCTCCTTACAAATTTCTCTTCTCTTTCGTTTCTCTTTTTCCTTTCACCTTGCAAATTTCTCCTCATTATTTCCTTGTACATTTTGCCTTAAATATTCATCTTCTATTTTTTTTTTTGCGTTCATTTAATCTCACAGAATTCATCCTTTGTCTACCAAAATTCCTACTTCAGGGTTAGACAGTTAACGTAATCTGGACTGAAGAAAAATCATTCTGAAACTAAGGAGTGACTCCATTTAAGCATAGCTCTGCCCCTAATGGTATCTTTGGCTATTCGTTTTCATCTTAGAACTTCGCAATTTTTATATTCATTACTTGGATTCCTCTCTTCCTCCTTCGATCATCCTTTATGATAAATTATATGTTGAAATGCGCATATGGTGCACTTATTTTGATTTACCCAGTCGATCAATCCAAGATTACTTATTTCATTTCATTCTAAGCTATGGCCAACTCCATTGGAGACTTCAAAAGGCAAAGTTAAATTGTGTATCACAGATTGCCAAGGACTTGAAAATGGCACTGAACTCGAAATGGATGCTTTGAACTTGGATGTATTCAAAAGTGTGATGGAGAATGGGGCTTGGACAGACGAAGAGGTATTTATTTTGAAATATTTCTAGATACATATTAACACCAATTCTCTGTAAGCATCAGTAATTTAGTATGGGGCCTGGCACGCTATGTCACAGATCCTTACGGTAATTTTGCAAATGATAGGCAATAATGAAAATATTTGAAATAAAAAAAAATTATCATACTTATGCTGCTTGCCATAGAAACGGGACGTTAAGACTGAAAAAGTGCAATGTTTAGCTTTTTTGAAGCCTCGTATGATCTAATTAACACATGTTTTTTTTAGATATATGTGATTGAATCGTAATGTTAGATCCCGATTCTTTGTGATAAAACCATTAAATTAACGGAAAAATGAAAAATTGTTAATTACCATGGCAATCATTCTACCATTCATTGAAGATAGCAATTTATCAATTCAACATAATTAAAGGTAATTGAGAAGTTTCTAGGACGTTTAAAGTTAAAAATAATCAGATTGCTATCGATAAACTCTAATTTTTCATGGTTGCCAAGGTGACGTGGATGGTATCCAAGGAAAACTACTCTTCTAACATGATATTGGAAACCTTATTTCTTACAAAATCAAAGGACAAAACATGAAAAAAAATTATTCAATTGTAAGCTATTGATGCTATCTTAAATTTTGATTCAAAATATTTTGCTAAATATTTACAGAAATACGCCATTGCTAAGGAAACATGCATAAGACTAAGGCTCCAAATTTCAAATGTGCTCGTTTATTTCTTTTGTTACGACCATTTTCAATAAATGTAATGGATGAAATTATTTTCCTGAAAAAGTTTAAGCAATCTTTTTTTATGTAACATGGATTTTTCTTTGTAACCTTGTTAAAAATTTAATTTCAAAAGCTTAAAATTGTACAAAAATGAAGCAGGCCTGTGTTAATCGATCTTGTTTCCATAGTAGCCATGCAAAATGTGTCCTGTTTTTATCAAAATAAATTCTATTAATAAGGGCCTTATCAATGGAATGTAAAATATGATTTTTACAACATTTTATTCTTAAAATTTAAAATTTGTAAATGGTTGCCATGGTTACATCAATTGTATTTAATGTTTCCAAAGAGTGCATTAAATTTAGCATTATGATGTCATGTATATCGATCAAGTGGATATCTTTATTTATCAAGCTCAAAAGGCAGAATTTATCAATATTTCATACCCATGGAAACGGTTGCTATGGAAATTTAGATCCTTGGTATCCTACTTATTTTAGTTTGAATTCTAAGTTCTTTCAAACCAATAGATAAAATCGGCAATTAATATCTCAAAGGAATTAAAAAAATGGACAATCGAATTTAACGTTTTGAAGAATTTCGACAGAGTAAGCAACTTTTATTACCATGGTAACCAGGTGTATCGATAAAATCTAAAAAATATAATGTATTTGGTTGAATACCTTATAGCTCCTATATTTGAATTGTATAAAGATTCAAATTCAATTCATTTGCATGAGACTCAGTAAAGCTTCAAAATTGTATAATTTGTCATATCACTTCACAGCAATATGTTGATGATTTTCTGTTGCTGACATTTTGCCCTACCAATATATGAAATTTCATGAAAATCGGTGAACATGCGTGGCCAAAGCTTTTTGGTGGTTATAGATAATTTATGTTAAAGATTTAAAGCATATTAAAAGCAAAAAGTCACAAAGTGCACAGTTTTTTCCTATATTAAAAAAAGGCATTATCACATGAAACAATCTTCATTGCTACATGAACATAGTTCTCATTCACGAGAAAGAGGAAACTGACCGTCATTACAAATGTATCCAAGCAACAAATGATTGCAGATAAATTATATACCCTATTACATAGTTATATATTCAATTACACTGAAAACGATAAGAATAACCTTTTTTCATGTGAAAACAAAGGGGGAGGATCCCAAACAACACCAAGCACCCACAGCAAAACTCCAAAGCACCCAATGCAAAAACACAGAGCAGGCACGCACAGAAAGATACTCAAAAGGGACAATGAATACCAACTCAAACCATCAAAACATAAAACACAAAAGGCAAATCATAAATCAACGAGACCAAAAGGCAAGCGGTGCCGACTTAGGTCACGCAAGTAGCGTAGTTTGGTTATCCGAATTTTATGGGCACAATCCTCCCATTTTTCCGCCGATTACTTAAAGGTCTCAAAGAATGCACAATTGTGGTGTAAAATAACCCTCTCACAGTAAGATGAGCATACAAACAGTCAGCATGACACAGTTGCCAAAGAAACAAACAGATGGATATGTAAATGAATATTAAAAAACAATCAGGCATAAGAAATGCAGTCCATGCTCTGACGGCTGTAGCGAGTTCATGCATTTGATCACCTAAGGGATCCGACAGACATTCAGAGAGGACAGGTGGTCGAGACCCTGTCTTCTCTCAAAAGGTTTGGACAGGGTCCGTCATGGAGTGTTGTCATCACAGTCAGTCAAAGTACAATTCTTAAGAATGCGCTTGCACAAGGCTGTAGATTAGTGCAGTACCAAGCTAAGTGTCTGTGTGGTGACAAATGGATCATATCCACGATATAAAAGTCGTTTGATGATTCTAACACAATTTCGTTGGTTATTCTGTCTACTTTTATCCTTCTTATTTTGTACATTATGTCACCATAAAATGCAGGTTAAGAAATACCTGAATTCAACCTACATGACTAAGTAGTTTTTGTGCCAATCTGCTATATAATAATTCATTAACATGTCAAAAGATATCAAGAATATGTTTGATTTTCTTCCCCCGTAACGAAGTTAAATTTCCATATTACATTAGTAGATTTGACAACCGTCTATAAAATTTAGCCGACCTAGAGATGTCCTTTCCTATAAAAGCTTTTATGATTCCTACCAATGGGATAGTACTGAACGATTATAAATTGGCTTACACTTTGGCAACCTTGGGCAGCTCTTTTTATCGGCGGATATTCAAAATGACCACCAAATACCTTCCACAAATAGGTGAAATTAAATTTCATGTAAAACATTTAAGTATGACAAAACTATTCAGGGGTTTTGATGGTCAACAAATCTATTTCCAGTCTCATTTTGATATTTTGAACTCATTCTCTGGTACAGATTAAAGATGGCCTCCACATTTCCACTTGATAATGGTAACCTTTGTAAATTTCAATAAGACGTTTGTGTTATACATCTTATTTGCTCCTTTGGATCATTTGGACTTTAAATACTACCAATGAACATTCATTATCCAAATCATTCATGTGTGGTGTCTTAGAATGTATCGTTCTATGTTGATAAGGCTGCTCAATAGCAACAGTGTTAGCGCATTCCTTTTTCTTCATAAGGCTGGTTAAGCTTTCCTGTAAACTTTTAAAATGGACAGGCCTTTCGAATTTCACCTGCTATTTCATCTAAGTGTAAGTGCTTCTTTTGCTTGGAGATTTCCGCCATTTCTTCTGTACAATGAACGCTAAATATAAGTAATGCATGTGATTCAAAACTGAATGTGAGGAGTCTTCAACTATGAAAGATTAACCCGAGTTTGATCAACTTTTGCTGATCGTTTCTTCAACGTATTCGAAATTTTCTGTGATCAATATTTCATCCTGCTACGTCTTTTGATACATTTTTAGCTTAAATTTCACACTTTTAAGTCATATCACATGGTTTAGATTGAGGATCACTGACGAGGGTCAAGTACCCAAAACGTGCATGTCTTGTCCATGCTGCATTTTATCTGTTCTTAAATGATGCTATTGAATTTGAAGACGTTTAACATTTGTGCCACTTGGTGAGTGTCACTGCTGGTGGACCAGGAGTCCCCGAGGGCACATGTAGCCAAGATCGATAAACTTTGGCTGATCGTTTCTTCAACGCATTTGAAATTTTCTGTTTTCAAAATTCATAAAATTTCTAAGCGTTGGTCCTATAGCATCATATCCCACCGATCCTGCTACGTCTTTCGATACATTTTTTGCATATATTTCATCCTTTTTTCCTCATATCAAATTGTTCAGATTGAGGATCACTGACGAAGTACTCTAAACGTACATGTCTGGTCCATGCTGCAAATTTATCTGTTCTTAAATGATGCTATTGAATTTGAAGACGTTTAACATGTGTACCACTTGGTAAGTGTAACTGTTGGTGGATGAGGAGTCCCAAAGGGCACATGTAGGCAAGTTCATTAAACTTTGGCTGATCGTCTCTTCAACACATTTGAAATTTTCTGTGATCAAAATTTCATGAAATTTCTAAGCGTGGGTCCTGTAGCATCAAATCCCATCGATCCTGCTACGTCTTTCAATACATTTTTAGCATAATTTTCACACTCTTTGGTCATATCACATTGTTTAGATTGAAGATCACTGGTCAGGGTTAATTACCCGAACAATGATGCTTTTGAATTTGAAGACGTTTAAAATGGTAGTACGTATGTTTTGGCATTTAAACCCAAGTGGGTGAAGTCTTGAAAGCAATTGCCTTTGCTATCAGTGTTTCGTGCAGTTTGAAGGTTGTTTCTTTATCACATCTTAAACAGGTTTTACTTCAAATGTTTTCGTACACAGTGAATATTTGGTTGACGAGTGAGAAGTAGTCAGTGTGACCTGCTTTATATGAATCTAGAACAGAACAAGTCAAACAGTTACAGGGAAAATGATAGTTGTCAAGAATTGATATCATGCAGGGTCCGTGTAACACTTAACAATTCAAATTTCTAAAACGTTTTAGAATTTTAGATTTTTGATATTTTAACCAAAAACCTAAAATTTCAAAATTTCAAAATCGTTTTGAGTTTTTAGAAGTTTGGATTCTTCACTAAAATTTAAAAAATCTAACACGTTTTTAAAGTTTGGAATTTTAGATTTTTGAGTTAAAACCTAAACTTTCAAATATTCAAAACCGTTTTAGATATTTCAGTTTTTGTATACTGTTTAAAGTATTGAAACTGTCCGTTTTACACTTAACAATTCAAAATTTTAAAATGTTTTAGAATTTTAGATCTTTGATATTCTCAACAAAATCCTCAAATATCAAAGTTTTAAAATCGTATAAAAATTTTAGAAGTTTAGATTTTTGACTGAAATATCAATAAACTAAAACGTTTTGAACTTTTAGAATTATAGATTTTTTATTAAGAACCTGAACTTCCAAATATCCAAAATCACAAATACCGTTCTAGATTTTTGGATTTTTAGAACTTCAGATTTTAAGAGTTTTTACGTTCAAACATCTTAATATCAATTCTCCGTAAGGACCAAAATATTTTGGAAACAGCATGTCATGGATTTTCAGGATTTTCTTTATAAATGGTATGTATAATGCCCTGAATACAAAAATAACAATTTTTTGAAAATAAATATTCCGGTTGCCATGGAAACGAGGTCTGTCTATTCATAGCACTAAAAACATTGTCAAATAAGTCATCTTTGGTTATTATGTTGCCATGGAAACCATTGTCAGAGTTAATTGGTATTAACAACTTATAAACTTTAAAACCTTTTTTTTAGAAAAAAATAACAAACTTTTGACATTTCTTTCAATTAGCCGGATCCTATCAAATCAAATTCAGTCAAACATTGCCATAAAATAAGGTCAAAATCAAGACCTATTTTTGTCCAATTTTTACCATTTTTAAGCAAAAATAACACAAAATGTCAGGCTGATGTCACACTATCACTGTTGTCAGAACAAAATAGATTTCATGTGACAAATATAATCCCTGAAAAAAATAAGTGGGACCTTGTTTTGTTTTCCTACACTTTGAGGTCAAAAATGGTTGCCATGGCAACTTTTCATTTGACACATGATGACTATATCTTTTCAAATTGATTTTTAGCATGGTTTAGATAACTTATATTGCTTAAGCTGTATGTAAGGACAACAGAATAAATTATTCTTTATTTGAGCACTTCCAAAATTTGTCAAGGTCATTGACTCTTAGTTCAAGGTCAATTCAAAATATAGGTTCTATTTTCAATAAAATTTGCATTTTTGTTGTTATTTATTGTTACTTAATTTAGGCTTGACTATCATATATTTGTATCCAAAATACTTCTTTCTAAAATAAGGACCGATCGATGGAAAACATTACAATTCTTAGTTCTAAACATTTCTCCGTAAAAAATAAGCCCCAGACAAAAATCATGATAATCGCACATTTTTCTATATGTATGTATGAAATAGTAGCTAAAAATCAAGGATGTCATTGATTTTGAGATTTTTTGCAACTTTGGTCAATAAATAGGGGATATATCCAAAATCACTATGTATGTGTTTGTTTTACTCAATACCACATGATTTTTGAGTAACTGCCTCTCATATTTTTGAAAAATCACAGAATTTTACCAAATTTTGTGAATTACATTCAAGATGACCTTGACATTGGGTCCTGTGACCTTGAAAAAATTTAAGGTGATTTTTTTAATCAATAATGCTCTTTTATATGCACTGATAAAAAAATACTTAAAAACATATAACGGACAGCTGAAAATTTACCAGTAAATTACTCTTTGTGTAATAGCACTGACCAGAATGTCACCATGGTAACCATTTTTTATACCCTTTTGAATAAAATCGTGAAGAGGTCCCACTCAAATTTGAACATTTTCTTAAAGATCGAGGATTAAACTTTAAAGATAATTGGCAGTAGAAATCAAGTTAGCCTGACATTTCAGATTATTTGCCCTTAAATTTGAGCAAAACATGTTAAATTAGGAGCCTTTTCGGTCTTAAAAGCGCCTCTTTAAAAGAGGTTTTTGCCTACATTTTGAGCATATTGACAAAGAGAATAGCGGGCAAAAACATACTTCTTGTGTAATATCTATACTATTAAAGATATAAAGAGAAAAATTAAGGAAATTTCAGTTGACTACAATAGCTGTTACCATGGAAACGAGCCTTGTGAAAATGCCATGTTACAAGTATTCTACTGATGCGTAAAATTTCAAACATGGTTTCAATGGCAACGGAAACTTAATTTGTAAAAAGAAAGTTTATTTTTGTCTCAGTACATCATATACACCTTCCACACCAAAAATCTCCAAAACTGGAGACATGCTGTTTCCACGTGCTATTGAAATTATTTTGGTCCCTACAGAGAACTGCTATTAAAGTCAACAGATGGTTTGGAGAGTTCTAGTCATAAAGATCGCACCACGAAAGGAAACGAAGTAGAAAAACAAAATGTGTATGTGCCCACGGCGACAACAAAGTCGGAAAATGCTATTTTTATATTTAGCATAAATGTCATGGTAAAGGTCACAAGCTCATTGACATTGATGTCCTTTGAAAGGTTTATTAGTTGAGTATGTATGCCAAATATGACGTCTCTATCTCTAATGAGTTAAAGAAGATTAAAGACGATAATCTCAACAGCACGCACAATAGAGCACAAAATTGAGCATAGACGGACCTCTAGCAAGCCAAAGGTGGGACCAGGTGCCCGCGAGGAGTAAGCATCCCCTGTTGGCTAGCCGCACCCGCCGTCGATGTTCATGCACGAAAATGATATAATCTAATGCATATGGTTCAAACGTTATGGCGAAGGTAAGAGTTGACAATAGACAGACAAACAGATAGATAGGACAAAAACAATATATATGTCCCCGATTATTCGATCGGGGGGGGGGGGGGGGTTCATGCAAGTCATAATAAGACGATTGTTCAATGATTATATATAAATATACGGAATTAAAAGTAAATGGCAGATAGTAGTTGAGGATTAGTCAACTGGTCTCCTGCGATTAACATGCTTGACCTATGGCATTATGCATTTATATACTCAAACTTATCTCCCCATATTCCGATTAACTATGGTAGTCTACGGTTAATATCTGATTTAGAATCTGTACCGATTACGACTCCCACTGTTAGTGAGGGAAATAGGATCATGATTATTCACATGCGTAAAAGATTTGTATGACTGTTTAAATTTTTGAATGTCAGAACTCTAAATATATAAAAATTCAAAAACTTCAAAAATCTAAATCGATAATTGTGATTTTGGATATTTCGAAGTTTAGTTTTTAGTCAAAAATCTTAAATTCTGAAAGTTCAAAAAGTTTAAGATTTTTGATATTTTAGTCAAAATTCAAAACTTCTAAAATCTCTATACGATTTTAAAACTTTGATACTTTAGGTTTTTGTTTAAAATATCAAATATCAAAAATTTAAAAATATTTTAAAATTTTGAATTGTTAAGTGTAAAACCGACAGTTTTTACATTTTAAACAGTATACAAAAACTAAAATGTCTAAAACGGTTTTGAATATTTGAAAGTTTAGGTTTTTACTCAAAAATATAAAATTCCAAAAATTAAAAATGTGATACATTTTTGAAATTAAACCTTAACTTCTAAAAACTTAAAACGATTTCAAAACTTTGAAATTTTAGGTTTTTGTTTAAAATATCAAAAATCTAAAATTCAAAAACGTTTTAGAAATTTGAATTGTTAAGTGTTACACGGACCATGCAGCAATACTGCAATTTCTTTGCCCCTTCTGTTTCCCTTTAAGACTTTCAATTAGAACATGGTCCGTGAAATACTCAACAATTCTAATTTCTAAAACGTTTTGGAATTCTAGATTTTTAATTTTTTTTACCAAAAACCTAATTTCAAAGTTTTAAAATCGTTTTGAGGTTTTCGAAGTTTAGATTTTTTCCTAAAATTTCAAAAATCTAACACGTTTTATCTTTTGGAATTTTAGATTTTTGAGTAAAAGCCTAAATTTTCAAATATTCAAATCCGTTTTAAACATTTAAATTTTTGTATAAAGTTTAAGGTTAAAACAATCCGTTTTACATTTAAGTATTAAAATTTTAAAATGTTTTAGAATTTTTGATATTCAATATTTTAAACAAAATCCTAAAATATCACAAAGTTTCAAAATCGAATAGAATTTTTAAAAGTTTAGATTTTTGATTTGAATATCAATAAACTAAAACGTTTTGAACTTTTAGAATTTTTGATTTTTGACTAAAAACCTGAACATTCAAATATCCAAAATCACAATTACCGTTTTATGTTTTTGGATATTTATGATTTTAGATATTCAGAGTTCTAACGTTCAAAAAGCTTAAAAGTCAAAAGATGGTATGAATAGTTCTAGTCATCAAGATTGCACATAATACAACATTCAATGAGGACAAATTGTGCCCCACTCCTTGCCGACATTTTCCTTTACTCATACGAAGCTGAATTCATTCAATCTTTGGTCTCAAAAGAGAAAAGATACTTAGCTTCTGACTTCAACTTCATTTACTGATATATAGACGATGTGTTGTCCATCAATAATCCAACATTCGCGGATTACCTTAGCAGTATCTATCCTTCGGAGCTTGAAGTCAAAGAAGCTACAGAGACAAATAATTCAGCATCCTATTTGGACATAATGTTGTCCTACGACACTGATGGTCACATGAACACCTCACTCTATGACAAATGTGACGACTTCAATTTCATTACAAACTTTCCTTTTCTGAGTAGCAACATCCCTTCATCACCAGCTTATGGCGTGTTCATATCTCAGTTGATACGCTATGCCAGAGCAAGTACTAAAGATACGGATTTTGTTCTGAGAGCTAGGCGTCTTTCAGATCAGCTTCTCAGTCAGGAATATGTTTGTGAGCGACTAACATCGTCACTGAGGAAGTTCTACGGACGGTCGGTATGGGGAACTCGTCATACACTATGATGTCCCACTCTCCAGAATGGTGGATGATATTCTGTCATAGACCATTTGAACCATCCAACCAAAGATTGTACTCTATGTCTTCCGAAATGGAAGTAACCGAATGTGACAGTTCTACCGAATTGAAGCGGCGGGTGTTGCATGCAAGCAGGAGATGCTTACTCTTCCTGGGCACCTGGTCTCACTCCCATATCGGGAGTTCGCTTCTTTTCATGTGGTGTAGGTTTTTATTTATTTGCTTTGGTTCCTGTTTTATCCTGATTTTGTATGCCTTCGGTTTCTGATTTTGTGCTGTATACAGGGATATGGTCATTGTCCATATTTGTCATTCAATAATTCAATTAGACGTATTCGGTTAATGATTACTTTATGGGGTTACAGCTATACAGATGTGGCCGATACATTGGGTACTCACAATGGTTTGAGAAGAGGAACAAGTCAGTCCTGTATTTATAAATTTTGCTCAGACAATAACATTCACAGATATGATTATGCACGTCTTGGTCCAATGCAAATACAAAACGTTGTTTCATCTGCCGTATTCAGAACCGTGCAAGCTTTTGGCAAAAATATGTTAACCGGCCTATTTCGTTAGAGGGATACAGTTTTTGGGAAAGAGTTGTTCAAAATGCGTTAATAAGGGGTTACCATGCGTGTGATTTACAAAAACTGAAAGGCATTCCAAGGCATTCCAAATGTACTTCACTAAGAAAACTTTAACTCACATCAGGTCTCCATTGATCTCCTGTCATATGGAGTAAAATGTTGCATGCTCATGATGGTGGTCAGTTGACATTACCTGCACCCTTAGGCCAAGATCCATTGGCAAATAATTTGCAGCTTCAGATTCAAAGAGACACTTTTTACTGAATCATTTCCAAGCTTACTCTCAATCATGTATAATCTCGTGAATGGAAACTCTTCAAAATTCCAGGATGCTCTGCTGACGTTTATCAATATAAGTAATGCACTTTCCATCTAAATACAATATGACAGAATGTATATATTGTTATTATATAGCTGTTTACGTAAACTGTCCTTTCACGGACAGTTCAATACAAACAATCGGGATAGAGTCTGTTTTAACAGTCAGAATATATATCGAAACATGCGAAATATCAAACCAGTATCGACAAACAGATCAGTGTATGCCGTGACGTCATTTATGCAAATAAGAGTAGCAACATTTCTCCACTTTATTTATGCAAATAAGTGTGGCAACATTTCTCCATCGGGAGTCCGCTTCTTTTCATGTGGTGGAGGTTTTTGTTTGTTTGCTTTGGTTTTTTGTTATATTCTGATTTTGTATGCCTTCGGTTTCTGATTTTTTGAATTATCGATTTTGTGCTGTATACAGGGAATTGGTCATTATCCATATTTGTCAATTTGACCTGCAGGAAGGGAATAATAATCGTAGTCCATATATCATTATTACGAGGAATATCACAGCACAAATGATATCTTTATACTCGATTATTTTACAGAACACAGAAATAACAGTAGATGCAGTTGTTCTGATCTTCAAGTACCGAGAGGACTTTGGAGAGTTGGTTGACCGAAAGTTTATCATGGATGTTATCAAGCTACCGATGAGCATGAGTAAGTATGAATTTTTAAACATAGGAACTAAATGCGACTACAAATAAGGGTGAAAGAACGCAGCAGAAATAAAAAATGATGTTTATGAGAAAAATACATAATTAGAACATTTTGTGAATTAACTAAGAAATGTGAGAAATTGATATTTATTTTTTTTCTTAGTATCCGTATCATTGCAGTTTATATATATATATATATATATATATAAATATATATATATATATATATATATATATATATATATATATATATACAAAGCACAAGAAAATCAAGTATATAACAAGGTACCCTATTTACCTATTCTTCCCGCCAGGGTTAATATATATATATATATATATATATATATATATATAAAAGCACAAAAAAGGTACAAGCGACCACGACACTAAACGTGTCGTGGTCGCTTGTACCTTTTTTTGTGCTTTTATATCTTTTTTTTCCAAGCGACATGCATTCGCCCTTTGTTGGGCTGATCCGACATTGTCTGAATAGTGAACGTGGTTGTTTTCACCTCTTTTGTGCTGTCTATATATATATATATATATATATATATATTGAAAAAATAACAAACGCCGAATTAAATCTCAACCGGTTTCATTGGTATCATCAGGAGTTTTGCAAATATACAAACAATATATTATGACGTCATCAATACATATAGCGCGAAAATATTGAGTGCGCTTTACTGTAACGAAGGAAACATTGAAATGTACAAGAACAATATAATGCGACGTCATGAAAATAATGCGCGTAAATTATGTTGCGCTTTTGCGATTTTTAAAACGTCTGAGCGTGATGAATATACTTGCGCAATATGTACATAGTGTTCATAAATAGAGTTCACTTGCTAAATAATATGATCACAAGAATATGATTGATTTCTCATTTAAGAAAAGCATTCAAAACAGGATTAAATTTACTGATAAACAAACTTTCTTTATTTTCTCTTTCTATTTCTGTCGTCTTTTTGTGAAATTTATAAAATGGAAACACGGTGAAATTTGGGAAAACATCCTTTGCACAGTTCCGTATGTGTCCACTCACTGGTGTACATTATTACTTTGGTTCTCGAATTTGTTGTCTGTGTACCGTCATGCGGTGACGGAGAGTGTCGCCCGTCTGACCTATATAGTTTTCTCCACATCCGTTGCATGTAATTACGTATAAAAGATTGGATGATGTACAATTAAAAGAAGAGCGAACAGTGAACTTACTTCCGTTTTTAAATTTGAAATCTTTCCCTTCCTGTAAGAACGGACAGGTCCTGCATCTTGTGTTATTGCATTTTTGAACGTTATTTTCAGTTTCGGTCGGTATTTCATCTGAAAATTTAGCCTTGGTAAGAATCTTTTTGAGGGACGCACTTTGCCTTTTGCTCTTTATAATTTCAAATTTGTTTAGCACACGTTGCATTGTGGCATCTTGTTGAAGAAATGTTGCGTTGCTACGGAGAACTTGAAAGAATTCGGGGTTTTTAGGATTGAACGTTGAAACAAACGGAAGAACTTTTTTATCGGTTTTGTTCTTTATTTGAAGAAGGTCTTGTCTAGGATGAGATCTTGCCTGTTGTATTCCATGACGTATGAGATTTTGCGGGTAATTTCTCTGTTTCAGAGATTGATGAAGTTCATGTAAGCGGAGATCAAGCAGATCATTGTCAGACACTATAGTGCAGATTCGGCGCGCTAAATTATACGGGACGTTGTTTTTAGTATGCCTAGGATGGCATGAGTTGAAGAGTAGATATTGCTTGGTATCCGTGCTTTTGTAAAATCTTGGAAGCGATATCTTGACGACTGTTTTATTGTATGGGAAGATTCGATTGACAAATTAATGATTTTTCATGAGGAACTAAATAGTCTCAATCCAAATATTAAATTTACGATTGAATATGATCAGACTGAATTACCGTTCTTGGACGTCATGGTCATCAAGAGACAGGGATGTATTATCACAGATATATATTACAAAAGCACGGATACCAAGCAATATCTACTCTTCAACTCAACTTCCGTCCTGAAGAGAGATACTCACTGAACTGACAACGCGCGGGTCAGTGTGAATAGAAAGTCATATCACGAGAGGCCCACATAAGGGAGGTTAAAAATACATACTATAAAAATTAAAAATCATAAGGTGTAAAGAACAAATCTAGCTACCGTCATCAGTTTCGGAGATTGACCTCCGTATCCAATCAGAATAAATAGGGCGTGTTAAGAAATAGTACCCGTGAGGGAAGATCAAGCAGAACCTATCTCATAAACATAGCAAGTAAGGACTCTGAAAATTGACAGGAGTCTGAAATTCTTGGAAAGCACTTTAAAACCCGACATCCTTCATGTTCAGCGGCGATCCGAATTTTCATATATTTAACGTAATTAAAACGTAGCTTTATGCGTCCATGCAGCATCAAACATGGAAAGAGCTGTCAGCTCAGAGGACCGGTCCGACCGAGTTCATGATACGACTAATCTGACAATACATACACACAGTAGCATACATCATATTCACACGAATAGGAACGGATCCCTAAAACGGAATGCAATGTTTTCCAGACAAAAAATAATAAAGACAGTACAAAAGAGGTGAAAACAACCACGTTCTCTATTCAGACAGTGTCGGATCAGCCCAACAAAGGGCGAATGCACGTCGCTTGGGAAAAAAGACATAAAAGCACAAAAAAGGTACAAGCGACCACGACACTAAACGTGCTTAAACCCATATTACGCCTAAATAAATTCTGTGCAATTTCATCCTCGACGTCGTTACAGATATATTATTGTGTCTATAGCGGTTTGTGAATCTTATTCATCTAACGTGTCGTAAGACTCGTTACAGGTAGATTATTGTTTAATATCTATATTAAATTCTGTGCAATTTCTTCGTAGATGGCAGGGATTCCATTTACCTGGACAATGTGTGCGGTGAAGCAAAACATAACGGTCCTCATTTATAGAGTCTTGCAATTCAGATATAAAAAAAACCATAATTAAACAGAAGAAAGAAAGTAAACGGCAATTTTAGAAATCACGTATATAAGTAAATGTATTTACAATGTTTAAATGCTTCAAATGGAGGCACACGTAGTTCAAAGATCATTTGGCAGAAAAAAATATTCTTATAATAAAATATGCTCTCTCTCTCTCTTTCTCTCGCGAAAATCAAGAAATAAGTTATACAAAATGCTATGTTTTTAGTTTTTTTAAACAAACGTCAATTGAGATTCTATCGTGTCAATAATGATTATGTATAGTATAAAGGTACTTTCATTAAAAGTAACTATCGTACTAGATATTTTAAAGTAGCCTTTGTAATCTTCAGACGTTATGAATGAAACAAAAAGATACTAGTAAAATGTATACATACATGTATCACGACATAGTATATTAAACAGATCTGATCTATTTAGAATTGATCAAACTTCGCTAAATGCCAGTTCGACAGGGTTTAAATCCGAAGAATAAGTGGATGTGCAGATGTACTCTACACCAAAATTATCCAAAAAAGTTGATAGTGCCAGTCCCCCTTTTTCTATTTCTATCAGCAGATGCGTTGTCTGCTACAACAATGTCGCCTGGACATATTGCATGCTCGCCATGTTCAGTGTAAGCATTCAAAGATCGGAAAAAAGTCAGTGGCACCTTCTATAACGTTACAATGCATCACTCGATGTAATCAATTTAACAGATTAAGTGTAATATTTAGTGATCTATCTAGAGGCCTTAAATACATGCTCGACCTTTCTCTTGAATTAAAGCCACCTTCGTCAAAAAATCATTTGATGAATCTATTTTTGATGCATGTACTTCATAAATGAGTGTATTGCATATTTGCATCAGTAAATCTTTCTGCAGATGGTTTTGAAAGTTTCTTTAATGTAAATGATCCCGATGACAATTAACTTTTAATGGTTCTATTAATAGTTGTGATGCTCACAGTCACTCACTGGTTTGTTGCAATTAATTAAAATTTTATCCTGTAGTTCTCTTTAGTAATCGTTGGGTTATTTCGTTTTAAGAATTCGAGATATTTCAAGTCATTCATTTCGAACAGTTTCGGTCTCCTAAAATTAGACAGCAAATCTCCCTTATTGTCGAAAATTTTATTCGTTAACCATGATTCCCAAGCACGTGTACAGTGGTGATCGCGGGAGATTACACACTTTTACCGAAGTTTCCGAGGCTTAACCTAAGTTTCCGAATTTCGGAAAAATCCTACCTAAGTTTCCGAATCCTAACTTTACGAAAATTACCGCTTTGACCGAAGTTTCCGAATTATTAAAATTCGGTAGGAAATTTAGGGTAAACCGTGAAAGTTGGGTATTTTAGTTAGGTTTTTTAGGAAAAAGTGTAATATTTCGGGTTTTTCGGGGTAATGGTAGTTTTAAGATTGATTTCAACAAAACGAAATTTCCATTATGTTAACAAAAGGAATGCAACATGTGTTCGGGAATTCTGGGGTGTAATTGAAAAGGGGGGGGTATATCCCTTGAAAATTTCCAAACATAGTCATATACTTTTTGTATTGGCAATTTGCAATACTAGGGCTCACGCTGTTATAACTCTTCCCCTCCCCTGATTGTCTAGAGTCGCACATACATCATGATGTATACAAGTCAAATTTGGTATTGAATAAATCACAGGGGGCCGTAGCCAGATTATTTTTATTTCCATGAAATCATTCTGCAATCAAAATCCCACCCCCACCCCCCTTTCCTTCGATTCATTTAATCAGCTATGTACAACGATTTCCCGCAGATTCTATATGAAAGATATATGGAATCTGCGGAAAATCGCTGTACGTTACGTAGCTGATTAAATGGAAAGAGGGACACGTCAGTCATTGAAATTAAAAAAAAAAACCTTGCTTCGGCCCCCTGTGTACAATAATAATAATAATAAAAAATAACAGAAAAGATCCGATATTAGGAAAGTATTAAAAGAAAAGATCGTTGAACTAAAGAAAAGATCTTATCTAAGAAAAGATCGTTGAATATAAACAATTCGAATTTCCTCTGATCGACGAAGTTGTACTTTTCGCAGTGGAAACACTTTGGCATTTTCAAAAATTCTTAGAGATTTCTTAATTTCAAATTGAGAAAACTAATGTAATTTCAAAAGACAATAAGTAATATATTATATTCCTACATAAAAAGCCGATTTTACACTGTGTACCGACTGTAAACCGAGCTAATGATCGAACTTGTTTGCAAATTTCAGGCAAGTTCTGTGTTTTTGAGGGGTTTTTTTTTGTTAAATAATTCCTCATCGTGTGTTTGTATGTGTGGGTTTTTTTTTTTTTTTTTTTTTTTTTTTTTTTTTGATTTTCTAGAATTTCAGCTGTCCTTAGCCGGGGAGGTATATAATACGTCCCTGCCGTGGCTTTTAAAGATAACAGCATTTTGTACAATGGAGAGGCGTGGAGGGTTTTGTTGTTGGTTTTTTATTTTGGAGACCCTCGATCAGGGCAAGGACTGTTTATAAGTCCTTGATCAGGGCCAGATTTTTTTTCTGTTCTTTAGCGGATGCATGACCAAAGATAATTCAGCAGACCCTTCGGGCTAGATTCTTTTTGTAGAGGTGCAAACTTTCTGGGCACTTTTCTTGGGGAGGGATGCAGTCTTCCTGCCCCTCCCCTCACAAAAATCATATGGGGTTCCTTTGTCCTTCTCAATACTTTATAATTTGTTAGACAAATCTGTTAAAATTCTTGTCTAACTACCATTATCCATTACATGTACAACTCTATATCTAACAAATTCCTTTCCAAGGTGTTCTCAATCTTATGACAGCCCTTTGCACTAATTAAATGTGATAAGCAGAATGAAAAATGTGGCCGGTCCAGGAATCAAACCCGAGACCTTATGCTATGGAGGCAGACGCTCTTAGCAACTGAGCTAACCGGGCACGATAACCGTACCGTCACACACTATTTATAATTTTTTACAAGTCCCGAGATACAAATATGTTGCCGGACTCTGTCCGAAAACCTGTGATTGTCTGCAATCTTGAGGTAAAAACTCCTATGCAACATCTGTCATAAAGTAATGAATTATACCCAACTATTCATTCAAAGTATTCATACTGAATCTTCTACACAGTTTCATAAAAAAAAGTATATTATGACCTTGACCTCTTACCTTTATTTAAGAGCATAATACACCCTTGGGTCTTAAGAGTAATTATGTCAAATGTTTTTGAAAACCATGTAGAGGAGAAAAAGTTTTGTCACAAAGTTTTGCCAAGAAAGTCTATTGTTACCTTGACCTCTGATCTAGATTCAGGTCATTAAAAAACCCTTGATAACCAGGAGGACCGGAAACTGATTTGTTCAAGGAGAGGGCAAGTTGCTCGTTGCAGATTGACCCTCAATATGTGGCTTTGATTTTGAAGATAACCTTGACATAGATACTGAATAACAGACATTGAATAAAGTTTTCCGCATATATGCATGGTGTATTTGCTTTGCAGTGAGTAAAGTAGAAATCAAAAGGAAGTGTAACATAATGAACTGATGAGCATGATCATGTATAAACAGATATTCAAATAAGTGATCTAATGATTCTAATCACATCATAAATATAAATTTACATGTGTAAACATGATCTATTGACCTTTGGCTGATCCAACTTCTGTAAGTGCTTGGTATTTTTTTTGCATTTTGTGCTGACATGTTTGTGTATATATATTTTTGCAAAGATTTTTAACCCTTTCAATTTCATTGTAATTGTAATCATTATAGCTTATTCAGCTCAAGTATAATGTGAATCAATATTCAACACCTTCTAGGTCAAGAAGGTATAGCTCAAAAAATTAATAATAGATACCAAAACCCAGTTGCTTTACAATTTATTTCCTTTCTTGCAACTGATGAAGTACATGTAGAATACTATCAATCTGACAATAAGAAATTTACAACTGTAACTGTCAAAAGACAGCAAGTGTGAATGGCAGTAGATGGTAAATTACTGTCTACATTTGAGTACAAGATTAACACTGTTCAAGAACAGGTATGTCACCTGTCACATGTTTGACCCTAAAACATTGCCTTGACCTTGAAAATGACCTTGAGCTAGACTATAGCCTCTAAACATACTTCACTATGATGCATATCAATTAGCTATAGATACTGTAGCCAATATATATATGATCATGTATCTTCAATGAACATCCCCCTCCCTTTTCACTTAAGTTCACAACTATGTGACACATGATCTAAAAACCTGTGACATATATCATAGGGCTGGTACAATACTCTGATTCATCAATGCATCACAATATTTTTTTTCTCGATCCAAGTATCGATATATCCAAACACTACAAAGTTGAAATTTTACAAAAATTTTTGTTATTGAATTTTCTGGATTTTTGTCAACCACGCCAAAAACAAAAATAACTTTCAGAGAAAATGAAAGTACATGTAACATTCGGAGAAAGTGAAATATGGCTACGGGGAAGTGGCTTAAGTTAGAAATGCCAAGTACAGCACAAGATTGGTGTGGTAAACATTTTGTTTCCTGGTTTATGAAGTACATGTTATAGGAATCAAAAAAAATTCTGGTCAGAAAGCTAGTATTTAATACATATAACCTGTTGAATGAAAAAAAGCTACTTATATATGATGAATATAAATAGTATCAAATAGGATTTTGAGAAGGTTTTATCAATTTATTAAGTATTGCGATACATATTATATCTGATATCGGGTATCATGATACGTATCGTATCGGCTGGGTGCAGTATTGTCCCTGCCCCAATATATCAATGCCGATTTCTTGAATTATACAATGTTTCAAAACATTTTGATGAAAAATAAATGAAATTTCAAAATGTTTAACTAAAAATGCTTCGTAATGATCTTTGACCTTGAAAGTGACCTTGACCTGCTGAGTCTCATCATGCTTTACTATCTCTGCAAGTTTAAAAAAAAATGTTTGATCATGTATATCAAGTAAGTTACAGACAAATATGTGACAGACTGACAAACGGACAGACAGTCAGAGACAGATGAACAAACAGCCTAACAAAGTGATTTTTATATGGCGACATTAAATTTCTCAATCTGTGTAAATCAGAAACCACATGTTTTTGCCATTCCACATACATGTATTACATGCAATATAAATCTGTTAATTTTTCTTCATCTTGTCTTGATTCTGGTGTCCAAGATAAACAAATTATGAAGGAAGGAAGCTATGCCGCACCAATCCATGATCACTCACTTCTGTTTGACCATGTTCTATGTGTTGACTCTCATTATCCTGAAATAAAACGAGTACAAAAAAAATGTGATGATAACAAACATCTAAATCACATCATCTAACAATAAATCATAAAGGTAAATTCCTATCATTACCAAATAGATATCATTGTATAGTTCTCACTTAGTCGTAAATTATATGGTTATATGGTAGAGGAATGCAATAATGCAATTATATTTTATAAACAAATAAAACACTGCTAAAGACAGTATGGCCGGATTGCAAAGTAAGTTTTTGTCACTAACTGGGTCAAGGTCAGGTTAAATGTTATGGCATAAATTGAAAGGATTTGTCAGAGGCAACCAATAAGTATAATATTATGTTTCTACTATGTATTATAGCTCCTGAGATTTTGGTTCAATCAGACACTTAAGCAAAATCATTAACTTGGTCAAAGCCCTAGGTCAAGGTCACTAGGTCAAATGTTACGAGATAAATTGAAAGGTCTTGTCAAAGGCAACCTACATGTATAACATAAAGTTTCTACTGCATAAAGTTCATTAGATTTTGCTTAAACTAGAAACTTCTACCAAAATCTTTAACTATGTCAAAGTCCAAGGTCAAGGTAAAGTTTCTTAGATTTTGCTTTAACCAGAAACTTTAACCAAAATGTTGACAACGGATGACAGACAGACGGATAGACAGACAGGCGGACATCGTCAATCTATAGACTGGAATTGCTTTGCAATCAAGCCAAATACTTTTTAGATGGGGGCATTTTCAATGTCTAGCTTGTCTTCGGGCCAGTGATTGAATTTT
This sequence comes from Pinctada imbricata, assembly GCA_033119305.1. Classification (NCBI taxonomy): domain Eukaryota; kingdom Metazoa; phylum Mollusca; class Bivalvia; order Pterioida; family Pteriidae; genus Pinctada; species Pinctada imbricata. The sequence goes on along the minus strand of VSWD01000003.1, from coordinate 27,765,208 downwards.
TTTGTAAAGACGGGTGGACAGTGATTTAAATCATAATCTCTTAAATTTTTGTTATTCAGGCACAAACCGTTCTAATATGCTGCTATTTACTAATAGTCCTAACCCGAGTAAGGATCGATCTATCAGTCAATTATATATTATACTGCCGTCGACTTACTCGAGTAAGGACTATCGGTCAACAGTAACATAATAACTGTTATATTACACTGCCGTTGACTGATAGTCCCTACCCGAGTAAGGATTATCAGTCAACAGCAGCATAATAAAACGGTCCAAGCCCGAATCACAAAACGAAATAAATATTAAACATCATCAGATCATTTTACATGTCCTACGTGTACTAACCTACCATTGAATTTCCAGAATACTGGGCCGTACGTAGACACATACGTCAATCGTTGACTGTTGGATTGAATGCAGTGGCTCTGACAGTAGTTTGCGATTCCTTCATTATGTTTGGACCATGTTTGTTGTTGTTTTTGATACGTACTATATACGTCCGGGACTCCCTTGTACCACTCATCAGTACATGTACATGCGTGCCATGATGCAACAATTCTACCATGCACATCTTGCAGATTCTTGGATACCTTGCTGTCAGTACTGACATTTACCAGTCTGTTCTTCAATATGTAACACGGCTATGATCAGTCTTCATCAAATTCCTGACTGTTTCGTGCATTTCATCAAGGGAGAAATATAAAACATCAAGTTTTACTGCCACAAAAAATCGATCGTAGTAATGTTTTGAAACCGAAAGTAGACCTAGAACATTCCGAATCCGACAAAATGCAGAGCTATTCATATAAAAAAAAGGGGGGGAAAATAAACTAAAAAGAGAGAGAGAGATAAAGCTGTTTTATTATCATCATTATGCAATATGTAATTTCTTGGTAGTGAGTGAAAAAAATGTACATGTATGTCTGTGTTTGATTGGGGAGAGGGGGGGGGGGGGGGGGTTGACCCAGACCACGGTTAAAGGCAAAGGAGAGGGATCACTTGTCTAATTTTATATTAAAATTATGCTTGAATATATCTTATTTTCTAAAATTTGAGGAAATTAACCTCGACTTATCGTCAAAAAATTACAGATCCGTGGTTTGCAATAATAGAAAACGAAAATGAATTTTATCGTCACTTTATGGTGCAAATGATGCTCGTTAGACAATCAAATTGAATCAGTTGTACATTTGATGCCTTCAAATGAAAAACAATTTCGAAATAATATATTTATAAAAAGAAATAAACAATAATAATAAATATTAACGCAGCCTCGTTTTGGATTTCGGGTAAATACAATTATTTAGGTTATTCCGGTGAAATTCGGAAAGTTAGGAATTTTAGGTAACATCGGTAAATTTAGGGCGGAATTTTGCCCGAAGTTTCCGAATTACCAGTTTTTCCTAACGAAGTTTCCGAGGTGTGCCCGAAGTTTCCGAAAAACTGTGTGTAAACTACTACGATCACCACTGTAACACAGTTTTTAACTCGTCTTCGACCTTTTGCTTTACACCTCTGGGAAAAGTTCCATTTTCTTCATTGGCACCGCAAGTTTTAAATTTTGAAATTACATGCATTAACAGTTAGGATCATCATCGAGAGGCCTTCCTTTCACATAAATTCTGCCAGTTTTACCTTCAAACATTTTAACTATTTGTCTCCGAAAATATAAGGACTCTCTATAAGAGTCAAATTATGATTAATGAGACTAGTGCAAATCACCAGGAGTGGATGCAGTTTTTCCCTCGTTAAAGGTGTACAATTTTCTAGATTTACTCCTGATTCATATCATGCTTGGTCTACTAACATCTGTACAGATTTTATGACATTGACCATGTTTACAGTGATAAGGATCTCTATCGTGTACGTCGCCATTGTACTCCTAATCCTATAATTATAGCTTGTGACAGACCCCATCCACGATGACAATCATATCAATTTCATAGAACATTTTTACCCAGATACATACTAAACAGTCACTTTTAACCATTACGTCCAATATGTCGAACGTCGTTAGTCCATTGTACTTCTTCGGACGTAAAACTCGTGTTTCTGCGGAATACAACATATAACTCACGGAATTGCGGTTACCATGGATTGTGTGAAAATTATCTGCATTAAATAATATGTCCACTGAAACAATGAATCGTGACGATCTAACGACTGGGTAGAACTTTTATCAGCTGCAAGTCTTGATTCAAAATTTGGACCAAATCCACGCATGTGAAAGTCTTTTGGAGGTCGCCATTCATTGCCAAATAGTTATTCTTTGAACATATTGGTGAAACGAGATAAAGAAGATCCTGACGACAGTCTCAAAATGGCGCGAAAAAAAAATTAAAGTTTTCGAAATCACATTTAAGTCCTTTCGAACTTGACAGTTAAAAAGAGAAAATGAAATATAATGAACTATATGCAAAAGTAAAGGAGCTGATATGATAAGGGCCGTTTTTAGCCCTAAATTTCATGCGGTATTTCTTCCACATGACGGTACATATGCAGACAAAAGATAATCATTATTGAAAAAAATGTATTTGAAGACTTTTTGTATACTCTCAAGTTTATCAAATGAAGGCTTAAAGAGGTAGGGGGTACTCGGGTAATAAAACTGATTATATCGACCATAGGCGTAGAAATTTAAGAATATTTTGCATGAAATGGATAAATATTAACTAAAAGATATCAAATACATCTACATTGTATATCAGAAATACATTTCGAAATTTCTATTTCCTCTAATCGGTAAATAATGAAATCCGGAACTCAAAATACGGTCTTATTTTGTATGTAATGGCTATAATAGAAGCTTTTTTAGCGCGATATACACATTAGCGGAGGTATCCACATCGCTCCTGCTTATTTTGATCCTAATTGTTTCACATTTCAGTCAATAGTATTTAGAACACATTTTTTGATGGATTAAGGAGGAAAAATAGTCAAATTTACCGTCTTTGATTATCTTAAAGATCGATTCTTTAACAAATGCACTCCCTTCTTTTTGTGGGTTTTCGTCTCTGGGGTAGTGTTCCCCTCGGAAATACAGAACCCCATTTTTCCAGAAAATTTGTCTCATGGATATACACCTTCAGTGTAAATTGCGTTCTGTAATTCCGGGGGGGGGAACAATCCGCAAAAAAAACTTTTCAGTTTTCTATTGATTTTCTGACCATAATCTCAACAACAATCACAATAGAGCACCAAATTGAGCATCGACGGACTCCTAGCAAGCCAGAGGTGGGACCAGATGCCCGGGAGGAGTAAGCATCCCCTGTTGGCTAGCCGCACCCACCATCGATGTTCATGCACGCAAATGATAACAATAAGGTCACAACATTTTTTTTTCCTTTAGAACAGAGACTATTTGACCTTCAGAGTTCAGACTTCATACATATAATTGTTCAGTCAAGCTTTTTTTTTTACTTTGACCTTGACCCAAGGTCAAATTCTCATTTTCAAGGTCACAGCAAACTTTAGTCTATAAAACAAAGACTATAATTTTGACCTTCCTTGCAACAAACCCTTTCACCATGACATTAACCCAAGGTCATTATTTCTATTTCAAGGTCATAACAGACTTTGTTTGATTAGATATTGAGCTTTGCTCATATCAAGATCAATCGTGGTAAGAATAATCACAATACTTATCTTTCATCCATGACATTGGTTCAAGTCAAATAATCATTCTCAATGTCATAACAATCATTTACTCTTGTACAATTCACATTTTTGTCCTATACTATTTATTCTTTACACAAGTAGTCCTTCTTATTTGAACTTTACATAGTATAAGAAAGATAAGTCTTTTCTTCTTGTTCTCTGTTTCTTTTTTTTTCGCAGTAGCATTACATATCTGCACTTTCATGTTGTCATTTTCTATTAAAGAAATTATCTCAGTGCAAAATCATTGAGCAATTCTGTTTTGAGAAAGTAAAAGAAAAGGATTTGATATTGTTAGAGCATGGAGTTTAAAGCTTTCGTAAAAATGAAAGGAATTTATTATTTTTTTTCTCATATTTTGCTGATAAATAAATAAGAGTCCCCAATTAGACATAAGCTCTTTTGACTCATTTGCTGAAGTGGATAAGGTACTAAAGCAACATTTCTTTTTTCATCTTCTTTTCACTGCATGAAATTACACGTTTACTGAAAATTATATCTCAGTTAATTCTTATTTTATCCCAAATTTCAAAAATAATTTGCATAAACTTTTAAATTATATGCCCAGAATATTTGTTCATTAAATTTCCAAATATTCCAATAAAACTTAACATTAAATTTATATTTTACTTGTATTTTACTCCAAGTTTAAGATAAAATTGCAATAAAATAAGCCATTATCTGCCGAAAATAAAAATCTCATTTTACTTTCATAAATTTGATGTAAACATTATAATTAATGATTATTTTATGTCAATTATATACCAAGTTTACAGTATAACTAACATAAAATTATTAATGTAAACTTCAAATTGCTCAATGTACTGTTTGTTAGAGCACTGACTTGAAATTCAGTTGTTTTACGAAGTATATAGACACATATATGTTAAGATGATAAATTTAGTGCATCATTTACTTTGTATATTGTAAATATACAGGTATTTTATCCCTAAGGTTTGATGCCTTCTAATTCTACTGAACATATGTGGGGATATATGCACTTATTGTAATTCTGCCAAATCGAACATTAATTTAGTTAGAAACATACTAGTATTCATGTTTTATGCCACCGGGCTATAATAGACAATTTTCATATTACCCCTGTTGACTTGTATTTTACACATCCTAAGACTCGACATCACAACATTCGACGTAACTTTTAACTGTGATGTCGTATCTGAATTACTAGTATGACGTAATAATTAGAAATAACATCAAAAGTAGTGATGTCGGGTCTTGGAGCTTCTAAAATGCAAGTCTAACGGTAATATGAAGGTCTATTGAACGTAATTTTGTGTAAATTGTAATTATAGATTTTCCCGTTTTTGACATGTTTTGGGCTGACTCACTGGCTAAAAATACCAAAAATTGTAGTTTGATCATATCCATAGTATATTTTACTTTGCAAATGTATGAGATTGACATTAGTTGAAAGTCATGACACACCCTTTTCCTGAGCAACGTACAATGCCAAACAGAAGGTTAAAAGATCTAGCCTGTCAGCAATTGTTGGACAGACAAGGGGATTCCTATTTCACCCCAACTAGTAAGAACAACACATTTCTACCCTTCTGTTCAAACAGAATATCTGTACTGGCTGCTACATCTGTACAATGAAGTTGTCACCATCTCATAATACTTTTAAAGTATTCTGCAGTCACAACAATTGACTTTCAAGATCTAACACGATTTGAACCACCGAAAACTTTTTCTTCCAGTAATGTATCCATGTAGAATAAAAACGTAATAAAAATTGAATGCTCTATGAAGAAAATTTAATATAAAATTTGAATCATAATATAATGCATAAAATGAAATACATAACCAGAGAATATGTTAAAATAAAGTAAAATTGGAAAATCATTCCATCCAAAAACCAATTTGGTTTCAAGATAAAAAAAACAACGTTTACAACAAATATCAAAAATCAATCTCGTCGCAATACAACCTTCCAATATGGAACATTATCCTACCCTTACAATTTATATTGAACCAACTGGCACAGGGCGATACACCCTTCCAAGATGGAACATTATCCTATCCTTACAATTTATATTGAACCAACTGGCACAGGGCGATACACCCTTCCAAGATGGAACATTATCCTACCCTTACAATTTATATTGAACCAACTGGCACAGGGCGATACACCCTTCCAAGATGGAACATTATCCTACCCTTACAATTTATATTGAACCAACTGGCACAGGGCGATACACCCTTCCAAGATGGAACATTATCCTACCCTTACAATTTATATTGAACCAACTGGCACAGGGCGATACACCCTTCCAAGATGGAACATTATCCTACCATTACAATTTATATTGAACCAACTGGCACAGGGCGATACACCCTTCCAAGATGGAACATTATCCTACCCTTACAATTTATATTGAACCAACTGGCACAGGACGATACACCCTTCCAAGATGGAACATTATCCTATCCTTACAATTTATATTGAACCAACTGGCACAGGGCGATACACCCTTCCAAGATGGAACATTATCCTACCCTTACAATTTATATTGAACCAACTGGCACAGGGCGATACACCCTTCCAAGATGGAACATTATCTTACCATTACAATTTATATTGAACCAACTGGCACAGGGCGAAACACCCTTCCAAGATAGTAAATTATCCTAACCTTACGATTTATATTGAACCAACTGGCACAGGGCGATACACCCTTCCAAGATGGTAAATTATTCTAACCTTACAATTAATATCGAACCAACTGGCACAGGGCGATACACCCTTCCAACATGGAACGTTATCCTACCATTACAATTTATATTGAACCAACTGGCACAGGGCGATACACCCTTCCAACATGGAACATTATCCTACCCTTACAATTTATATCGAACCAACTGGCACAGGGCGATACACCCTTCCAAGAAGGAACATTATCCTACATTTTGTACCATTACAATTTATATTGAACCAACTGGCACAGGGCGAAACACCCTTCCATGATGGAACATTATCCTACCATTACAATTTATATTGAACCAACTGGCACAGGGTGATACACCCTTCCAAGATGGAACATTATCCTACCATTACAATTTATATTGAACCAACTGGCACAGGGCGATACACCCTTCCAAGATGGTAATATCCTAACCTTACAATTAATATCGAACCAACTGGCACAGGGCGATACACCCTTCCAAGATGGCAAAAGCTATTCTGTATTCTGTATCATCTGTATATTTATAATGGAATATAATACATGAACGAAGTTATACATAGATCAGACACTAATACCCTTTGTAATAGGGCACACAAAACAAACCTTTCGATTAAAAATTTTTCCCTCTGCTCTGACAAACTTACAATAAATTCTTTGTATAGGTATAAAAGCAGATTCACCATAAACATCAAAAGGTCACATGACCAAGCCTCTACAGGCTTACCACAATGATACTTGTAAAGATTTGGCAAAGGCATGAGCCATTTAACTTTGGCAAACAAATGAACTCGGCTTTCATTTTCAACAATGAGGTTATGTAGAACAAAACGATCTATAATTCCTGGTGTAAGAGAACCATCACAAATGTGAATTTTGGCATCATCTGTGTGCCAGAAAGCCATTACATATGAAGACCGTCTATGCCTGGATTGCCATGAACCATAAACTTCTTTTCCTAAGTAGACTACAGCACAAGATCTGTAACTATCAGGTATTTTGCTTATTGCATCACTTAAATTTGGATACATGTGAAGATAAGTTTTCTTCAAAAAGTGTACATCATTTGAATCTAAAGTTTTATTCACTGTCTTTGGAATGAAAAATGCATCACTAACTTCCCAGTTTTGGTCATTGACTGGAATGCTCTTCTTAGACAACATTAGAACTTTTAGTAACTCCAAATCTGATAAGCAACTTCTTTCATTTAAATCTGAGCTAAGCAATGTTACAATGTGTCTTTGAAATTTTTCTTCATGCACACTAGGCAAGTTGAGAGAAGTGACAAATGCATCGCGTGTAAATCGTCGCATAAGCTGCATCTCTATTGATCTATTGTTGTTTGGAATAGCTCCTAAATGACCATTGTATCTTTCAAAACTAAAGAGCCAAAATGAGTAAACAGGACCATAATCCTTGACACAGTCAGCCAAATGACAATGCATGTGCATGTTTGGTGTAACTTTGGCCTTGCCATATAAATTCTGAAACTCTTCACAAAATTTTATAATGTGGCTTTGAAACAATTGTATATCTGCAAAAGAAACAACTTTTGTGACAATTACTTGGCAAGCCAAAACAAAATGTCTAAATACTTCCAAATGTTGTTTGGGGAGGATACCCTGTAGTGCAAAAATAGAAAAAATTATTGTCCAATTTTTCCACTGCTCAGCTGTAAAACCACCAAATGAAGAAGATATTTTTCTAGGAATCTTTCCTATGTTGCTGGCAGTGTCAACAGCATCTACTCTTTCTTGAATTTTTTTCATGTTATCTAAAGTCAATTTTTTATTTTCCAACCATAATTTTATCATCATTTTAGCAGTGCCTTGAAATAAATTGTGCATTGGGTCTACAATCGACATTCTAACAGGATCAAAATATTCTAAACGTATCAAGGAAGTATATCGTGACCCATACCTAGATTCCAATTTGTCCCTTTCAGTTGGAGTTTTAGCACTTTGAATGAGTTCCAAATATTCCTTTTGCTTTGCTAAAGTTCTTGGTTCCCAATTTTGACAATCAAAACCAGAGTAATCTTTATCTCCTACACCCCCTGGAAATGTTTTCATACACTTCGAACATCCATAATAAGCATTGTGACCTAGAAAACCACAAAGTTTTCTTGTTGCAGGTATGTCACACCCAACACACATTAAAGCTACCTTGAATAGTACCTTTTCTCTGGGACTACTGTAAGAGTTCAAGAGAAAGCCTTCATCCCAACCTTGCACAAGTTCATCAACTAAAGGCTTAGTAAATGTATTTACACTTGGTTCTCCATTTAAATCTGGAATAATTCCAATAAGAATTACATTTTTTAATCTAAATCTTTCCTCTCTTGGTAAATTCAAAATTACTGCATAAATAACCCCTACAGAATACCTAACATGTTCAAAAGGTTGAAACCAATCAAGATTTAACATAAGTCCATAGTTTCTGGGTTGTGTTAAAAAATTCTTTCTGGATTCTTTCAAAAATTCTTTCCAAACTTTACCATCATAAACATCAGTCAAATACCCAGGTTGACTTTCCCTTGTTCTCCATTTTTCACACATTTTCTCAAAATATGGTCGTTTTACAAAATTTTGCAATGAATCAAGCAATGGCTTATAACAGTAGGTTTTGAAAGGATAAAGTTTCTTCTTACCATTTGATAAAATCACAGTTTTAAGTAAAATTTCACCACAAGCAACTCTTCTGGCTTGTTGTGTATGATTTGGAAATGGTACAAAAGAACAAGTCGCAGAAACAATTTCACCATCTTCATGTGCTATACATTCATCATATGTGTATAATGAAAAGCATTTTCTACAAATAACATATTTTGAAAAATTATCCTTTTTTAGACCTATTCTTTTCCACAATAAATAGACAGAGCATGGAAAAATAGCACCCAAACTTGATATTGCAGTATATTCTTCACCTAATGCTTTGAAAAATGTTGACAAAAATGATAAAAATTCATTTATACATGAATCAGAAAGCATGTTGGTACTCTGCCAAACACAAAGAAATAAGCAAATCCAAGCAAGCAGAGCTCCCATAGAAAGACTACCACTGGTGTGAGACATATCAGATTCAGCATCTTCATCGACATTGCTTTTATCTTTTTCAACATTGAGATCAAGATCAATATCTGCAATACTAATATTCTCCCATGTTTCAGTTTCACAGTCAGATTCGTCATCACTGGGGGACTTTTCACTATCACCGCCATGTCTGTATTTTTCTCTGAAGAAATTTGTAAAAATACTAGAAACATTCCTTTCATCATCTGTAGAAGAAGAATTTGGCTCTTGAAAATCACAAAGGTTTTTTTGGAAACTCTGTGAACAAGTCCATACCTCGTTTTTCAAGCTATTATTAACATGAGTTTCGAAATAGGCCGCAGTGAATCTTTGTCCACACCCAGGACATTCCTTCTTTGACTGTTTCTTCCTTTGAGCCAAATGAAATTTGGAAAGTCTCCTCTTCTGAGTCATTCTAAATGTAATTCTGAAAAAAATTGAGAGTACAAATTAATATTCTAAAGAGCTGAATCTACTTTAAATCAAAATGTTTTTCTTATCTGGTTTATTAAATCAGAATATTTAAATAAAATGCCATACATATCAACAGAATATTAAGCTTCCATGAAGAAAGTAGAAATACTTCTTGCAGAGGACATTTTGAAAAATGTCATATACTTTTGAAACAAGAATGTCCAGACATATATAATTTAAAAAAAAATCTTTCAAAATATCAATGATATTGTCATTAACTAAGACTGTTCTACAGAAGGTGCATGTACTTTGTTGTTGAATGTTTGTTCTGAATGCAAGTATAATCTTGTGACAGTGACCTTGACCCTCTTTAGGTACTGAATCTCATCAAAGATTAAAAATCCCTCCATGTTTAATGCGGAAAAGAAAATAAACTTGAACAAAGAGCCTGCTTGGCACCTTAATATTTCTCTATATGATTTTTTTTTTCATGTGGCTTTACATAACTGTACATGTTGTACATTTGAATATTTTATAACATTAAGACATGTGAAAGTGGCCCATATTTCATTCAAGAAAGTTGCCTATGGATTATTTAGTATAGAAATCAAAAAATATAAAACATTCTAAAATACCTTTAAAATGGTCTACAATTTTTGCATTTTCTCATTTTACATCTGTAATGTTTAACTAAGTTTACACAATACAATGTAAACTTTTGACTTTTTCTTCTTTTCTCTTTTTCATCCTCCATCATCTTTTCCATTTTAGCTATACTTGAATTGGGAGATGGAAATAACTCCTTTGGGCTTCTCGCAAATGATTTCTCTAATGAGAATTGATCTGTATATATTGGCTGTTGAATCTGAGGATCTTTGGAAACTTCTTTCCTCATCTCAGAATCAATATATTCAATATCATCCTCAGTATCAGAGTGATCTGGTGTTGAACTACATGAAGCAGTGTTTGTGTCTGTATTTACTTTTAGTTTCTCTTTAGCATGTTCAAAGCGTCGTCTTCTTCTCTTCTCTTGTCTTTGTTTTCTTTTCTGCTCCTTTGAGTGTCGTCCCATTTGTGACTACAAAATAAAAAAACAAAATTATTCAGTTTCACTTTATGGGAAAAATATATGAAAAAATGTCTCGGAATGAATTAAAATGACTGTATCTACGAGTGAGATTTTTTATGTACGCAGTCTTCATGAAAACATTTTTTGCCCACTAGCCATTCGCAGTGATTCCAAAGGTTCGTCGGTCCAGAAGGCAAGTGTGGAATTTGTATGTATACAACTCGAGATGTCAAATGTCTTCTTACCCATAGCAAGCTTTTATTTACAATGTACTTAAGAAAAGATTTTATAGCTTCTACAGCACGCATCGATCTGTTGTATTTTAACCTTTAGAGACACCAAGTTTCGTTTGAAATAATTATGCTTTCAAGTTTGATGGTATGTGTTGCGTTAATACCACCATAATATCTATCGAGTGACAACTAAAGTCGACCATTCTTTATGCAAATCATGAATACATTAACATGTAATTCTTTCTTCATGTTTACAAACGCTAGGTATCACGTACACTGGCAAGTGTCATAAGTATACGGTAAATTGCAAACTGAAAAACGCTGCATCAGTGACCCGATCCTTTAGAGCAGATGTCAGCGGTCATGCTCAATGTTAAGATGTCAGCGGTCATGCTCAATGTTACAATGAATTCTTGATACTGTTTCAATGTACATACACTTTTACATACAGAAAATGTACCGAGAAAGAAAAATATAAGATCTTAATTTGTTATCATACATGCTAAAAAGACGGCCGTTGATAAAATGGTCAACAGCTATAAAATTTTTGTTAGCATTAACTTCAATGTTCAGTCGAGATTTTATTGTTCTATTGAACGTGTTATACTTGCAGATTAGTCGTTACCGTAAAATAACCTGTCACACCAAGCAGAAAACAACTAACAGTTTGGTTATGGAAATATTTATCATGTACCTTGAGACAATTTTTAAACGAACAGATTTTAAATAAACCTTTCATACAAATGAACTTAACCAGTGATAGAAATCGAGACATGACCGATATTTTTTTACAGAAAGTAGGCGGTGATTCTACTCCAAGTTTGAGGCGAGAAATCACCGGCTGACAGCTCTTACTGAGAACCCTGCATTTCAAAAAAAGTCACTAGCCAGCAGCAAACTTTGATAGCCCGTAGTGATGGGAAATCAGTTCAGAATCATAATCGATAATCGGTTAGAATCGGTTGGTGTATCCGATGCGATTCTACCGATTATAATCGGTCATATTATTTTCCTAAATATTTCTATACTTTTATTATCTTTTATCCGAATAAAACATATATGTTTCATTCATTACTTACCAACAAAGCTTCTCTATGCGTTTTAATTACATGCGCTTATCGTAAACAATAAATTAATCAAAGTAATCAAAGGCCTTCTCCTTACAGTTGTTTCATTTAAAAATGATTTATGATGGAAAGTATACAAAAACGGATCTTTATTTTGCAGAGCGTGTGGTTTGGAAGGGGGGGGGTCACATTTGCTTGCAAGTAAAGCACATGTATCTGTGAAAGCAAACAGTAACATAAATATTCAGACAGGAACGCTCATTAAATCTCAATGAAATATTAAATCAGTTTTAACTTAAAAATTGAAAAGGATTGAAGTAGAACATACTGTCACCATCGGTACGTTTGAAATATGTAGTCCTTGGAGATTGTAATAAATGATTTTTTTTTACAAGTTTTCTCTCTAATTTATCAGGGATCGCCTTATGCTAAAACACTCATTTCCACAGTAAGAAAGTTTTGACCATCAGACAGAATTTTCTCTGACCTTGGTCTCCCCCCCCCCTTTCATTTTCCCGCTATCGATTATTTTACTTTCAAATCGATTATCGAATTCGGATGACTTCAACACGCCGCTAATCGATTATTATCGATTATCGGCCCATCACTAGTAGCCTGAGGAAATATTTGGTAGCCAGGGCGGTTGGCCAGACTTTGTACACATAGAAATTATACATCATAATGCAATTTACAAGTACTTACATATCCTATCTTAGTGTCTAATTTGTGCTTTGTTACATGTATTGTGTATTGAAGACACAGAAATTCATTTATCGTACATGTTAGTGCATTTCAACATAATTTTACATACATGATAAAAGCTTTAATTTGCTGGGGTCAATTCATACCAGTACAATGACCAATTTGAACTATATTCATGTGTAACATTTATTGATGCATTTTAAGATATATACGGAGAACAATTACATGTATATCTATGAAGTAGATTATGCATGGAAAATTTCTATAAATAAAAGGGAAATATCCTATGACCGTTCGGGTATCGTGCCCGGTTAGCTCAGTCGGTAAGAGCATCTGCCCTGTAAGCAAAAGGTCTCGGGTTTGATTCCCGGACCCGCCACATTTCATTCCGCCTGTCACAATCCATTTTCTTAAGGACCTATTACAGTACCTGTATTAGTACCTTAGATGTCATAAATTTTTTAATCACCATTTTCAGAGGGGATGGACAGGGTGAAGGAGAGGGAGGAAGGGGGTGGGAGGAATGAGAGGTGGGAAGAAGGGGAGGAAGGGGCGGAAGGGGCCGGAGGGCAGAAGGGAGGTAAGGGAAGGGTGAAAAGGAAGGGGAGGGAGGAGGGGCAGGAGGGGGGGAGAGGTACCCCCCTGTTCCGCCCCCCCATTTCAAGTAGATCTACTGTCCGCACTGCTCACTTCGGAAACTGGATTTTGACTATTGCATCACGCAGAACTTTGAATAAAATTAATATCGTTCAGTGGATCTCGCTCGCTTGGTCGTAAATTTTGGTATATGTTATATGATAGTGCACGCAATCAAAATTAATAGACAAAACAAATTTTAGATGGGCCATTTCCCATGCTAATTTTTCCCATGACGTTCTCCATGGGCTCAATGTTAAACTCGGCGACATCACGCTAAAATTTAACATTGAAAACGCCCCATCTAAAATTTAAATTGTGTGTTTAATTTGATTGCATAAACCCTCGACCATGTTACATACACCAAAATTTACGACTAAGGCCATAATTAAAAAATTGTTTGTTTCCCCTCGCCCCGACCGGGTCAGGAAACACGCTGCCGAGTCAGTTTTTTTTATAGCCAAAAAGTCCGATTTTCATTTTTTATTTTCTTTATTTTTTGGTCCAGAAGTAGAATCACGGTTATGTCCATTTTCAGTTTCAACGTTACAATATTCTATCCAAATAGAATTGTAAATCAATCAGTAGCTTTCTCATTCCTACATGATTATAAGAAATCTTGCTGTAACAACCCCCCCCCCCCGTCTTCCAGTTCCCGTTGGCTTTGAACTGTTAGTCATAAATTACGAATTATTGGTACATTGATAATTATGTCTCTCTCTTGTTAATTTCCTCCCAAAGTTTTTTGAGAACATGGTAGACGAGCGCTCGGTCTACGGATGTAAAATTTCAAACAAGCATGTGCCTTTCGAATTCTGCGAGTGCTTTACATGTATAATATACACATGTACCCAATCTAGTTCCTAAACTACTAGTACCTGATCATAGTACTGTATGTATTCGGTTATGATTAACATACATTTCTCTAGCGGTTGTCGGCAGTCTTTATCATGCACTGGAAAACGCCGGTTATTTATTGTACGTAACTCTTGGTTGCGCGTGGTCAATATCTATACAAATTCAATATTTACAAGTCATTAAAAAAGTCGAGATGTAAAGGTTCTCTATAGAAAGTGCATCTTATTCTCGCAGATTTGACATTGCCATAAAAAGACCCGTTACGCCGAACTGAAACACTTGCAATTGATGCACCTGTTGCGAAATATTTATTGTGTATCTTGGGACAATTTTGTTTATGAAGAGTAAATTTTACAGGACAACGTGATTATCTTTTGAACATGTTCAATATAATAAATAGACATTTCATATACCAGCGATAAAAATTGAGACATGATGGATATTTTTTACGGAAAGCAGCCGGCGATTTTTCCCGAAGTAAGAGCTAGGCGAGAAATCGCCCGCTGCCAGCTCTTGTGCATTTTGGATTCAAAGGACATTACATGTAGTTCTGGCAGCAAAAAAAAAAAAAAAAAAGTACCCACCTGCCGGGTCACTTGGAAAAAAACAGACCCGGGGGGAGGGGAAACAAACAATTTTTTAATTGTGGCCTAAGCGAGATCTATTCAATGATATAGATTTTATCTTATTTGTTACATGACAAAGTTATCAAAATCGGGTTTATCCAGTTTCTGAAATGAGCCGCGCAGACAGTAGTTACAGCTAAATCCGTGTTATATACAGGTTTAAGTGTACTTTGTATATATGATGATTTTGACCAATATAGGCCATGTCGGATGAAAAATTAATTTGCATTTCACCAAGAATATATACAGAAATTCATACAGAATTTATACTAAAAACCATGGGTGGAAAGTTACTTGGAAAATTGTTGTTTCTCCGGCAAGAAATACATGTATACATGCTAGCTAATACATGCATGAATCAAGTGCAACGGAGACTGGGAGAAGGCACATCATTGATGCATCAATATATCAATTCTCTGTTGCACTGTACCTAGGTTCGTTTGAGCAAGCCACTGCCAGACGTCTCAGGATAACAGTTACTGATACAGACCAATCATAGAAGACTCGGCTGTAGCGATACGAAATATTATACCCCCCCCCCCTCCCCAATCAGATCTTTTGGGCTTAAGATTAGTCAGACTTCCTGCTATGTATACCGTACCTGAGGAATAAACAAATTGTCGCTTTCTTTCTAAATATTATGGAAGCAAAAATCGTAGAAGATATGGGAATCAAAGTGTAAATTTCTCGCAAATTCTTCGGTTTTTCAGCTTGCTTTCGATTCTGGCGCAATATCATAGAAATCAGTTTCGAATTTTCCGACAACCCACAAAAGCGCCGATATTAGGGATTCGTGTATCTTTTTAGTATATGTAAGGTACAGAAATAAAATAAATATGTGCACCTAAAGAATAAAATAACGTAGAACCTTCAAATACCGCATGAATTTTTTGTACGAAACTAAGGCTTTCATAATGAGCCTACATAATTTCCTTATAAAGTAAACAAAATGATGACGTACAGAAATATGATACCTACAGCATCTCTTGGCCGCCAAATTCAACAGCACGACATCTACCATCTCAACTTTTCTCGCCCATTTGTTGATTTATCATTTTCAAATGGCTTCCTCAGACGAGTACCATGATTCAGGCAGTGATTATGTTCCTTCTCGAAAGGATTTGGAAATGTCCTCCTCCTCTTCCTCTGACTTGGAAGGAAGTTCTGGCGATCTAGAACCAGGTCCAAGTGAACCGAAGAAGTCAAAGAGATTGTTTAGGAAGAAGGGACAGACATCAAGCGGGCCGAAGACAAGCACCCCAAAGGCAAAGGGAAAAAACACGGCACAATCGAGCAATCAAGTTCGATTGAACAAATCGGTAATTTTTTTCTTTGACAATCTTTATATCAATTATTTATACCAGTCTATCATAATAAATACATTGATCATATTTACCATATGATAAGAATCAGTTGACAAAATAGTTGGCAATAATCAATCACAAATTCACAAGAATGCTGGTCGTTTCGGTACAAGGACGTTTCGGTACAATAGAAAGACATTTCGGTAATCGGTACAAGTAGAAACATTGGGAACAACAAAAAGACGATTCGGTACATATTTTTTTTTTAGATATTGGGTGATAATTAGTTTGGTTTTTTTTTTTTGGTTTTTTTTCCAATAAGTTTCGGCACATTATGTAACATATTTGATGACAAATGATATTTATCGATGATCAAACATTTCGTCCCATGCCTAACAATTATAAGCCTTATCAAGTATTGCAAAGAAAACGGTTTAACTAGCTCCCCCCCAAAAAAAAACAAACAAACATAAAAGAAAAAAGAAAAACAACAGGAAAGTACAAATTAAATTTATTATGAAATCAAATAAATTGGTATACTTAATGTTTTCTGCTTTTCATTTCCATCATTTCGGGGAAATGATTTTTTTTTTTGGGGGGGGGGAGGGGGCGGGTAGTATGGAAATATATATAACTCTAAGGTAATAAACAACATGTTGATAATGTATTCTCTTTCAACAGTCAAAAAATGGGTAATGTACCAAAACAAAATATGTACCGAAACGACCTAAATCATGTACCGAAACGTCTTTGTACCATGTACCGAAACAACTTTTTTCTTTGTACCGAAACGTCCTTGTACTGAAACGTCCCGCACCCATTCACAATCGATATAAGTAGTAAAGTACAAAGTAATGTTTAGACCTTTACATTTCTTTACACTAGTTTAAGTTTGGGAAATTAAGTAAACAATTGATTTCTAAATTTATGAAGTATGCGTTATTGCACCTCAGTAATTGAATTTCGAGTATACTGAAATACACAAAGTTTTAGGATCAGACAATTTTGTTACAGGCACCATCTGCCTCTTCAGCATCAACCTTCCATCTGACAACTGAAGTCTCGGAAGCATCTGAGAGTACCAGTACCGGTATATCAGAAAGCCAAGTATCATCAACAGTATGTGGAATACATGATATTGTATAAACAAATATCATTGATAATGATCATGAATTTTAAAGTTCTTTAGGCAACAGAGATTTAATTTGCAGTTTACAGATTTTATTTTTTTCAAAAAGCTAGGGTAGGAGGAGGGAATCAAAATAAAATGAAAATCACTCAATTTTGACATTTTATGTTTTGTGCCAAGATCAGGATCTTGATTCAGCTTGTTTTCAATTTAAACCGCATTTTCTAAAACTCTTGCACGATTAAGATTAAGTGAGAATGTTAAGTAATAACCAGCAATTCGGATGAGCGGATGAAAAAAATGTACAATCAGTTCATTTTATTTTTTCCAATTGTGGTAAATTTAGGGTTGGCGGATATGTAAAACTAAAAATTAAATTTCTGTTGCCTTACATGTATCTGATTCTGAAGTTAAAAGAACAGGCATTGATAATGCTCATAAAGAATTTAAAAATGAATTATGCCTTGATCTGCCTGTGTTGCCTGCAAAGCATAGCGGCACAATATGGATCACTTTATCTGACATCTGTCTGTCTGTCACACTTTTATGTAGTCAAACTCTCACACATATAAGTGGTCCTAATGCGTTGCTATGTTCTGCAGGCGACATGTGCATTCATTGGCATGCTGCCACTATTTTTTAAGTTATTAGTCATGCTTCTCCTATTTATCATCTTCTGTTAGTAGGCAAATTGACTTCGACCTTTGAAGTTTGATTACTCAGACCAGAAAAGCGTCACTCCTCCTGTAAATACTTTAAAATTCCATTTCCAACCATTTCAAAGATTTTGGGCAGATTATTTTAAATAGTATTGTATTATTTAGTTCATAATCTAAAAGCATATGTGTATACTTGTTTAGAAAATTCAGATTTAAGGAGAGTAGAAATGAAGTCTTGCGATATTTTTCATCAAAAGTTTTACGTCTTAATTGTAGGGCTTTAACGGTTTATCGCAATACGAGGCTTCGCAAAACGTACCACGGTATTTGTTTTCAAAAACTGGTTTTGGGTGATATTTTTTTTTATCTTAATATTTTAAGTTATTTCTTTGAACATTTTGAGAGAACGCGAATTCCTTCTCAGAACACAACAATGGGGTAATTCTAATTGCCAAAGGTGGATATAATTTTTATCTCCATGATCATATCGTTATGATATGCATTTAAGATACACGTATGACCTCTAAGTTAGAACTCCATGAATTACATCGTGCGCTTTCCACCTCTTTTATTTTAAATATTTCGTCTCATACAGCGGTGATAAAATCTTCAGGTTTCTGAATTGCCACTTTTAAACACAACTAATTCAATACTTTAGATACCAATTTGTTCGACTTTTAAAATGCGTACATCAACACATTGCACATGTCAAGGAGAAAAGTAACTTTTTCAACCGGATATGCATGCATGAAAGAAAGGAGGGGATCTCCAACAACACCTAGTTGCAGCACCAACAGCAATATGATAATGATTGATTGATTTCGAATGATATGGAAGGACTGTCAAATTTGTCTGCACGTCATGGCCATCTCACACTTTTTTTTGTATAAAATTTTTAAAAATTGAGGTTGGAAAATGAAAATTATAGGAATCTCGTTTTTATAAAATATTGCAATATATCTCGATATTTTCCCAAATATCGCAATACAAATTTGACCCACAATACTCAGCCCTACTTAATTGACCTTAAAGAGTTCATGTACTTCTTAAACAAAGTATAATACATGTACATTTATAGAATCTAATATTTTTCAGCTCCTAGCCTGCATGAAACGAGTTGAAAAACATGTAGATTTGGTGGACAAGCGATTGAAATATTTAACCGCAATAGTAGAAAAGGGCCAGCAGGAGGCAAGACAAACAAAAAAGAATGTAAAGGAAAAACTGACAGTGCCATCACATATCAAGGTATAGATGCTAATGAATTGTAACTATGCATTCCTTTCATGTGAGGTAAAATTTCATAGTTTATTCCAAATTGTAGAGGACGTATAAAGCACTTGATATTTTTTTCCTAATGATATGGAACTTTTTGTCAGCTCATAACTTGCCATTAACATACATATTCCAATATTTTTTAATGTTTCTTTTCAGTCAGCTGTACATGATGGCTATAGAGCAGGTGTAGATGAAAAAGGCTACCGTTGGGTGACAAAAGATGGTGAAAGGGTAATGAAGTAAGTTTGAATTTTCTTTCTTATTTGCCCTAGCTGGTATCTAAAAATCTATGTGCATATGTTGTTTTTTAACCTCTGTTTTATTTTGCTTTTTGTCTTGAATTTTTATTTTGAGGCCAAGAAGAAATAAATGTGTTTCAAGCTTCCCAACTGATCCTAAAAATTATACTTTTGCTTTCATTTATAACCAAAATTAAGAAAAAAAAAGAATTTTTAATGATTTCACTCGGAAATGAAAGTAGAGGCATCCAGTGATTATGAGGAAAAAAGATGATGCTTTGATGTAAAGATGCAAGAGTGTAGTAGAAAATGTAGTATAAATTTGCAATTGAAATTGAACCCTGTCTACAATAAATAGCTTAATTATAGCACTCAAACATAAATTATGAGATATTTATCTGTCCGGTCCTATATTATTATTTATTAGTTAATAATAAAATTTTCCTTTATACGTGTAAGTTATATAACAATTGTTATCTCTTATTTTATTTCATATTTTCAGGACTAAGTCAGATGAAAATAAAGACATGACTTCTTATATAAAAACTTTTGTAAAGGGCTTATATCCTGAAGCACAGGATGGTGTAATTCAAGGTAAATTTATTGGAAAGATTGATATGTGTTTACCATGCTTTTGTATGAAAAGAGGTGTTTCTGTCATAATGCATATTTACATGTATATGATTTGTTTATACTTATATGTAAGTTTATACCTTCACTAACTTTCTTGTTTTAATGGTATGGTAATGCTTCTCAAAAGTACAAAACATATCTGGTATCTGATGTAGCCTATTTGTGACATCATCAAATTGATTCTGGAAAGGGTACTGTCGTTCAATTCTAGGAAAGGAAAGTATGAAATTGTCGTTACCATACCATTTTCATGACGTCATAATGGTTTTACATCAGAGTCTCAAATGGGAAGTAACTCTGTATTCTGCAAAGACGCCTTATATATACATAACATAAACCGAATCAAAAATGTTTAATATATGTTAATGGTTTATATAATTTCTGAAAAATAATGCTGAATTTGTGTGTTTTAAAGGTGACCTTAAATGATCAATACTATGTTATTCATATGAAATTAATTCTTTCAGCTGGCATAGAGATATATTTCAGCAGCATAAAACAAAAAAACCAGAAGCACAGAGAAGGGAAAATGGAAGCGCACAAAAAGAAGATGCTTCGATATGGAAGGAAGCAAAGAGTAAGTCTTTAAATAATTTCTATATCTTTATCAGTCAGTTGTGAAAGTAGATATAGAGGTCAAAGACTATATCCTCAAAGTCAGCGTGACATTACATTAAGATTTTATTTGGAAGTTTATCCAGATACATACATTTGATATGTGTTTATGTTTATTTCTTTAACTTCCCTCAATTTTTAATTTACATCATTTCAGAAACTGGAATGGAGAAAAAAAGCAGTTTCTCAAAAGAAGGGATGGGACGAGACCAAAAAAAGAAAAGTGTTGAAATCATTGGATTTAGCATACATGTCATCTGAAGAGGAGATAAACTCGGATAACGAAACTGTATTCCGTATAGTTCCTCTGCCATGGAGGTCAGAGGAATTTGACGGTATCTGCCAAGAGTTAGATGCTAAACATGATAGATTAAAATCTGCTAGGTCAAAAAGGCAAATGGTAAAGAGAGTAAGGGGATCAATACCATCAACTCGTCCCAAACCATCAGATGTTGATGATGAGAATAGTTGGGTATTAAAGGAGTGATACACTACCCACCTTTAATAAGTACCCACCTAATACATGTACATTTCTGGTTTTCAAAAAAGTAAAGATCTGATGGCTTCCCAGGGCTCTGATTGACTGGCATATATATTTCAGACTTTTTTGTTGGAAGTGCTGCATATAATTCTATACAATTATTGACTTTTGATAAGGTTTACTCGTGACTATACAGATCTGGTCAGGTATTGGTTCACCAAGGCTGGAGCCGGGGTCAACCAATGCCTGACCATGTCTGTATAATCACAAGTAGACCGAAATCAAAAGTCAATAAATGATTTATTAAATTATCAGGAATTTTAAACTTTTGCATTGTAATGATATGTGAAGTCAGAGATCTAACACTACAAAAATCTACGCATGTGCTGGTTATAGTGAGCGAAGCTCGCCCTTATGGTAACGCGTATACTCATATCTTATTGAGTAAATATGCTGAATCAAAGAACGAGAATGTACTACTATGCTTTCAAAAACTTTCGTCCCCTCGCAGACAGAGTTGCTGCGGAGATGCTGGATATTGCCGTTTAATTTTTTTTTTTCGACTCCAAGTAGACGTATATGTTATACTCAATTTTTGTTTATAAGTTAAATCTATTGAAAATATTTTTCCTAAATCAGGTAACGATAAAGCATCAACAAGGCGGTGTAACCACGGGAAATCCGACATTTCCGGTTTTAAACGAGACGTTTTGCTCTGATTGCTTTTCTCATCTTGGGTGGTTTCGTACTGTCAGAAGTCGGAATATGTTTGTTTTTTCTTTTGTTCTTAAGTAATTTATTTTCAGTTAGCCTAAACATTATTCTTACAAAATAAAAATGAATTATAAACAATGATAAAGAACCATATTTTTAAAGAACCATATTTTAAGCCCCCCCCCCCCCCCAAAATGTTTATCTGCTGGTCTAGATCAATTTTACAAATGCTTTCATGTTTCCACTCGCCTTATACTACCTTTTTTGGCAATCATCAAACAGAAAGTTTTGTATGATAAAATAAAAAAGAAAGATCTTTTTTCATTTTATATAATCATATCTATTTTCTCTCCGCTCGCACAAAAAGGCTTTGCCTTGATTCATATTAATTACATCACTGAACCCCGAATAGACGGCTTTTGAGTGTCAACTCATTTTGAGGTACACTCTATCAAACAACATATTGACCAATCAGAAATAAGCAAAAGCATAAATAATTCCTGATCATTTAATGAATTACTTTACTTGATGAGTCTATTCTACTCAGATTCTCCATATATCTTTTTTTTTTTTCAACTTGCATTTTTCATGTATACGAAATGTATTTCTTAAACATGTTCAATGGAAGTTTTAAGATGAGAATCTTCCAATTCATAGTATTTCTTGTTTTCTTAGCAATTGCAGTCCTTCTGATTTGTGACAGTCATTTTTCATGAGATTTTGAAAAGAAATGTTTATAAAAGACTATGTACATAGCTTATTGTTGTCCAAGGTTGTGCTTAACATTTCTTATTGAGAATTATATGTAACAGCTGCAAATTGACATGGTATATCTTGCCAGTTTGATCAAAATATTACATTGTCAGGGTTGCCACAGACTCTGGAAAATAGGGAAAATGCTGAATAATATTCCTTGTAGGGAAAAATCAGGGAATTTGAAAAGTTTATGAAAATCAGGGGAAAATCAGGGATTTTTTTTCAGTTAATTTTTGAAAAAAATAAGAAGTA
The DNA here is from genome assembly GCA_033119305.1 of Pinctada imbricata. Taxonomy (NCBI): domain Eukaryota; kingdom Metazoa; phylum Mollusca; class Bivalvia; order Pterioida; family Pteriidae; genus Pinctada; species Pinctada imbricata. The sequence continues at coordinate 27,742,113 of VSWD01000003.1, read as the reverse complement.
ACTGAAGGAATTGACAATTTACATTTAAACAAAGAAATAAGACATTTCATTGCTGGTTTATTTCATTGCTGGGCAATGGAGACTTTGAATGCTACATTAATTACAATTTTCTAGAAATGAGTAAGTACACTACAGTGAACGAACTTTAATTACATATTTGAACTTAAACAGTGTAAAATAGACTAGTATATGTGTGCATAGTATATGTGTGTATTTAGTCAGGGAAAATCTTGTACGAGTTGGTGGAAAAATAAGGAAATCTCAGGGAATTTCATTATCCAAACCTGTGGCCACCCTGAGATTTGAGTTAGTGTAAAAGTAAAATTTATTTAGGCTTATAGAAATCTATATTTTTGTGAGGATGGTTGGAATTATCAAATTTAGTCCTTTATTAATCAAGTGAAATTATTGTACTGATTTCAAGGTTGCACGTCATAAAACTTTTGTAGTTTGAAGAGTGTATATGGAAGGAAATGACATGTTCTCGATTTTCTGAAAATGATTACATGTTTTATTTTATGTTTATATTATGAAAGTGTGATAAATTTAGACATCTGTTCTTGGTTTTTTTTAATGAACATTCTGTAATTGAATTTTCAGTAACTGAAAAGATTGGAACTAAACATGCTTTTCATAACCAATTGAGACTGTTGTCTCTAAATTGGATGCATTACACATTTTACATGTAATTACTCAGGGATATCTATAGGAGCAAGACAAATGTAAAGAGATTTATTTACCATGATTTATATTACATATCATCTGCTATCATATCTAATCAATTGTTTTAAATTCATTATATATATCTGCATGCTCTAGTTCCAAGCTTTCAGTAGGGCCCTGATATTTGACAACACAAAGATTTCTTTTGACCATACCTTTCATCAATAAATAAAGTATGCATTCAATCAAACTTGCTCTTCGCAATCTGACCATATTTTCTTGTACTGGTAATATGAGTGATAAATTTTCTAGTCATTTTATGCTCATTTAAGAGCAATATACACATGTACCTTTCATTTTTGATGAAAAACTTTTTATACTTATGCTATTGCATGCTTTATCATTTGTATATATTTGTTACATGATTTGATGATAGATCTCGTTGAATATAAGAATAATAAAATGATGAAAATTGAAATATTTCTTGTTGTTAATTAACCTTTACCTTGTTGGGACATTCTGTACCTATTGTTACCTATATTGCCTGCATTTTAGTGTTGATGCAGTGTTCTTTGAGGGATGCAGTGCATCCCAGAGAAGAAATTTATAAGGTACAGTTCTGTCGTAAATAGTGAATTTCATTGTGTATAATGGTTATAAAATGCCTGAATTACTTGAAGAATACTTGGAATATATGTGTCATTAAATGTGAAACCTGAGATAAACAAGAGATTTATGAAATGATATATTTGGAGTATAATTGGAAAATAAACAAAAAATACTTTCAGTATATCTGGAGTATAAGTGGAAAATACTATATAGTATGTTTGGAGTAAAAGTAGAAAATACTTTAAAGTATGTTTGGAGTATAAGGAGAAAATACTTTAAAGTATGTTTGGAGTATAAGTGGAAAATACTTTAAAGTATGTTTGGAGTATAAGTGGAAAATACTTTAATCAGGATATTTCATTAAATTTGCAAAATTAAGGCGTTTGTAAATTCCTATTATGTGCCAATTAAATTTGACATAAAATTTATGAATAAATCCATATTATTCTTAATTATTTCAAGTTTACTTTGCAAATACCTGGAATAAACTTATGAATTAAATGTCTTTTTTCATGCAGTGTTTTTTTCGGATTTTAACACTTCAGTTCCGAGGAAGGTCTAATAAAGGAGGAATCCGTCTGTTGCTTGCATCAGTAGCCATCTAGTTGTTTATTTTTTTTATCTTGTTTAATTTTCATGTTTTATGAATATGTTGAGAACGAATGTGTAATTAGAATGTCTGATTATGAGAGAGAGAAGTATAAGTAAAGGAGAAAGGAAGTGTGAGGGAGTGAGACAGAGAACGAGAGTGAACGCGAGATGTGATAAACGTTATTAGGTCCGCCTCGGACTAACCGGGCGTGATTCTAGGTTGTACTGCAACTTCCGTCAACCATTAAAGAACTGTATACGGCTATGCATTGGAGTTTCCGTGCGAGCCAATAAAAGTGTAAATGCGAGAATGGAACTGTGAGCGTGATTGAACTATTAAATGTATTGACGCATAGAGACCGAATAAATTATGGGAATTCAAGAAATGACTTATTGTACCTCCTTTATCGGAAAGAGGCGGAATCCGCAATATGACAATATCATTACATTTCGCTGCAAAATACGAAAGCTTAAAAAAATGGAGAAAAATCCTTATAATTGAAGATACCAAACTTTAGATATATCTTACCCAATATATCGTTTAATCGTTAAACTTAAATTTTCTTATCTGGTTTCATTAATTCAAAACTTGTCAAAATCCACACAAGAAACAAATTAGTGGAATTTGTACACCGAAACTACAGAGAGACACGCAGTGATCGGTAAAACGACTCCTGTGACCCCTACTGCAACCAGATGGTTAATCGTAATATCGTAATATTTTAAAGGTTTTCATATAGAGCACAAGTAGGTACGTGGATGAAAATTTGTTTGTATTGAGAATATGTCATAATTGTTTATCTAAAATAAAAATTAGGTACGCACCCGCCTGTGTTGTCAGGGAAAAACTACAAAGAATGTATGAAAATTAACGAAAAATACGGATAATACCGTACCGTCACCAGTTTCTGACGTCATAAATGACGTCAAGGAACGCACAGGTTCGCACACTTTTTACCGTTGACAAAGATCGATGCTTATAGATAGACTTACATTAAAATATCACAAGATGAACAACTACCTTTACATCCCATGTAAATGAAGTGTAAAGGCAGCGTAAAGGTAGTGTAAAGATGTCTTTACGCTATCTTTACGCTAATTTTACTCAATCTTTACGCTCCTTTACACAACCTTTACGCCACCTTTACGTCAAGCGTTTAGAAGCGTAATGACCTGGTTCCTTTACGCTATGCATGAGCTTTACGCTATATTTACGCAACCTTTAAATACATTTGTATATTTTGTTTACCACACTGTTCACATTTAAATGTGATAAATTTATGAAGGTGCTTAATTGTAGGTATTTTGAATTATGATGCAATTGAATTCTGACACAGCTAAATTACACCATATTTCAGTTCTTGTTTTACATTGTATGATATATTTGAATGTGCAAGGGAATTTTCTTGCGCCGACGAGTTTTGTAACTGTTATCATTTAATTGTAACAGTTTCAATCACTGTTCTGTCTTCTTTCAGCTCAAATTTGTCTAAAGGTTGTGAAAATATTTTATTTACATTGACTTGCTAGTGAGTCTTATGACCAACATATCTATATATGCATAATTTCAATCTTTGGAACTAAATGCAACTTGTATAATCTTGTAAGTTGTTGGAGTTTGATCTAAGACTAGAGGAAAAAGAAGAGATGAAAACTAGTGTATAAAATGTCAATTTATTTTACAGCAAAAATGTTCAAGAACATTTAATGGAATTAGTTAAATAAATGTTATATAAATACATCAACAATAAATATTGGAACACATTATAAATTAACCAGATGACAATGATATGATTTTTAGCAGCATGAATACAACAAAGTTATTGACAAAACAAGACACATAAAATTTGAACATATATAACAAAGGACAGACATCAATTAATCACATCACATTGCTGCACAAATCAATTAAAAGTTACATTTCTTTAAATTAAGCTCTTAAAAGCGTAATAAATAAATATAAGTATATAACAGAGAAATGACCACATCTATTTTCAAAGAACCAGGGACAAAGGGGCTCACACTACAGATCTATCACAGATTCCTTTATGAAATAGGAATTTATATGTTATACATCATAGCCATATCCCTTACAGTTAAAAAGTAGGTCAAAGGTCAAGGTCACTTGGTCAAAAACCATGGTATTAAATGAAAGCTCTGATCGTGAGGAATCTACATGTGAAATATCAAAGCCCTATCAATTATAGTTTAAAAGTAGGTGAAAATATCAAGGTCACTAGGTCAAAAGTCATGGTATCAAATGAAAGCTCTGGTCATGAGGAATCTATATGTGAAATATCAAAGCCCTATCCCTTATAGCTTAAAAGAAGGTCGAAGGTCAATGTCACTAGGTCAAAAGTCATGGAATAAAATGAAAACTCTGGTCATGAGGAATCAATATGTGAAATATCAAAGCCCTTTCCCTTTTAGTTAAAAAGAAGGTCAAACGTCAAGATCAAGGTCAATGGCGAAAAGTCATGATACGGCATGAAAGCTCTCATCATGAGGAATATATACGTGAAATATCAAAGCCCTTTTTCTTATAGTTTAAAAGTAGGTCAAAGGTCAAAAGGTCAAAAGTAGGTCAAAGGTCAATGTCAAGGTCACTAGGTCAAAATCATGATATTAAATAAAAGCTTTAGTCATCAGAAATATTTATGTGAAATATCAAAGCCCTACCCCTTTTAGTTTAAAAGTAGGTCAAAGGTCAAATTCACAAGGTTAAATGTCATGGAGTAATTCTTGTTATGATGAATGCGTGTGAAATATTAAAGCCTTATCATTTATACTTGAAGAGAAATTCGCTTTAAGAACTTCTTAACCAAATTGTTACTACAAGGTCAAGGTTCAAAGTCAAGGTCACTAGGTCAACTGTCTTGGTATCAAAATGTAGTACTTATTATGGTGAATGCATATATGAAATATGAAAGCCCTATCACTTATACTTAAAGAGTTATATTCTGCTTTAAGAACTTCTTAACCGGACGGATGGACAGACGGACTGACACACGGACATGGTGTTTCCTATATACCCCCAAACTTCATTTGCGGGGGTATAATAAATCTACATAATTTATACTACAATGCCAGAAGAGTTGTGAGCACAAGATTACATTAGAGTCACACAGGGAAAAATGGTCACATATGGCTGTTGAAATTGTCACACCATGTCTTGCTCAGCATCCAGCCTGGTGCTGACTGAGGAGGCTTCCCTTCTGAGGGCTCAACCGACAAAACTCTCTTTCTCTTTAATTTCCTCAGGTTGGTGGGGAGAGAGTCTGAATATTTTTTGTCAAGGGTGTCTTTGGCCTTGTTGCATTTCTCTTTCAGCCATTGAAGCCGTCTCACTCTGAAGATTGGCTCTCCATCCTCCATGTCCGACTCCTCTGACGACATATACTCTGGCTTCATCAGCTGAGCCAGCTTCTCCTTATCGTCGTACTCGGCCATCTTTATTGCAGATAACAACCGTGATGCACGATGTACAAAGAAAACATATATGAAAGATAAACATGAAAAAATAATAATATAAAATACAATTGGAACATTCCGATATTTTGTACTGCCATTTAGCTTGTCTCGCCAATGCTTGCATGCATGTGCACTTAATTTCTTCAAGAGAATCCTTTGAGCGCAGAGAGCATTAAGTACCCAGAAATGTATAATTAACAGGAATTCAATCTATGTATATGCTCTATATGTGATCCTGTAAAATGGTTAAGTTTTAGAAGTTGAAAAGACTGAAGTTTCTATTTTAATTAAATTGACTCCTTTTTGCATTCTTAAGCTTGATTGTAAACAGATGATATTTATTTTATTTTACTGTTTTTAATTTGCAATGGCCCTCAAATGGACATTTTGGTAAAAAAAGAAATACATGTATATAATATATGACGGAACCAGGAATTTGTTGAAGTTAAAAGTAGGGTCGAAAGGTTCGGGATGGGGTCACCATTCCTGTAATGGGGGTTCGGGGAGCCTCCCTCGGTAAATTTAAAAAAGAAAACATAAACATATACGAATTGTTAAAGGGAAAGGCAATGATTGATCAGTTCTGTTTTATGAATGAAAAGTCAATTCATAAAAGAAGAAAATCCGTAACAGTACATGTTCGTAACAAAGATGTTTTTTTTCTTTTCTACATTACAATACAAAGACAAAATGCATATATGCAATCCATTTTTCTATAATTTCGTAAACTGCATGTACATGTAAAGACATTTTCAGTGTTTCAAATAAATCAATGACTGGAGCTATTTAAGGCCGTTCTGTGATACATTAACTTGAAAAGATGATGGACCCTAGACTGACCGTGATTCCTTATCCAATAATATTATAATTTTGCCTATTTTCCCGATTGTTTAAAATTTATTAATTTTACAACAAAAAGGTCCATTGTATGGTTTAAGGTAAAAAGAATAAATTAGTTTTTTTTCAAATTGTCCTCTATCTCGCCTGCTCATTTAAACACGCTTAAATGTTCATTCTTATACTACAATAAATACGCCGTATGTCAAATGGTTAAATAAATAGAAAACTGTAATTCATTCATTCATTCATTCATTCATTCATTCATTCAATATCGCACCTTTATTACTTTTCATCTTTTATTAATATATAAATTTTAAACTGAAGTTTATCATTTCAGTAATCTCAATTAATTAGTATTATGCGATTTTTCTATATTGTAAACAATACCGTATTAATAACATAATAACATATAATTCCCCTAAATAAAAAAAAAAGAAAAACAAACAAACATATACACCCTATCTAGCGAAAATCAACTAGCCATGATAGATATGTCGATTACACCAAAGTCACCTTTGGTTGATCACACAGTTGACCGGTCACGAGATAGATAATGATTGACAGCTAGTCCGAATCGGTCAAAGGCGGGGCTTAGAGTTGGGCACTCTTATGTATCATTAATGTCCTTCGTCCATTATCTCTACCTCTCTTGAATGATAAAATGTAAGAATTCACTAGATTATTGATAATATGTAATTGCATTGTATATATGTTTATGCTGATGAGCCTTTAGGCTGAAAGCTAATAAACCATTAATGCCTGGTTAAAAAAAAAGAAAAAAAACAAACAAACAAACAACGATAAAAAGTACATGTATATCCTCATAAAAAGATACGATTAAATTAACCGATCGAAAAAGATAAGTTTCTGTGTAAAGAAAGTGTAAAAGGAGCGTAAATGTCGCGTAAAGAATCCAGGTCATTACGCTTCTTTACGCGGGCGCGTAAAGGCCGCGTAAAGGTCAAGTTGCCTTTACGCTATCTTTCCGTTATCTTTACGCGGTTGTGTAAAGGTAACTTTTCATCTAGTTTATTTCACAATTATAACTTTTTAAAAAGTCACCAAATACAGGGCCGTAAATCACGGTTAGTGGACCTTCTTCTTTCATGAACTTCTCAGTTCTCAGTCTTTTCATGCATGTTCTAGTAGATATTGAGCTGATTTTTGGTATGCAGGGATACATTATAGTCTGATAAAGAATAAGTTGAAGTTAGGTTCGATTTATTTGTTCTTACAAATAGTATGGCCTCATTGCAAATTTCATTAAATTTTACTGCTTTCCAGACCTTTCTCTAAAACACATATTGAACTTCTAATGAATTCATCTTTTGGTGTAAGTACAGGTCCAGGCAGGGTTGAAGGATATGGATTATTGCCGGTAAGGGACTTATATCGCTTGTGATTCATAATTTTTTTTCAGTTGTTAACGTTATTATGGTGTCATTAGTTCTGCCCGCATTGCAAAGAAACTAGCGATGACGTTGCCATAAAACATCTTTTTTCCATGTATTCTTGATTAATAATTTGAAAAGCCGTATATGCGTAATTAAACACTAAAGAATAAATCATTTTGGGCGCTGAATTTGAACATCTCAAAATCTTTACGATAAGATCAATTTGTTATTTTTCAAATTTCGTCTCTTGTCCGAAATGACGTGGCGGGTGTTGCATGCAAGCAGGAGATGCTCACTGTTCCTGGGCACCTGATCTCACTTCTTCGTAGGGAGTTCACTTCTCTTCATATGGTAGATTTGTTTTATGTCTGTTTCTTTGCCTGAGTTCTGCTTTTGTTTTGTATGCCCTTAGTTTGATGATTTTTCGATTAACGATTTGTACTTCTTTTTAGGGATATGATTTTTCCATATTTGTCATTCCCTATAGGGATAATAGGCTTTTTTCATATTTGTCATTGGTAGAGGACCTTTAGTACTTACTTCCTGTAAAAATTCTTGAAATTATGAGCAGTGGTTGCAGAGGAAAAGTCGAAAATGCATCAGCTAATCTGATCACTTGGCAGCCATATTTGTTGACCTATCGGCTCGAAGAACCCAAAGTTGGTAGATGAACTTGAGAAGTTGCTTCCTGTAAGGTTTTGTGAAATTCTGTGTATTCGTTGCAGAGGAGAGATTGAAAATGCGTCAGCCAATCAAAGCCCATGGTGGAAATATTTGTAGACCGATAGGCAACAAAAACACCAATTTGGTAGAAGACCTTAAGTACTTGATTCCTGGAAGTTTTCGTGAATTTCTGTGAAGCGGTTGCAGAGGAGAAGTCGGAAATGCGTCAGCCAATCAGAGCCCTTTGGGGCCTTATTTGATGACCGATGGGCACGCAAAACACAAACTTGGAACAGGACCTTTAGTACTTCGTTCCTGTAAGGATTCTTGAAATTATGAGCAGTAGGTACAGAGAAGAAGTCGAAATGCATCAGCCAATCAGATCACTCGGCGGCTATATTTGTTGACCGATCGGCTCAAAAAGCATAAACATGGTAGAGGACCTTGCGTACTTGCTTCTTGTAAGGTTTCGTGAAATTCTGTGTAGCGGTTGTAGAGGAGAAATCGAAAATACGTCAGCCAATCAGAGTCGTCAGCAGTCATATTTGTTGACAGATCGGCGCGAAAAACACAAATTTAGTAGACGACATTGAGTGCTTACTTCGTGTAAGGTTCCGTTATATTTTTTGTAGCGGTTGCAGAGGAGAAGTCGGAAATGCGCCATCTAATCAGAGAACTGGGCGGCAATTAATGTTGCTCGATCGATACGAAAAACACAAACTTGGTAGAGAACTTTGAGTACTTGCTTCATGAAACTTTTGTCAAATTCTGTGCAGTGGTTGCAGAGAAAAAGTCGAAAATGCGTCACTCAAATAGAGCCCTCGGCAGCTATATTAGCTGAACGATCGGCACGAAAAACAAAAACTTCGTAGAGGACTTTGAGTACTTGCTTCCTGTAAGGTCTCGTGTAAATCTGTGCAGCGGTTGCACAGTAGAAGTCGAAGGTGGCCATATTTATTGACCAATCGGCACGAAAAATACAAACTTGGTAGAAGACCATGACTAGTTGCTTCCTCTAAGGTTTCGTGAAATTCTGTGAAGCGGTTGCAGAGGAGAAATCGAAAATGCATCAGACAATCGGATCACTTGGCGGCCATATTTGTTGCCTTATCGGCTCGAAAAACACAAAGTTGGTAGAGGAACTTGAGTAGTTGCTTCCTGTAAGGTTTCGGGAAATTCTGTGAAATGGTTGCAGAGGAGAAATCGTCAGCCAAGCAGAGCTCTCAGAAGTCATATTTGTTGACCGATCGGCACGAAAAATACAAAACTAGTAGGAGACCTTGAGTACTTGCTTCGTTTAAGGTTTCGTGATATTTCTTGAGGAGGGGAGATGTCGAAAATGATGAAAGTTTGCGCCGGACGACTGACGACGATGGACGACAACGGACGGACGACGGGCAACGCACTTTGACAGTAGCTCGATTGCATAAACTTGGTAGAGGACCTTGAGTAGTTGATTTCTGTAAGGTTTCTTGAAATTCTGTGAAACGTTTGCAGAGGAGAAGGCGAAATCGAGTCAGCCAATCACAGCCCTCGGAGACCATATTTGTTGACCGATTTGTACGAAAAACATGAACATGGTAGAGGACCTTGAGTACTTGCTTTCTGTAAGGTTTCATGAAATTCTGTTTTGCGGTTGCAGTGGAGAAGTAAAAAAATCGACTGGCAATCAGAGCCCTCTGCAGCCATATTTGTCTTGGTAGAGGACTTAAGTACTTGTTTCCGATAAGATTTCTTGAAATTCTGTACACCGGTGGCAGAAGAGATGTCGAAAATGTGTCAGCCAATCAGAGCACTCGGCGGCCATATTTGTTGGCCGATCTGCACGAAAAACATAAACTTGGAAGAGTACCTTAAAAAGTTGCTTCCTGTAAGGTTTCCTGAAATTCTGTGCAGCGGTTACAAATGCGTCAGACAATCAGAGTCGGGGGCCTTATTTGTTGACCGATGGGCACGAAAAACACACACTTGTTAGAGGACCTCACGAACTTGCTTCCTGTAAGGTTTCCTGAAATTCTGTGCAGCGGTTGCAGAGGAAAAATCCAAAATGGATCAGCCAATTAGATCACTCAGCGGCCATATTTGTTGCCCAAGCGGTACGAAAAACAAATATTTAGTAGAGGACATTGAGTACTTGCTTCATCTAAGGTTTCATGAAATTCTGTGTGTTGGTTACGGAGGAGAGATTAAGAATGCGTTAGCCAATTAGAGCCCTTGGTGGAAATACTTGTTGACCGATAGGTAAGAAAAACAAATTTGGTAGAAGACCTTAAGTACTTGATTACTGGAAGGTTTCGTGAATTTCTGTGCAGCGGTTGCAGAGGGGAAGTCGGAAATGCGTCAGACAATCAGAGCCCTCTGGGGCCTTATTTGTTGACAGGTGGGCAGGAAAAACACAAACTTGGTACAGGACATTTAGTACTTAGTTCCTGTAAGGATTCGTAACATTTTGAGCAGTAGTTGCAGAGGAGAAATGCATCAGCCAATCATATCACTCGGCGGTCATATTTGTTGCCCGATCTGCACGAAAAACATTAACTTGATAGAGGACCTTGCGTACTTGCTTCCTGTAAGGTTTCGTGAAATTCTGTGATGCAATTGAAGAGGAGATGTCGAAAATGCGTCAGCCACGATACACGGAATTATTGTCACGTGATTTCTAACAAGGATTGTAACGGTTGTCCTGTATATGTCAAAGTACATTTACCTATGACTGTCCAATGACAAATATGGATAATGACCATATCCCTGTATACAGCACAAAATCGATAATTCAGAAAATCAGAAACCGAAGGCATACAAAACCAGGATAAAACAGGAACCAAAGCAAACAAAGAAACATTTCCACCACTCCAATATTAAGTCTAGGTCGCGTATATTTTTTCTAATGAGTTAAAGAAGATCCTGACGATAATCTCAACAGCACTCACAATAGAGTACAAATTTAAGCATCGACGGACCCCTAGCAAGCTAGAGATGGGACCAGGTGCCCGGGAGGAGTAAGCATCCTCTGTTGGCTAGCCGCACCCGCCGTCGATATTTACGCACGAAAATGAAAACTATATATAAATTTCATGCACTATCTGACGTTATGTCTATATAGAAAGTGCTATGGCGACAATGTCAGGGAAATATATTCAAAACACTTACTGCCAAACCCCTCGCGGGAAACTTTTTTACGAGCTCCACACGGCAAAGGGCATAAGTGTGACACAAATGATTTAAAGAAGATCCTGACGATAATCTCAAAAAGCACTCACAATAGAGTACAAAATTAATTGGCTAGCCGCACCCGCCGTCATAAACGCGACCTAGATATGATATTAAACAGTCAAAGGTTTTATTTAAATTTCGGACTGTTCGAACAAAGGCTTGACTTCACATCAATGTTTTAACTGATCAGAACAGATTACCATATATGATAATGATGGACATATGGCAGTCCTAAAATAAATGCATAGAAAATGCATTTAGAAAGTTTATACCTGGTTTAATCGATGTGGATACCCTATGGACATATCATTTGCGTATCACGTGACTTTCCGGGCGTAGATAAATTTTAGGCTGGACCTTGACTTTTAATTGGAAACTTTCGTTTCCCTGGGACGAATTTTCTTCATTTTGAAGTTCTGTTATCATAGGTCGATGCTATATTTGGCCAAATAGAATTTTTGAAGAAAATACACATGCCTATACTCGTTTTCAAAATGGTATATATACTGGACAGCTCTTTTACAACAATGTTAATATTATCTTAAGGTGGTAGTCTCAATATACCCCAATCACTTCCCTACATTCAATTTTCTTCATAATTGCAATATTAATTAACAATGATGCCATGCATCTCTTGCTAAATTTTGAAAGAAATTGAACCAAATGTTTTGCGTGAGTCGCAATTTTTGTTCCCATTTTAATGCAGGAAATGGCGACCTAGTCACAAACTTTTTTCTCAGATATTCAATGAGCCTGCAAATTGTTTAATTAACACGTTAAAAAACTTTGCATTTCAAAGATAATACATGTTTCATTCCTTTTTAGTAAAATTGTGATGTTTTAATATCACCATGCTTATTTTAGAAGCGATTTTATATAAAATAAGGATAAAAACGTACCTGTCTGAAGTTCTGAAAATTGTCACATTTACATAGCTCATGAAAAAAAGAATTATTTAATTTAAATTAAAAAAACTAATGGAAAAGAGATTAATTACCTATCTTTGATATGTGCAAAGTATAGGGAAATCGAACCTATTTTTACCGAGTTAGCGCCATTTTGGTTTCCCCTACCCCTTCTTTGTTATGTAACGATACGTTACGTCGAGGTTAAGCATAGCGTTGTATGTCTTGTCAGCTAATTTATAATCAATTAACATGCTTATGCGAAATTGTAAAATTAGTTTGAATAAAGAACAGCTATCATTTTTTTTTCAGAATTAAAACATAGTTTGTGCATTAGACTCAGTAGATATTCTTTTGAAACACGGGCATCATGGGTACCCCAGGCTATTTGCGCTTTGACTGAATACCTGGGTCATATCGTAATATTTCGAGGATTTCCATTTATATGCAAATGCTGCTGATTGGCTCCCTCACAAACCTTTTGATCCAATCGCATAATTGTCTATAAACGTCTTCTGGATAGCGATGATTATAGTGCATGTTTGACTAGGTATTAGATACTTCTTGATGCCCTCAGACAATAATCGAATTGTTACTTAGATGTTTTCGATACAAATATTCAGGTAAACGACAAAAATTCCCTCTTATGTACGATTTACATACTGTCCTCACTTGTCTGTGCGCAGTCATTACCGTAAGTGTTTTAACTTCACGAAGATGAGCTATTTCTTTTAAAACCCCGAAATAGTACGATCTGACCCAGGGTATTCAGCAAAAGCGCAAATAGCCTGGAGTGCCGAGGATGAAACATGAGAAGCAACCGAATAAAAAATGAATAAGAAAGAACATTTAAAAACAAAGAAGGAAAAATAAGATTGACTGTCCAATGCGTGGGTAAAGTTGTAGTCGAGTTGTTAAGAACCGAACACCCACCAAATCTTCGACCTCTCTTTTTGAAATTCGAACTTATATTTTATTTCTCCGATTCTTTTTTAAATAAAAAGTAATCGTCCCAGATTGCCGAGTCGGACGTTTTAATCTCTTTCTACGATATATTTTTTTCTTCTAGATGAATTTTTATGAAGTGAAGGTATCTTATAAAGCTAAATGTACTCTATATCTATTAACAGAAATCACACTCAAATAAAATCAAAGTTATCATGGTCATACATTTTTTTTTTATTTCTTTATTCTGTTGATGTTATCATGATTTCTTTTGACATTTACGGAATGAAACATGCTGAATGTCAAGGGATTCGTGACAATTTCGTGTAGATATTGAAATTATCAAAAGAATAAAGAAATATATAAATCTCGGAAACATATTTCATCTATAAGTTATGCTCAATTTCAGGAAATAAAACAGAGAAAATGATGAACTTATGAAAAAGGATGATGATACATAGAGCAACCATCAATAAAATACATGTGTTTGTGAAACACGAATGCCGCCGTTGGCATTTTTGTCTGTAATACAGCTGAAAAGTAGTTCACATTTGGAGGTCAAGGTCACAAAGTCAAATTTTATATCCATGACAAGGTCTTGCCACAAGAAAGCCATATGTGAAATATGAAAGCCCTATCACTTACCATTCAAAAGCTATGGCCAAGGTTCAAGTTTTTCAAAAGTAGGTCAAACACCAAGGTCAAAGTCACAAGATAAAAAAGTTCGGTATCCATGAAAAGTTCTTGTCACAAGGAATACACATGTGAAATATGAAAGCCCTATCACTTACCATTGAAAAGTGATTGCCAATATTAAAGTTTTTCAAAAGTATGTTAAACACTAAGGTCAAGGTCACAAGGTCAAATATTTTGGAATCCATGGAAAGGTTTTGTCACAAGGAATACACATGTGAAATATAAAAGCTCTATCATTTACCATTCAAAAGTTATGGCAAACGCTAAAGATGTTGCGACCAAACAAACAGACAGACAGACGCACGGACAGACCAAAAACTATATGCCCACGAATCTTCGATTACGGGGGAATAAAAATCCCGTTTACCTCCATGCACCGCGCGGGAAATGCCCCTATTATGACGTCATGATTAAGTCATGCAGATCCTTGTCATGAAAACAAACGATGGTAACGTTACGCCAAACGTTCGCGAGATCAATTTTGAGTTCCGTCCCTTTCCCTGAGACTACCATCTTAAATGAAAAATTTAAAAGAGAGCAAATTTCCGTTTTTAAGATTTTGATTTGAAACATATATGGTAAGTCGCTTTAAGGTAAACATATAATGTTGACCTAGTTTCAAGGTGCAATTTTGATTTTCAAGTTCACAACAAACATTTGCTCATAGAACGAATAATGTTTGACCCTGAGAGTTCAAACTTTACACAAATAATTCCTGCATCAAGGACTTTCACCATGACTTAAACTCATGATTATTTGTTTTATTTGAAGGTACAAACGGTCTTTTCATTTATTTTGATGAAAATAAATTCCAATGCTTATCCTTCATCCGCAACGTTTGTTCAAAATCAAATATTCATTTTTATGCCATTATAAACATATAATCATACTTGTAAAATATACAGTTTTTTTTCCCATACGCTTAATATTTCACACAAATGGTCTTTCTATCAATTCACCTTGAACTTTAATCAAGGTCATTCCGATAATTTCTAGGTCATTCAGATTTTTTCAAGGTCACAAGAGATTTTGTAGATTGAATTCTATATATGTTCTTCCATAACATCAAATTATTTCTTTATAATTATCACTGGTAAGCATCTATTATCCGTAGTCTCTTTATTGATTCAATCTTTAATTTCAGTAATTACCTTTATCAAAGTTGATATGAATTATCTCAAGGTTATTTATATATATAACTTTAAAATTAAGTTTCCCTATGATATCACTTGGTGTTTTTTTTAACATAACATATTCCAGGATAGAGATCTCTTTATTCTTTACCTTAGTTTCCTTTCTTCGGCTAAATGACTCGTCTCTTGTCATTTTATATTGATAAAAATTGTCTCATTGGTTTATGTTGGAAAACTGAAAGTATGTGCACAAATAAATATATATTCTGCATCTTGTATGAGATATCATATTATCTCTTATCTGCGTATACGGCTATAAGAGCTAGATCCGTATCATGTACAACTTTACAACTGTATCACATATTTTGACGTAAGATCTCATAAGATCTCAATTGCATCGCGCGCAGTCATATCATCCTCATTTTCATGTTGCCGTCAGTATTATTTTAGTTTCCACCCCGTTTGTCTGTCCGTCTGTCCGTTTGTCTGTCACACTTTAGTTTTCCAGACTTTTTTCGCTGTCGTTGCAGATATTGTTCTCAATTTTGGTACGTGAGTTTATCGCAATGTGATACAGAGCAAGTTCGAGTTTGGTTCCGATTGACCTATTTTTACAAGAGTCATGGCCCCTGGACTTAGGAAATTTCATGAAATTCTCAGTTTTCGAGACTTATTTTCGCTGTCGTTGCAGATATTTAAGTTAAACTCATTTTCGGTATGTGAGTTTATCTCAATGTGATACAGATTAAGTTTGGGTTTAGTTCTGATTGATTTATTTTTACAAGAGTTATGGCTTCTGGACTTAACAAATTTCACGAAATTCTTAGTTTCCCGGACCTTTCTTCCAAGGTATTGGTGATATTGAAATATTTTTTATGTGATTACATTTCAGTGTTATACAGTTCAAGATAGAGTTTGGCTACGATTGACCTATTTTTACAAGAGTTATGGCCCCTGGACTTAGGAAATTTAATGACATTTTCAGTTTTCTGGACTTTTCTCAGCTGTTGTTGTAGATATTAAAATAATTTATTTTATAAGATTACATCTTAGTGTTATACAGATCAAGTTCTAATTCGGTTTTAATTTACCTAGTTCCACAAGAGTTATGGCCCTTGGACTTAGCAAATAACTTAAAATTCTCAGTTTTCCGGTTATTTCTTCCATGGTATTGCAGACATTGAACTTATTTTTGGTATGTGAATATATCTCAGTGTGACACAAATCAAGTTCGTGTTTCAATTTGATTGACATTTTTCTACAGAAGGAATTGCCCCTGGACTTAGCAAATTTCATGAACTTCTCAGTTTCCAGTCTTTTCATGCCTGTTCTTGTAGATATTGATCTAATTTATGGTATGCAGATACATTATAGTCTGATAAAGAATAAGTTGAAGTTGGGTTTTATTTATTGGTTCTTACAAACAGTATGGCCTCATTGCAAATTTCAATAAATTTTCCTGTTTTCCAGACCTTTCTCTAAAACACATATTGAACTTATTAAGATTCATCTTTTGGTGTAAGTACAGGTTCAGGTAGAGTTGAAGGACATGGAATAATGCCGGTAGGGGACTTATATCGCTTGCGATTCATATTTTTTTTAATTGTCACGTTATTATGATGTCTTTAGTTCTATCAGCATTGCAACGAAACTAGCGATGACGTTGCCATAAAATATGGATGTTAGGATCTTTCTTCCTTGTATTCTTGATAAATAATTTGAAAAGCCTAATATGCGTAATAAAGCACTAAAGAATAAATCATTTTTGGGCGCTGAATTTGAACATCTGAAAATCTTTACGATAAGATCAATTTGTTATTTTTCAAATTTCGTCTCTTGTCCGAATTGAAGTGGCGGTTGTTGCATGCAAGCAGGAGATGCTCACTTTTCCTGGGCACCTGATCTCACTTCTTCGTAGGGAGTTCACTTCTCTTCATATGGTAGATTTGTTTTATGTCTGTTTCTTTGCCTGAGTTCTGCTTTTGTTTTGTATGCCCTTAGTTTGATGATTTTTTGATTAACGATTTGTACTTCTTTTTTGGGATATGATTTTTCCATATTTGTCATTCCCTATAGGGATAATAGGGTTTTTTCATATTTGTCATTGGTAGAGGACCTTTAGTACTTACTTCCTGTAAAAATTCTTGAAATTATGAGCAGTGGTTGCAGAGGAAAAGTCGAAAATGCATCAGCTAATCTGATCACTTGGCAGCCATATTTGTTGACCTATCGGCTCGAAGAACCCAAAGTTGGTAGATGAACTTGAGAAGTTGCTTCCTGTAGGGTTTTGTGAAATTCTGTGTATTCGTTGCAGAGGAGAGATTGAAAATGCGTCAGCCAATCGAAGCCCATGGTGGAAATATTCGTTGACCGATAGGCAACAAAAACATTTCTTGAAATTCTGAGAAGTGGTTGCAGAGAAAAAGTAGAAAATGCATCAGCCAATGAGATCACTTGGTGGCCATATTTGTTGACCTATCGGCTCGAAAAACCCAGTTGGTAGGTGAACTTGAGAAGCTGCTTCCTGTAAGGTTTCGGGAAATTCTCAGAAGCGGTTGCAGAGGAGAAATCGAAATGCATCAGCCAATCAGAGTCCTCAGAAGCCATATTTGTTGACAGATCGGCACGAAAAACACAAACTTGTTAGAAGACCATGAGAAGTTCCTTCCTCTAAGGTTTCGTGAAATTCTGTGAAGCGATTGCAGAGGAGAAATCGAAAATACATCAGACAATCAGATCACTTGGCGGCCATATTTGTTGCCTTATCGGCTCGAAAAACACAAAGTTGGTAGAGGAACTTGAGTAGTTGATTCCTCTCAGGTTTCGCGAAATTCTGTAAAGCGGTTGCAGAGGAGAAATCGTCAGCCAATCAGAGCCCTCAGAAGTCATATTTGTTGCCGATCGGCACGAAACATACAAAATTATTAGAAGACCTTGAGTACTTGCTTAGTGTAAGGTTTCGTGATATTCGAGGGGAGGTGTCGAAAATATTGAAAAATCACGCCGGACGACTGACAACGATGGACGACAACGGACGGACGACGGGCGCCGCACTATGACAGTAGCTCACTTGCATAAAAGTGGTAGAGGACCTTGAGTAGTTGCTTCCTGTAAAGTTTCTTGAAATTCCGTGAAGCGATTGCAGAGGAGAAGTTGAAATCTAGTCAGCAAATCAGAGCCCTCGGAAGCCATATTTGTTGATCGATCTGTACGAAAAACACGAACTTGGTAGAGAACCTTGAGTACTTAATTTCTATAAGGTTTCATGAAATTCTGTTTTGCGGTTGCAGAGGGAAAGTAAAAAAATCTGACAATCAGAGCCCTATGCAGCCATATTTGTTGACCAATCGGCACTAAAAACACAGACTTGGTAGATGACTTTAGTACTTGTTCTGTGCAGCGGTTGCAAATGCGTCAGACAACCAGAGCCGTCGGGGGCCTTATTTGCTGACCGATGGGCACGAAAAACACAAACATGGTAGAGGACCTTTAGAACTTGCTTCCTGTAAGGTTTCCTGAAATTCTGTGCAGCGGTTGCAGAGGAAAAATCCAAAATGGTTCAGCCAATCAGATCACTCGGCGGCCATATTTGTTGCCCAATCGGTACGAAAAACAAAACTTTAGTAGAGGACATTGAGTACTTGCTTGATGTAAGGTTTCGTGAAATTCTGTGTATTGGTTGCAGAGGAGAGATTGAAAATGCGTCAGCCAATCAGAGCCGTCAGCAGTCATATTTGTTGACCGATCGGCACGAAAAACACAAATTAAGTAGAAGACCTTGAGTGCTTGCTTTCTGTAACGTTTTGTGATATTCTTTGTAGCGGTTGCAGAGGAGAAGTCGGAAATGCGTCATCTAATCAGAGTACTGGGCGGTAATTTATGTTGAATGATCGGCACGAAAAACACAAACTTGGAAGATGACCTTAAGTACTTGCTTCCTGCAAGGTTTCATGATATTCTTTGCAGCGGTTTCAGAGGAGATGTCGAAAATGTTGAAAGTTTATGCCGGACGACTGACGACGACGGACGACGACGGACGGACGGACGACGGGCGCCGCTCAGATGATCTAAAACCGATCGTCTAGTTTGGCTTGAAACTGACCGAGACTGACAGCATTAAGATCAGGTGTCCAAAAAGTGTTCCAGTTAGTATCAAAAATATGCCTAAATATGGGGTCATAAAATAAGTCCAGAACAGTATTTCTTGAAATCTGTGGGAAAGGTAAAGTATCACTTGAGAGAAATTTGAACTTCTTCTATAGAATAACAGAGGACCTTCGAAATTGTCAGTTATACTTTTCCAACTCCAGTATTGAACAGTTTAAAAAATAAATGTATCACAAATTAGTCAAAGTTACTGTAGGCCTCGTCAAGATCAAACCATGAATTAATTATTTTTATCAAAATTTTAACGCAAACGAGACTATCATCCTTACAAATTAGAAACTAGCTGGTTACAATAGTCATATATGCCCTCACTACCGGGCTATGGTCAATTATTGCTAAACAAATGGGTATCCTAATATAGCCTACTTTTCTCCGTAGAAGACCGATTGCGAACACGTGTAAGCACTTTTTTACATAATGCTAGTACTGTTGCAAAACAAAACAACATGGCAGACGGATAGCACGTGGGACGAAAAGGAGTCGAAAATCGGTGTTATCAAAATCTGAAAAGAGAAATGTAATGAACGATAAAAGAACAGAAATAGTATTGGCTTGGTATTGGAAAGATATAGAGACCTAGGTTAGAGGACGACCGTGAGATTAAAACTCGAGTCGGTGGAGAAATTAGCTAATGGGAGATGCAGTGTACATGTACATGTATAGTTCTCGTATATTTTTATCCATGATATATATATATTTTTTTTTCCAAGCGACGTGCATTCGCCCTCTGTTGGGCTGATCCGACATTGTCTGAATAGTGAACGTGGTTGTTTTCACCCCTTTTGTGCTTTCTATATTATTTTTGTCCGGAAAACAACATTGCATTCCTTTTTTAGGGATCCGTTCCTATTCGTGAGAATATGGTGTATGCTACTGTGTGTATGTACTGTCAGATTAGCCGTATCATGAACTCAAACTCGATTGGACCGGTCCCCTTGGCTGACAGCTTTTTCCATGTTTGATGCTGCTCCGCGGTCAGTAGTCCTGTATGGACGCTTTAAGCTATGTGTTACTAATTTTGAATATATGAAAATTCTTTTTATATTTTTGGACTTAGACGCTGTTACCAGAAGCACACCTTGATATTCTAATAATATTTTTTCTGATTTGATTCATTTGTGAGATGGGTCTTGTTTGAAACTCCCTCATAGAAACTTTTCTTTAAAACACTCTACTTTGTATCCTGGTTGGGGCGTTGTGCGGCCGGCATGTTCACAAAGGCACTTTTCATTAGAACACTCTACTTTCTGCGCTGGCTGGGGTTGTTGAGCGGCCGGCGGGTTAATATTTTTTGGTGGTGATGGATGACCTGTGGTTATTGATTCGCATGCCGGTTGCGCTGCTATTCAATCGGGATAACCACTCCCGGGAGGACATGGAAGTTGTGCCCATAGACCATAACTCCAGTTGGACGACAGACCAGAGAGTGGCAAAGGAAAACCTTGGGCAGTATACCCTGATAACAAATGAACCAGATGGCTCTTGAATAAATGTTCCGACACTCTTCATACGAATTAAAAATTCTAATTTCCATTTTTGTACTAGGTCCTCATTTTGAAGTCCTCACTTGGTACGTTTATGAGATAGGTTCTGCTTGATATTCCCTCACGGGTACTTTTTCTTAACACTCCCTATTTATTCTGATTGGATACGGAGGTCAATCGCCGAAACTAACGACGGTAGCTAGACTCGTTCTTTACACCTAATACTTTTTAAATTTTTACAGTTTGTATTTTTAACCTCCCTTATGTTTGCCTCTCGTGATATGACTTTCTATTCACACTGACTCGCGCGTTGTCAGTTCAGTGAGTATCTCTCTTCAGGACGGACGTGGTTTTAATTGGGGTTTTTTTCGTTTCATTTTACTTAGTCAATCGAGTCCCTTTCCTCAATATGGACGTTTATTTGTAGTGGGGGGAGAGATATTTTGTTTAATTTTACTCACTGGATAAGATGTGTGATCAATCAGGGAACATCTTTTCAGTTTGTTTGTTTGTTTTTTGTTTTTCTTGGGTTTTTTTTTCTTTTTGAACCTTTAGAAGTGTTGGACATGTTTCTATCGATCAGTCCGTCTAGACTTTTTGGCAGCGGGTGTTGCATGCAAACAGGAGACGCTGACTCTACCTAGGCACCTGGTCTCGCCCCTCGCGGGGTCTGCTTTGGTTCATGGATTGAGAATATTACCTACCTGTGTACTAGTTATAGCCTTTCGAGCTTCTGTACAGTACAGGTTCTGACTAGCATGAGTGTGTGTATGTTCTTTATGTACTTGTGTCCGATCGGAATGAGGGACGTACTGTCCCTTGTCCCGACTGAATATAGGTACATATTCGTTTATCCAGACGGCTTAAGGGATGTAATGTCCCTTCCGCTGGGTTTAAACACGTTTAGTGTCGTGGTCGCTTGAACCTTTCTTGTGCTTATATATATATATATATATATATATCGCCCTCTTTTGGGCTGATCCGACATTGTCTGAATAGTGAACGTGGTTGTTTTCACCTCTTTTGTGCTTTTTATATTATTTTTTTCCGGAAAACAACATTGCATTCCTTTTTAGGGATCCGTTCCTATTCGTGAGAATATGGTGTATGCTACTGTGTGTATGTACTGTCAGATTAGCCGTATCATGAACTCAAACTCGATCGGACCCGGTCCCCTGGGCTGACAGCTTTTTCCATGTTTGATGCTGCTCCGCGGTCACTAGTCCTGCATGGACGCTTTAAGCTATGTGTTACTAATTTAACTTTGAATATATGAAAATTCTGTTTATATTTTTGGACCTGGACACTGTTTCCAGAAGCACACCTTGATATTCTAATAATATTTTTTCTGATTTGATACATTTGTGAGATGGGTCTTGTCTGAAACTCCCTCATAGGTACTTTTCTTTAGAACACTCTACTTTTTATCCTGGTTGGGGCGTTGTGCGGCCGGCATGTTCACAAAGGTACTTTTCAATAAAACACTCGCTGGCTGGGGTTGTTGAGCGGCTGGCGGGTGCATATTATTTTGGTGGTGATGGATGACCTGTGGTTATTGATTCGCATGCCGGCCATAACTCCAGTTGGACGACAGACCAGAGAGTGGCTAAGGAATACTTTGGGCAGTATACCCTGATAACAAATGAACCAGATGGCTTGAATAAATGTTCCGACACTCTTCATACGAATTAAAAATTCTAATTTCCATTTTTGTACTAGGTCCTCATTTTGAAGTCCTCACTTGGTACGTTTATGAGATAGGTTCTGCTTGATATTCCCTCACGGGTACTTTTTCTTAACACTCCCTATTTATTCTGATTGGATACGGAGGTCAATCGCCGAAACTAACGACGGTAGCTAGACTCGTTCTTTACACCTTATACTTTTTAATTTTTACAGTTTGTATTTTTAACCTCCCTTATGTGGGCCTCTCGTGATATGACTTTCTATTCACACTGACTCGCGCGTTGTCAGTTCAGTGAGTATCTCTCTTCAGGACGGACGTGGTTTTAATTGGGGTTTTTTTCGTTTTATTTTACTTAGTCAATCGAGTCCCTTTTCTCATTATGGACGTTTATCTATAGTGGGGGGAGAGGTATTTTGTTTAATTTTACTCACTGGATATATTAAGATGTGTGATCAATCAGGGAGCATCTTTTCAGTTTTTTTCTGTTTTTTTTCTATTTTTGAACCTTTAGAAGTCTTGGACATGTTTCTATCGATCTGTCCGTCTAGACTTTTTGGCAGCGGGTGTTGCATGCAAACAGGAGACGCTGACTCTACCTAGGCACCTGGTCTCGCCCCTCGCGGGGTCTGCTTCGGTTCATGGATTGAGAATATTACCTACCTGTGTACTAGTTATAGCCTTTCGAGCTTTAGTACAGTACAGGTTCTGACTAGCATGAGAGTGTGTGTATGTTTTTTTTGTTTTTGTTTTTTTATGTATTTGTGTCCGATCGGAATGAGGGACGTACTGTCCCTTGTTCCGACTGTATATAGGTACATATTCGTGTATCCAGACGGCTTAAGGGATGTAATGTCCCTTCCGCTGGATTTAAACACGTTTAGTGTCGTGGTCGCTTGAACCTTTCTTGTGCTTTTATATCTTTTTTTTCCAAGCGACGTGCATTCGCCCTCTTTTGGGCTGATCCGACATTGTCTGAATAGTGAACGTGGTTGTTTTCACCTCTTTTGTGCTTTATATATATATATATTGGATAGAAAAACATCGTGATGAAATCCCGTCCAGATTTACAAAAGACTTTATCATAGATGGTCTCAAACTTGTTTTAGAAAACAATCATTTCTTCTTCGATAATAAATATTTTCTTCAGATAAAGGGGACAGCGATGGGAACCAAAGTCGCACCTACTTACGCTACTCTTTTTATGTGATATTTGGAAGAAAAATTATTTTCTCGTACGGAAGATGTATTTGACGCGAACTTCGGAAATTGCATCCGGAAAAACTGGAAACGTTATTTGGATGATTGTTTCATTTTTTGGAATAGATCTTTGGATGACTTGAATAAATTTCATGATCTTTTAAACGGACTTCATACTAGCATTCAATTTACTATGGAACAGAGTGAAAAAGAGCTTCCTTTTCTCGATATATTGATAATTAAGGAAGATAACAGAATTACTACGGATCTGTTTTACAAAAGTACGGATACACACCAGTACCTTATATTCAGTTCCTGTCATCCATCTCACACAAAACGTAACATCCCGTTCAACTTGGCTCGACGAATTTGTACAATAGTTTCAGACCAACATCGAAGAGAAAAAAGACTAAAAGAACTAAAGTCTTTCCTACTTAAACAGAATTATCCCGTAAATCTAATTGACGTAGCCACAAACAGAGCAAAGGAAATACCGCTACCGGAACTTAGAGAGAAAAGCAGACGTAACACAAATAGCCATAAAATCATTCCATTTGTAACAACACACAATCCGAGAAATAAAAACGTATTCAAAACAGCAAAAACTTGTCTACCAATTCTTCATCAGTCCGACAATTTGAGGAGTCTCATCAACCAACAGGATATCATTAATAGCAGGAGACAACCACCTAATTTAAAAAGACTTCTCACCAAAGCCAGATTTACAACCGAAACGGAAACACACGTCGTTAGCCAATGCCAGGACCCTCGCTGTGGAACATGCCCGTACATTCAAACCGGTCAATCATTTACATTTAAAAATGGAAAAGTATTTCACGTAAACGCAAAAATGAATTGCAAATCCAAGAACTTAATTTACGTGATGACGTGTCCAAACTGCGGCAAAAATGATGTTGGACAAACGGGAACGAAATTGGCGGACCGTGTACGCGTACACAAACAACAGATCAGGGATCCATCCACTAGAAACACTCCTTGCAGCGGACATTTTGATATGTGTGGTGGGGGAAGTTTTTCTATTTTCCCCTTTTACAAAGTAAAAGAGGACAATGAACAATTACGTATAGCCAAAGAAGATTATTTCATAGAGATTTTCAAACCTAAATTGAATTGTTAAACTATGATTTCATTTCTTCTTTACATAAAGCTATTTATTATTGTTCTTAAAGCATCAATATACGTAAATAATAAGTGCACCAACGTCTGGGACATTTGTACGTGATGCGCCTAACTGTAACATTATGATGACGTCATAGACGCTGCCTATCTATTGTTCTTTTTTATTGTTATTGTTTATATTCATTGCAATTCTGAAGAGCCAACAGGCGAAAACGTTTAGTGCAATAAACAAATTTAATCGTCATTATGTCACTTTGATTTTGATTATATTGACTATACCGGGAATGGATATTTATTATTTACTGTGATTCGACTGGTATATGGACAAAAATGACGCAAACAAGAGCAAGAGCGGCAGCGGAGAATAACTTTGAAAAGTACTTAGAAGACATCTCAGGTAAACTTTCTACTTTAGATGAAAAATTTGAAAACATTTCTGAGATTGTTCATCGATTGGAGGAACGTATTGAAAGTTCGGACAATAAGCTTGATTTGATAATCAGAGATAACAACTTAAAGCAAACGTTCGATAAAGTTCCTGTGAGTGAAAATGAAGCAAATATAACATTCGACACAAACGCAAATCTTATATTGCAAAGGAGACAAACGCACGATAACAATGATGAAGCGTATCAAAAGCGCAGAGAAATAGGTCATTTCTGGAAAAAGATGTTAAATGAAAGAAAACAAGCTTACTGGAATGCTATTCGAAGCGAGAGTCTTGCGAATACTTACGAACAATGGCGACATAAGAAAGAGGTCATTCTACCGCGAAAATACAGAATTAAACCGATCAACAAAGAAAGCGACGAAGAAACAAAAATTAGAATGACTTTAGCTCTACAACGCTTCGACGCAGAAATCACACTTCTACGCATTCGAGTTCCTAAATACAAAGAAAGATTCGAAGAGTGTGATACCAAAATGCGCGAGGAAATCACGAAAAGATACAGCGACAACGTTCAATCTAAACTTCTAGAAATTTGGACGGTAGACGTTAACCGTGAAAGCGCCAAATCCGAATCTATCCTGGAGTCTAAAAAGAAATGGCTTGATGAATATGAACGCACATACGGCAAGGAAATCGTGAAAAACCGAAAGGTTAACCGTCAAAAGAAACGCGAATACAATGTTACTACAAATTCACAAATGGATTCCGAGCAAACGTACGCAAAGGTCTTACAAAGTGAGCGAGATGATAACGAGCGCGATCGTATAAACCGAAAGCGCTTTAATCGCTCAGATAGTAACACAGAAGATAATTTGGAATCACGTCCTAATCAGGAAAGCACATATGAAAGAAGAAATAACGGAAGGATGAGTGGTTACAAGCATAGAGAGAGAGAGAGAGGGATTCCGAGTCTCAGAACAAAACGGGAATGAAAATCTAAACAGGAATTGTACTGAACACAATCCTTCAGATCGTCATTTTTTGGAGAGACGCCAATTTCACAGGGGACGTCAGAAGACATTCATGTTCAAAAGATTCTAAAGGAAAAGGAACGCGTAGATGCGAAAATCATAAATATATCTCAAAGGGATCTTTCAGATACAGAAATAAAGCTTCTTTCCAAAGGTCTAAAATTTACACCAACTCCGAAAGGAAATAAAGTGGACTTGATAAAAGATACTGAAGAATTTTGTAGGAAATTGAGACTACGTGAATTTTTCCAAGATAATGACTACGACGATGGATCGCTGGTACGTAACAGAAGTAATTTCAAACCTAAAACGAATAGAGATAAAGATTTGGAGAATTATATCAATTGTCTTAAAAGCTCAGCTTCAACAAACCAAAACAATCAAAATATCAAAGATAATATTTCTAGGAGCGAACGTAGTGCAATCGAAACCCTTTCAAACGACGCAACTATCGTCATCAAAGAGGCTGACAAAGGTGGCGCAATTTGTATTATGGATAGGGAACATTATAAGAAAATGGTTATGGACCAACTTAATGATCGTAATTTTTATCACGAACTGACGTCACCGGAAGACGCAAGAACAATGAACAAAATTAAAAAATTCACTTCTGTTTACGCGGATTCTCTTACCGATAAAGAGATAGACTACCTAAACAATTTCGAAATGAAATCAAGTAATTTCTACGGCCTTCCTAAAATTCATAAGTCAAAAGAAATTCAACATGGAATTCAGGCCAAAAATGCAACTTATGTTAAGTTACCGCAACCCGGTGATTTAAAATTAAGACCGATCGTAGCAGGTCCGGCATGTCCCACGCACAGATTGAGCAATTTATTAGACATTATACTCAAGCCACTTTGTAAATTAGTCCCAAGCTACATCAGAGATGACATTGACTTCCTAAATTATATCCCAGATAGTGTCGATGCAAACACCAAATTGATAAGTTTTGACGTAACGAGCCTTTACACCAATATTCCTCATGACGTAGGAATGGAGTCTATCACATATTGGATAGAAAAACATCGTGATGAAATCCCGTCCAGATTTACAAAAGACTTTATCATAGATGGTCTCAAACTTGTTTTAGAAAACAATCATTTCTTCTTCGATAATAAATATTTTCTTCAGATAAAGGGGACAGCGATGGGAACCAAAGTCGCACCTACTTACGCTACTCTTTTTATGGGATATTTGGAAGAAAAATTATTTTCTCGTACGGAAGATGTATTTGACGCGAACTTCGGAAATTGCATCCGGAAAAACTGGAAACGTTATTTGGATGATTGTTTCATTTTTTGGAATAGATCTTTGGATGACTTGAATAAATTTCATGATCTTTTAAACGGACTTCATACAAATTTAATCGTCATTATGTCACTTTGATTTTGATTATATATATATATATATATATATATATATATATATATATATATATATATATATATATATATATATATAAATAATAAATATCCATTCCCGGTATAGTCAATATAATTAAAATCAAAGTGACATAATGACGATTAAATTTGTTTATTGCACTAAACGTTTTCGCCTGTTGGCTCTTCAGAGTTGCAATGAATATAAACAATAACAATAACAAAGAACAGTAGGTAGGCAGCGTCTATGACGTCATCATAACGTTACCGTTAGGCGCATCACGTACAAATGTCCCAGACGTTGGCGCACTTATTATTTACGTATATTGATGCTTTAAGAACAATAATAAATAGCTTTTTGTAAAGAAGAAATGAAATCATAGTTTAACAATTCAATTTAGGTTTGAAAATCTCTATGAAATAATCTTCTTTGGCTATACGTAATTGTTCATTGTCCTCTTTTACTTTGTAAAAGGGGAAAATAGAAAAACTTCCCCCACCACACATATCAAAATGTCCGCTGCAAGGAGTGTTTCTAGTGGATGGATCCCTGATCTGTTGTTTGTGTACGCGTACACGGTCCGCCAATTTCGTTCCCGTTTGTCCAACATCATTTTTGCCGCAGTTTGGACACGTCATCACGTAAATTAAGTTCTTGGATTTGCAATTCATTTTTGCGTTTACGTGAAATACTTTTCCATTTTTAAATGTAAATGATTGACCGGTTTGAATGTACGGGCATGTTCCACAGCGAGGGTCCTGGCATTGGCTAACGACGTGTGTTTCCGTTTCGGTTGTAAATCTGGCTTTGGTGAGAAGTCTTTTGAAATAAGGTGGTTGTCTTCTGCTATTAATGATATTCTGTTGGTTGATGCGACTCCTCAAATTGTCGGACTGATGAAGAATTGGTAGACAAGTTTTTAGTGTTTTGAATACGTTTTTCGGATTGTGTGTTGTTACAAATGGAATTATTTTATGGCTATTTGTGTTACGTCTGCTTTTCTCTCTAAGTTCCAGTAGCGGTATTTCTTTTGCTCTGATTGTGGCTGCGTCAATTAGATTTACGGGATAATTCTGTTTAATTAGGAAGGCTTAAGTTCTTTTAGTCATTTTTCTCTTCGGTGTTGGTCTGAAACTATTGTACAAATTCGTCGAGCGAAGTTGAACGGGATGTTACGTTTTGTGTGAGATGGATGACAGGAACTGAATATAAGGTACTGGTGTGTATCCGTACTTTTGTAAAACAGATCCGTAGTAATTTTGTTATCTTCCTTAATTATCAATATACCGAGAAAAGGAAGCTCTTTTTCACTCTGTTCCATAGTAAATTGAATGCTATAATAAAATAAAAACATACACACACTCTCATGCTTGTCAGAACCTGTACTATACTAAAGCTCGAAAGGCTATAACTAGTAGCCAGGTAGGTGATATTCTCAATTCATGAACCAAAGCAGACCCCGCGAAGGGCGAGACCAGGTGCCCAGGTAGAGCCAGCGTCTCCTGATTGCATGCAACACCCGCTGCCAAAAAGTCTGGACGGACTGATCGATAGAAACACGTCCAAGACCTCCACAGGTTCAAAACAAAAAAAAAGCTGAAAAGATGCTCCCTGATTGATTAAGATTGTGTGAGATGGATGACAGGAACTGAATATAAGGTACTGGTGTGTATCCGTACTTTTGTAAAACAGATCCGTAGTAATTTTGTTATCTTCCTTAATTATCAATATATCGAGAAAAGGAAGCTCTTTTTCACTCTGTTCCATAGTAAATTGAATGCTAGTATGAAGTCCGTTTAAAAGATCATGAAATTTATTCAAATCATTCAAAGATCTATTCCGAAAAATGAAACAATCATCCAAATAACGTTTCCAGTTTTTCCGGATGCAATTTCCGAAGTTCACGTCAAATACATCTTCCGTACGAGAAAATAATTTTTCTTCCAAATATCCCATAAAAAGAGCAGCGTATGTAGGTGCGACTTTGGTTCCTATCGCTGTCCCCTTTATCCGAAGAAAATATTTATTATCGAAGAAGAAATGATTGTTTTCTAAAACAAGTTTGAGACCATCTATGATAAAGTCTTCTGTAAATCTGGACGGGATTTCATCACGATGTATTTCTATCCAATATGTGATAGACTCCATTCCTACGTCATGAGGAATATTGGTGTAAAGGCTCGTTACGTCAAAACTTATCAATTTGGTGTTTGCATCGACACTATCCGGGATATAATTTAGGAAGTCAATGTCATCTCTGATGTAGCTTGGGACTAATATACAAAGTGGCTTGAGTATAATGTCGAATAAATTGCTCAATCTGTGCGTGGGACATGCCGGACCTGCTACAATCGGTCTTAATTTTAAATCACCGGGTTGCGGTAACTTAACATAAGTTGTATTTTTGGCCTGAATTCCATGTTGAATTTCTTTTGACTTATGAATTTTAGGAAGTCCGTAGAAATTACTTGATTTCATTTCGAAATTGTTTAGGTAGTCTTTCTCTTTGTCGGTAAGAGAATCCGCGTAAACAGAAGTGAATTTTTTAATTTTGTTAATTGTTCTTGCGTCTTCCGGTGACGTCAGTTCGTGATAAAAATTACGATCATTAAGTTGGTCCATAACCATTTTCTTATAATGTTCCCTATCCATAATACAAATTGCGCCACCTTTGTCAGCCTCTTTGATGACGAGAGTTGCGTCGTTTGAAAGGTTTTCGATTGCACTACGTTCGCTCCTAGAAATATTGTCTTTGATATTTTGATTGTTTTGGTTTGTTTGAGCTGAGCTTTTAAGACAATTGATATAATCCTCCAAATGTTTATCTCCATTCGTTTTAGGTTTGAAATTACTTCTGTTACGTACCAGCGATCCATCGTCGTAGTCATTATCTTGGAAAAATTCACGTAGTCTCAATTTCCTACAAAATTCTTCAGTATCTTTTATCAAGTCCACTTTATTTCCTTTCGGAGTTGGTGTTAATTTTAGACCTTTGGAAAGAAGCTTTATTTCTGTATCTGAAAGATCCCTTTGAGATATATTTATGATTTTCGCATCTACGCGTTCCTTTTCCTTTAGAATCTTTTGAACATGAATGTCTTCTGACGTCCCCTTTGAACTTGGCGTCTCTCCAAAAAATGACGATCTGAAGGATTGTGTTCAGTACAATTCCTATTTAAATTTTCATTCCCGTTTTGTTCTGAGACTCGGAATCCCTGTCCCTCTTTATGCTTGTAACCACTCATCCTTCCGTTATTCCTTCTTTCATATGTGCTTTCCTGATTAGGACGTGATTTCAAATTATCTTCTGTGTTACTATCTGATCGATTAAAGCGCTTTCGGTTTATGCGATCGCGCTCGTTATCATCTCGCTCACTTTGTAAGACCTTTGCGTACGTTTGCTCGGAATCCATTTGTGAATTTGTAGTAAGATTGTATTCGCGTTTCTTTTGACGGTTAACCTTTCGGTTTTTCACGATTTCCTTGCCGTATGTGCGATCATATTCATCAAGCCATTTCTTTTTAGACTCCAGGATAGATTCGGATTTGGCGCTTTCAAGGTTAACGTCTGCCGTCCAAATCTCTATAAGTTTAGATTGAACGTTGTCGCTGTATCTTTTCGTGATTTCCTCGCGCATTTTGGTATCACACTCTTCGAATCTTTCTTTGTATTTAGGAACTCGAATGCGTAGAAGTGTGATTTCTGCGTCGAAGCGTTGTAGAGCTAAAGTCATTCTATTTTTTGTCTCTTTGTCGCTTTCTTTGTTGATCGGTTTAATTCTGTATTTTCGCGGTAGAATGACCTCTTTCTTATGTCGCCATTGTTCGTAAGTATTCACAAGACTTTCGCTTCGAATAGCATTCCAGTAAGCTTGTTTTCTTTCATTTAACATCTTTTTTTCCAGAAATTACCTATTTCTCTCCGCTTTTGATACGCTTCATCATTGTTATCGTGCGTTTGTCTCCTTTGCAATATAAAATTTGCGTTTGTGTCGAATGTTATATTTGCTTCATTTTCACTCACAGGAACATTATCGAACGTTTTCATTAAGTTGTAATCTCTGATTATCAAATCAAGCTTATTGTCCGAACTTTCAATACCTTCCTCCAATCGATGAACAATCTCAGAAATGTTTTCAAATTTTTCATCTAAAGAAGAAAGTTTACCTGAGATGTCTTCTAAGTACTTTTCAAAGTTATTCTCCGCTGCCGCTCTTGCTCTTGTTTTGCGTCATTTTTGTCCATATACCAGTCGAATCACAGTAAATAATAAATATCCATTCGCGGTATAGTCAATATAATCAAAATCAAAGTGACATAATGACGATTAAATTTGTTTATTGCTCTAAACGTTTTCGCCTGTTGGCTCTTCAGAGTTGCAATGAATATAAACAATAACAATAAAAAAGAACAATAGATAGGCAGCGTCTATGACGTCATCATAATGTTACAGTTAGGCGCATCACGTACAAATGTCCCAGACGTTGGTGCACTTATTATTTACGTATATTGATGCTTTAAGAACAATAATAAATAGCTTTATGTAAAGAAGAAATGAAATCATAGTTTAACAATTCAATTTAGGTTTGAAAATCTCTATGAAATAATTTTCTTTGGCTATACGTAATTGTTCATTGTCCTCTTTTACTTTGTAAAAGGGGAAAATAGAAAAACTTCCCCCACCACACATATCAAAATGTCCGCTGCAAGGAGTGTTTCTAGTGGATGGATCCCTGATCTGTTGTTTGTGTACGCGTACACGGTCCGCCAATTTCGTTCCCGTTTGTCCAACATCATTTTTGCCGCAGTTTGGACACGTCATCACGTAAATTAAGTTCTTGGATTTGCAATTCATTTTTGCGTTTACGTGAAATACTTTTCCATTTTTAAATGTAAATGATTGACCGGTTTGAATGTACGGGCATGTTCCACAGCGAGGGTCCTGGCATTGGCTAACGACGTGTGTTTCCGTTTCGGTTGTAAATCCTGGCTTTGGTGAGAAGTCTTTTTAACTTAGGTGGTTGTCTCCTGCTATTAATGATATCCTGTTGGTTGATGAGACTCCTCAAATTGTCGGACTGATGAAGAATTGGTAGACAAGTTTTGCTGTTTTGAATACGTTTTTATTTCTCGGATTGTGTTGTTACAAATTGAATGATTTTATGGCTATTTGTGTTACAAATGTACGTCTGCTTTTCTCTCTAAGTTCCGGTAGCGGTATTTCTTTTGCTCCGTTTGTGGCTGCGTCATTTAGATTTACGGGATAATTCTGTTTAAGTAGGAAAGACTTAAGTTCTTTTAGTCTTTTTTCTCTTCGGTGTTGGTCTGAAACTATTGTACAAATTCGTCGAGCCAAGTTGAACGGGATGTTATGTTTTGTGTGAGATGGATGACAGGAACTGAATATAAGGTACTGGTGTGTATCCGTACTTTTGTAAAACAGATCCGTAGTAATTTTGTTATCTTCCTTAATTATCAATATATCGAGAAAAGGAAGCTCTTTTTCACTCTGTTCCATAGTAAATTGAATGCTATAATAAAATAAAAACATACACACACTCTCATGCTAGTCAGAACCTCTACTATACTAAAGCTCGAAAGGCTATAACTAGTAGCCAGGTAGGTGATATTCTCAATTCATGAACCAAAGCAGACCCCGCGAGAGGCGAGACCAGGTGCCCAGGTAGAGCCAGCGTCTCCTGATTGCATGCAACACCCGCTGCCAAAAAGTCTGGACGGACTGATCGATAGAAACACGTCCAAGACCTCCACAGGTTCAAAACAAAAAAAAAATAAAAGCTGAAAAGATGCTCCCTGATTGATTAAGTAACATATTATCAAGTTAGCAAAATCAAACAAAACACCGCCTCCCCCACTCTAGATAAACGTAAGGGACATGATTGACTAAGTAAAATGAAACGAAAAATCCCCCAATCAAAAACACGTCCGTCCCGAAGAGAGACACTCACTAAACCGACAACGCGCGGGTCAGGTGAATAGAAAGTCATATCACGAGAGGCCCACACAAAGGAGGTTAAAAATACAAATCGTACAAATTAAAAATTACAAGATGCAAAGGACGATTGGGGGATTTTTCGTTTCATTTTACTTAGTCAATCGAGTCCCTTACTTTTATCTAGAGTGGGGGGAGGCGGTGTTTTGTTTGATTTTACTCACGGGTACTGTTTCTTAACACGCCCTATTTATTCTGATTGGATACGGAGGTCAATCTCCGAAACCGACGACGGTAGCTAGAAACGTCCTTTGCTCCTTGTAATTTTTAATTTTTACGGTCAACAATAATTTTGATATATGTATATATAATATATATATTCACAGTTTGTATCAAATATTATAAAAAGAACAAAAATCATAACTAAATAAAGGTTCTTTTTCATTCATGATTTGGTAAACAAACGCACATGTGTATAGCAGACTATTCCTGCCTCCAATTCAAGCCGTCATACACGATTACGCGCTGTTAGTCACTTGAAAGTGTTCAATTATCCACGTTCATAATGGATATTTGAACGGAACATCATATCTATACATGAGATCAACCTTGTATTTGAAATTAATGAAATATTAGCACGACCTAAAGTAAGTTACTTTTTGTAGAATTTCAGAAAGACTGTATACGTGGTTTACTACATGTTTCGTAGTAATTACACGATGCAAAGTTCATTCAAGCGATTGGCTGATCGTGATAGCGTGCTCACTCTGACTTTAGTAAACTTGACATATTTCTACATACTGTATATGCAAATAACAATTTCCGACGTTTACCGAAATCGTGTGTACCAGAAAGTAAAAACATCCATAAAACAGACATGTGAGAGAAAATGTTTGCAAATAATATATAAATGTTCAAATAGTGGTACTTAAAAGCTATTTACGGTAAAACTTCATTATTGACAGTTTAATGCCTGTTAAACCATTTGTACCTCTAGCTTGCTAAGGGTCCGTCGATGCTGACGCTGGTGCTCTATTGTAAGTGCTGTTGAGATTATTGCCAGGATCTTCTTCAACTTTAAAGGTATTCAATGGGTAATGAAGGAAATTATGCCAAAAACATTGAAATGTTAAACGTCTTCAAATTCATTAGCATCATTTTAGAGCAGATACATTTACAGCATGGGCCAGACATGCACGTTTCGGGTATTTATCCCTCGACAGTGATCCGTAACCTAAACAATGTAATATGGCCAAAATCTGTGAAAATTATATCCTAAATATACCGAAAGACGTAGCAAAAAGAGTGGGAAATGATGCTACAGGACCCAGGTTTTTGAAATTTGAGAAAATTGTGTAAACAGACATTTCGAAATGCGTTTGACAAAACGACCAACCGAAATTGATCGATCTTGGCTACATGTGCCCTCGGGGACTCCTGGTCCACCAGCAGTGACACTCACCAAGTGTTACAAATGTTTAACGTCTTCAAAATCATTAGCATCATTAAGTAAGTTTATTCATCATTGAATA
This sequence comes from Pinctada imbricata, assembly GCA_033119305.1. Taxonomy (NCBI): domain Eukaryota; kingdom Metazoa; phylum Mollusca; class Bivalvia; order Pterioida; family Pteriidae; genus Pinctada; species Pinctada imbricata. The sequence continues at coordinate 27,707,025 of VSWD01000003.1, read as the reverse complement.
TCTAGTATCTGTTTTATATGATATTTAAAAAAAACTGTTGTACTAGCCTAGTATATATCGAAATAAGAAATAGTTTGAAAAGGGCCATTTTAGGAGTCATCTTCTCTTGTTGAAAAAAATTGGGAAAATGAACTATAATTGCAGAAAAAAAAACTAATTGGTGAACTTTTGATTTTTCAGCGAAATTTGATGAAAGAAATTTTTTAGAAATTTTTTACCAATCGATATTTGATGCCCCATTGTTCTGTTGAAAATTTTTGGAGAAATTGAAGAGATCAATGTAAACTGTAATGGCCCGTAACTCTTAAAGTAACAGATTTTTTCAATATCTAAATTGGTCAGAAATTTTCAATTAATTTTACATCTTAACTATTTTAGGTCTCAGGCGTCCATAAATGGGTGGCCCAATTACCTCTCATTACCCATTGAATACCTTAAAACTATAAGGAATGAGACAACTGTTAAAGTATGCCTTCTGCATTAATCTGTCAATCAATTATGTAATAATTTAATACATTTTTATATACAAGGGAAGAAGGGTGGTGGGAAAAGCTAAAAAAAGAATAATAAAAAAAAATCAGCGGTACTTATCTTATAAATATACAATACATTATAATAATGCAAAGAATACACATTTTGTACAGTAGAAAGGGTCATAAATCGTCTAAGAACACTTTTCATTTTTCTAATGATTTATTCCTCCCATTCATGATTTTCAACTAACTGGTGAATTATTAAGTTAGAAAGCCTAACAGATGTACATGCTGCTCTTGATAGTTTAAATTACACTGTACATAGCATATTTCTAATCAAACATTCAACTTTTTTACAGACATTCCAGTCTTTGTAATGGTCACCCACATCGATGCAGCATTCAACCCAAAGGAAAATTTTCAGTTGAAGAGGGTGTTTCATGAGGAGAAATTCAAGAATGTTGTAGAAAACGTGCATGATAATCTTCATATTGAGAGAAGAAATATCCTTCTTCAAAGCAATTACAATGACAATGACCAGATTTTAAGATGGGAGAATGACTTACTAACACTATACAATCTATGGTACATCGTATCTAACATCAGATCGTAATACTTATTTCTTACACAATCAACGAAAAGTTCTTTGACGAGTCTAAAAAGGAGACTTAAATGCACTGTAATGCACTGTGAATGTTTTTATGGAGTTATACATTTTTTGGACGATTGAATATCTGAAGGAGATTTGTTTCATTCTAAATGATAAGTACACAGACGCAGGCTATAAAATAAACAAACAATTTTATGTTACCCCATTCCCTTTATCATGTTTATGCGTATTTTCTTCTTCATATGACATTTGATATAGTAACCGTAATATATATGAAAGAACATGTTTTTGTACTTAATTGTTCAATCTTTGTTCGTGACAAAAGTCGATTATGCACTTTGAACGAATTAGCAGCAATACATTGCAAATTTTTGAACATTTCATCGAGTTCGTTGGAAAAGAAAATTACATACAAATTAAATATAATTTTCGTACCCTAAACATGAAACTAATGTGTTTGGATTTTTGTTTAGAATTTGTTGAATTTTGTATTTATCCAAAGAAAGGAAAGAAACTTCAGCATGTTATTTGTACCTGGTCTCACTTCGAATTGTTGTTCATTCCGGGGTTCGCAACCGTTCCGATTGGAATTCTTACGATTTAGCCTTTCTTTTCCGACTTTGAGACTGAATAACTGTTAAGTACTTCTTTGATGTTTATTACAATGACTACATGCACAGTGAAACATACATAATACTTAAACCAACAGTGCTCTTACGATGTCTTATAAACCAAATATATAACTAAACTAGATCATGAAACTCCAAATATCCCAAAATAATTATCAATAGACATAGAAATAATTTAACATTGAAAGCAAAACATTCATATGGAGGATATCCTATACAGTAAAAACAAAGAAACTTATATCAGTAAATGAAAAGAATGGACACATATCTAGAGACAATAAACACGACGGGCAACAGTTTTGCATAGTCCAGTGTAAGGACTTAATTTTGTACGTACCACTATTCAATGCACACGCTGTCATTATCGAAAACAGCAACGTCTATTCTTAAAAATATGCCGATGGGGATTATCATTGTCAATTATGTAAATGCATGTAATACAAAGCTGTCTTGTATGTTCCTTTTTTAAAGCATGCAAACACAATTTTATTAGAAAAAAGACAGTTAATGGAAATGGTAAATGTTTCATCTAGAAGCAGCCGCAGTCTGGAGAATAATCAACTAACTTTATTTAATCTCCTTCACTTTGTGCATAATTTCTATATTATATGATGTAAGAAATAAAAAAAACCCGTTATGCTGTAAAATACAATAGGTCCGTTTTGTTCATTTTTTTCCTACATTGTACATGACAGTTCGTTGGTTTGTCATTTTTTGGATAACATCAAGAAACAAGAGGCCCAAGGTGGCAACATCGCTCTTCTGAGTTCGGACGAAGAACAAAACTAGTAAAGGACATTGACGGCTTGAGTCTTAGTTTCCTATAATATTTCGTGAACTTCGATCCAGCAGTTAAGGGGAAGTAGAAATTGTTTCAAGCAGAGCTCTTGTCAACCTTATTGTAGAAAAATCGACACGGACAACTCGTATTTTTAAGAGCAAAATAAGCACTTGCTTCCTGTAAAATTTAATGAATTGAGTACAACTATTGCAGGGAAGATGTACAAAATGTGTCAGCCAACAAGAACCCTGAGTTGCAATACGACTGATCAGCACGAAAAACAAGAACATGTTAACTTAGATGATTTTAGTACATGGTTTCCTAAAATTCATTTGCAGTGGTTGCGGAAGCGATATCAAAAATGCGTCAGCAAATCTGAGCCCTTGGCGACCATATTTGTTGACTGATCGGCATGGAGAAACCAAACTTGGTAGAGGATCTAGGATACTTGCATCTTCTACGGTTTGTGAAATTTTGTTCAGCGGTTACAGAACAGATGTCGGAAATACGTAATACACTTAGAGCCTTCTGTCTCTTTCAATCGATTGGCACAAAAACAATAACTTGGTAGAAAACCTTAATGTACTAGCTTCCTATAAGGTTTTGTGAAATTATAAGAGAAAGGAGGGGATCTCCAACAACACCTAGTTGCAGCATCAACAGCAACCTCCCAAAACACCCACTTTAAAACACAAAAATGACACGCACAGAAAGAGACGCAGTAGTACAATGAACGTCAAATCACAGAAAAACATAAAACACAAATGACTACACATAAACCAACGAGACCAATGGGCAAACGGTGCCGACTTAGGACGGCCATCTGCCTCGTCAGTAGCAGACGGTGTGGTTATGTGCAGTTGTTACAAAAGAGATATAGTCATCAAATCAGAGACTGTTGGTCATATTTCGATCGATCGATCATCACGATAAACAAACACTTGGTAGAGATACCTGAGTTATTGCTGTCTTTAAAACTTTGTGAAATTCTGTGTAGCGAGTTGTCGAAAATGTTCAATCGATCGGCAAAAAAAAAACAACATATGTGGATGATCTTGAGTACTTGCTTGTAGTAAGGTTTCCTGAAATTCTGTGAAGCTGTTTACAACAGTTATCTAAAATGCAAAAATAAAAAAAAACCATCAGAGCCTTCGGCGGTAATACTAGTAAATCAATAGACCCAAACTTGATAGAGGACCCAGAGTTCTTGCTTTCTCTAAAGTTTGGTTAAATTATGCATGTGCAGCGACTGTAGGGAAGATGTCAATAAGATTCCTCAGCGGATTTCTGTAAAATTTCCTGAAATCTTGTCCCGCAGTTTGAGCGGTGATGTTGAAAATGCGTTAGCCAATCATAGTACTCGAGGGTCAATTTTGTTTACCGATTTGCACGAAAAATATACACTTGAAAGAGAACATCCAATTCTTGTTTCTTCTATGGTTCATGAAATTTTTGTACAGTTCTTGCAGATGGAATGTCGAAAATGAATAGGACAATTTGAGTCCTAGGCCGCCATATTTCTGACCGATCGGCACCAAAAACTTAAACTTGGTAGATGACAGTTAGATAATTGTGCCCCACTCCTTGCCGACTTCTTCCTTTACTCCTACGAAGCTGAATTCATTCAATCTTTGGTCTCTGAAGGGAAAAGATACTTTGTTTCTTACTTCAACTTCACTTAAAGATACAAAGACGATGTGTTGTCCATCATTAATAACAACATTATACCCAAATAGGATGCGGATTACCTCAGAAGTATCTATCCTTCGGAGCTTGAAGAAAAAAAAATACAAAGACAAATAATTCAGCATCCTATTTGGGCATAATGTTGTCTTACGACACTGATGATCACATGAACACCTCACTCTATGATAGACGTGACGACTTCAATTTCAGCATTACAAACTTTCCTTTTCTGAGTAGCAACATCCCTTCATCGCCTGCTTATCGCGTGTTCATATCTCAGTTGATACGCTATTCCAGAGCATGTACCAAATATACGGATTTTGTTCTGAGAGCTAGGCGTCTTTAAGATAAGCTTCTCAGTCAGGGATATGTTTGTGACCGACTAACATCGTTACTGAGGAAGTTCTACGGTCGATATGGGGAACTCGTCATACACTATGATGTCCCACTCTCCAGAATGGTAGATAATATTCTATCATGGACCATTTGAACCATCAAACCAAAGATTGTACTCTATGTCTTCATTTCTGCATAAACACACAAAATTGGACACTTATTCTATATATATGCGCTTTCAAAGCCAAAGAATAGAACAAAGGAAGCGCCCGTTTCTATTTATAAAGCGAATCCGTTCACCAGTGCGGGGGGAGTTAATTTTAGAAAGGAACAGCTAGAGTTTCCCATGACAACGTCACGTTTATTCAGTATTACTGATATGTCATAAATTAATGCATTATGACATATCAAGTATTACAAATTAGAAATTCAGCAAAGAAATAATGACTAAATATGACAAAATAACTTGTTTTTACTCTCTAGATGTTGACTGTTTGGAACTAGTTTTGTTTGCGAAATGTATTCCCATTTAGTATCCGTTTGACTCAGTTGCAGCGCGGTGAAATCATGAAATGTTGACAGCGTTATTCCATGGATTTTTCTGATACTGTACTGTTTATGGGTTGTATATTTTGGAATTATTACAAGCAACGCTGAATGTTACAAGAAATCTCCATCCGAAATATTCCGTTGAGTGTTGGATTTGACATCAATCGACAGAGAGCTATTGTAGCTGCGCCTGCCTCTGTCGGTTGTTTTGATGTCGTATTCTGTAATCGTCAAGACACAGTCGCTGAAAGAGGTAAGGGATTAATGGGGACGATTTGACTCTCTATATGAAAATGTTCCAACTTTCAATATGTATTTATACTTGTTGATATTATGCAATTCAAATTCATCCGCGATCCTGGGCGTCATTACGTCACACTGTTATTGATACGGAAATCAATAACAATCGTCCTGAAAAGCTTTATCTCGGGCAATTACAGTGGTTGTGCATATATCAACTATGAGATTTCAATGGGAAACCTATCTAACATGATAAATTCTTCTGCAGAAATCGTGATTCATTAGGTGTCGTAGCTTAAGAGGAGTTTGCATTCTCCATGAACGACACACCACTTTACGCATACCTTGTCAATTTTTGTCTAATTTGTAAAATATGTGCTGTTGCCACATGTTTCATCATGCTGCTCCAAGAACTGTGATATTACGCCGATAAATAATCATTTAATACACTTAAATGTAAGGAAGTAAGTGAATTAATGAAAAAAATTAATTAAACATACCAATACAGATGACTGTTATTAGACGGTATAGGAAATTTAACCAGTAGTTAGATGTCCGTTGCTAGTCATAATCAAATGTATTAGATCAATTTTTTGAATGAATATGCCCCATAATCAAATCTGTTAGAGCATTTTCCGAAATAATATGCCCTATGAAGAAAAAAGCTAGGGTTAAGTACCCGAAAGACTCGTGTTTTCATAAGCTTCGAGAAATTTCAGATTTTTTGGATGTTATATATGGAAAACTACTACAGAAAGTTGATGAAAAGTTAACATAAGTTTACATTCAATAAGTGTTTTGTGGAAATTCAAAAGAGAAAGTCGAAGAAATATAACTTTTATGGATTATTTATTAATTTGTTGATCTGTATGATTAGATTTTACAAATGTTTATGTGAAATAACAACGACCTAAATGACGTTTATACATATGTAGCATGTTAGAAAATTTTGACAGCAAACTGAATAAGATGTAGAGGAGTAATTGGTGAAGATACATGTAGAAGGAGAAGTTTCGATGATGAATAGTATAGAAATGAGAGTTAAATAGTCAGAGACAGAAATATTAGGAATATAGGGGAAATTAAGGAGTGACAAAAGGCGCAAAAGAAAATGATATTTAGATGATATTATATACAGTGATTTGTTCGATGGGTTATATTGTGAATCTGAATAGGGAAGTATAGATATGTAGAGAGGAGTTACTAGAGGACATCTTAGATCTTACCCTAGGTTTACATTATGTTTCCGGCGACCATGGCAGTCACAGCGGCCAAAACGTAGCACATCGTTTGATTTTTGTCAGTTTTTATCTTGGTATTCAAGTTCTGTTAGGTCTCGTTACGTTCTTGCACGGCCTATCAAGGTATCCTTGACGAGCCGCGGCTCCTGAATCCCGGAGACCTGAGGGCGCACTACGTTTCAACCTACGGCTTGTTACGGACGTGTGTACGTTTCCTCACAACCTGCCACGTTCTGTTAAGGTCTGTCACGGTTTGCTACGATCCAGTCAAGTTCGCCACGTCTATCAAGTTCTGTCAAGGTCCACTACGATTAATCTTGACCGCCGGGAAAAGGAGACACGAAAAGCTGCATAAAACGGTTTGGCTTGTTATACTTCTTGTGTGACCGTGCCTACCGTGCAAGGCCGTAGTAGAACTTGAAATATGGATCACTGACGAGGGTTTAATACCCGAAACGTGCATGTCTGGTCCATACTGTAAATTTATCAGGTTTTAAATGATGCTATTGAATTTAAAGACGTTTAACATAAACCGTAACAAGCCGGGACATACCATGACGAAACAGCTAACACATCCCTTAGCAGCTCGCCGTGAGAAATCGTGGCACACCTTCATAAAACGTACATCTGCCCTAAAGCAGCCGCAGCTAAACGGGACATGAACGTGGCAGACCGTACCTAAACTTCCTTATGATAGTAATTTGTCGAATCATACTTTTGCTTCCAATTCCACTACGGACACTGTCCAAAGTTTTGTTACGGTTTGTTACGTTCTGTCACGTTGCCTTGCGTTCGACCCGTTTTGCTACGGTTTCTAAAGTAGGCCATTTGCACCGTGGGCTGCTGTGACAGATGTTTTGACAGTTTAAACATTTGCCCCGTTAGCCTCGACAACCACGGCTAGTTACGTTTGTCGATTCCGTTCCCCTACTATGTCTCACGGTCACCTCGTTTCGTCCACGGTGGCTTGAAACGTGACCTCCATGGCCGCCGGGAACATAGTGTAAACGGGGGATTAAGTACAGATCGGTGCGGGGGAATTTGCTCTTTTTTTAAATTGAGGAGAATTAATGATTGTGAGGAGGTTATCAGTTACTCTTACATAGGAAGATGAAGAGGGATATTTATTTTCGGAGAGTTCGGTATGGAAAAATAGAGGCTTAATGGGGTCTTATTCTCCCGGGAAAAAATAAAAGTATATTGCTAAATTTTGCTCAAGGAATCAATTGTAGTCTTCCTTTATTTTTACTTAACTCTTAGGTGCCTGATTTCGCTTCATTTCACATATACAACTCGTTGATACAACATGTACCTATTGTTGGTTTGACATAACAGGTCTGAACAATTACTGGTCGACTTCTCTGTATAGTATTTGAAGCCGGGAAATACTGAGTACTATTTTTGGAAACTCTCCGAGTTTTCTCGAGTGAAATGGCGTTTTTCGTATTTGACACACCTCCAGAAATTGTAAATAAATACCACGAACTTCTATTTACTTTATCTAGTACTGTTTTAAAATGCTTTGGTATAAATCTGGACAGGTTAAATCTAATTCCATTAGCAATACACGATTCATTAATATATTTTCAAAAAATCTACCGAGGGATTTCATCATACAGTACTCATTCAAAAAATTTTAACAGCTACATCATATACATGTATCAACCCTGATAAGTAACACGCTTATATCGGTACGACTGAAATAAGACTTTGTACTGTGATGTGTTTAATAGAGCTCCAATGGTTGATACAGAGGGGGTTTCCACGTCGACTGGGGGACGAATGTGTCGGTGTCCTGCTTATCGTTTAGAGATATTTTTTTACAAACCCCCCATACCAGTAACGTTTATGTATTTCAAGAAATATTAGAGACATTCAAAAGGGAATAAAACAAGAGGCCCAAGGGGGCCACATCGCTCACCTGAGTTGCAGAGAAAGGGTAAAAGTCACAAAAATACTTCTACAGATCAAAGCGCTTGACATCCATATTTGTTGACCTATCGACAAGAAAAACACAAACTTGGCAGAGGACATTGAGTACTTGCTTGCTGCAAGGTTTCGTGAAATTATGTGCAATGGTTGCAGAGGAGATTTCGAAAATGTGTCAGCCAATCAGTGTCATCGGCGGCCATATTTGTTGACCGATCAGCACAAAGTACACAATCTTGGTAGAGGATCTTGACTACTTTCTTCCTGTTAAGTTTCATGAAATTCTATGCAGTGGTCTTTTTGCAGAGAAGAAGTTGAAAATGTGTTAGCCAATCAGAGCCCTCTGCGGCCATATTTGTTGACCGATCGGCACAAAAAACACAAACTTGGTAGAGAACCTTGAGTACTTCCTTCCTGTAAAGTTTCATGAAATTCTGTGCTGCGGTTGAAAAGAAGATGTCGAAAAATGTGTCAGCCAATCACAGCCCTTGGCGGCCATATTTGTTGACCGATCGGCTCGAAAAACAAAAACTTGGTAGAGGACTTCCTTCCTGTAAAGTTTCATGAAATTCTGTGCAGCGGTTGCAGAGGAGATGTCAAAAATGTGTCAGCCAATCACAGCCCTCGGTGGCCATATTTGTTGACCGATCGGCACGAAAAACCAAAACTTATTAGAGGCCTTGAGTACTTCCTTCCTGTAAAGTTTCATGAAATTCTGTGCTGCAGTTGCAGAGGAGATGTCGAAAATGTGTCAGCCAATCACAGCCCTCGGCGGCCATATTTGTTGACCGATCGGCACGAAAAATAAAAACTGGGTAGAGGACCTTGAGTACTTCCTTCATGTAAAGTTTCATGAAATTCTGTGCAGCAGTTGCAGAGGAGATGTTGAAATTGCGTCAGCCAATCAGAGTCCTCGGCGGCCATATTTGTTGACTGATCGGCACAAAAAACACAAACTTGGTAGAATACCTTGAGTACTTCCTTCCTGTAAAGTTTCATGAAATTCTGTGCAGCGGTTGCAGAGGAGATGTCAAAAATGTGTCATCCAATCACAGCCCTCGGCGGCCATATTTGTTGACCGATCGGCACGAAAACACAAACTTGGTAGAGAACCTTGAGTACTTCCTTCCTGTAAAATTTCGTGAAATTCTGTGCATTGGTTGCAGAGGAGATGTCAAAAATGTGTCAGCCAATCAGAGCGTTCGGCGGCAATATTTGTTGACTGATCGGCACGAAAAACACAAACTTGGTAATGGACCTTCAGTACTTTCTTCCTGTAAAGTCTCATGAAATTCTATGCAGCGGTTGCAGAGGAGATGTCGAAAACGTGTCAGCCAATCAGAGCCTGTGGCGGCCATCTTTAATTTCAGATCGGCGCGAAAACACAAGCTTGGTAGAGGGCATTGAGTACTTGCTTCCTGTGAAGTTTCGTGAAATTCTGTGCAGCGGTTGCAGAGGAGATGTTGAAAATGTTAAAAGTTTACGCCGGACGGACGACGACGACGGACGGACGGCGCGCTATGACAATAGCTCACTTGAGCTTCGCTCAGGTGAGCTCAAAACCTATTTACTTCAATACATAATTGTGCAAAATCACATCTCGCACGTATGAGTGAAATCGAAAGTAAGCATGCTACTTGTAATAGGGATATTGAAGCCCCGACCCTGAAAATAAAATAAAGCATCATGATCATTCTGTCCTTTCTTTCTTTGTCTGACTTTCTCCATGTCTTACATATTACAGATTCAGACGAATACATCTTATTTTGACAATCACACGGAAATATCGTTGCTGGCAAGGTCGATTACAAAAAGAGAATTTCTTTTAATTATCTGTTGTTTAAAGCTCATTTAATTATCATTTTTCTTTGTTTCTTTATTTCTTGGCTTGTCAGTTGGAATATAGAACAAACCCTCGACTAGAGGGATCTAGAGCTTCGTACGTCTAATAATGAAAATCGGGTGATCCCTTCTTGAAAACTTCTGGACCGCCTATGAATTAATAGAAAATTCATTTCTTTCGATGAAAGCCGTGAACGGTACGGGTACGCAGCCTAAATTCATTACAGTGGCGCCATCTACAATACAGTCTGTGTTTCACAATTTAATTGAAATTGCACATTATAGATTTGTTGAATTTGTCAGTATCTGTATGTTCCATCTTAAATGTCCATCTGTATGATTTTCTCAAAATCACGATCAATGACCCCTTTTAACACAGATAAATGAATGTATGTAGTTTTCTTCAAAATTACATTTCATGAGTGCAAAGAAAATAAAAAAAAATTGAAGGGTCAGGCATACATGTACAATGTAATAAAATATAATATACAATCATGTATTTGATCTTGGCATATTTTCGATATAAAAAAATATGCCATCGACGTGTAGCAAGCGGGTAAATGATGAGTAAGCACAAAAAGTCGCATGTTTTGTGGCAAAGGAATTTATTACATGTATCGACATCAAGCGCAGATCTAGAAGGGGACACAGGAGTCAGGAGCAAGTCACTAGAATTCTCCCTATACCGTTTCGTTGAATGCAGAATTCCCCATTTGTCGAATATTTTCATTAGTTTGACTCAAAGGCTGTACCTCTCTCCCCCTGACGGTTTGGACTAACTCCCTGGGAAAAATTTCCCATGGGCATAAATTTATCCATCTATCCTCCGGTACGTCTATCCAAGAAAAGAAATTAGGCAGATAATTATATTAAATTCCGCATTACAAGTTGCGATGTATATTATCGACCGTACTTTCGTATTCGAATAAATCTTAGATTAGATCGTTTATTCGTGCATGAATGTGCCTGTCGACAACTCACCAGACGATGCCTGCAATTTACACGGTTTTCATGTGTTGAATCACAAAAAGACAACAGTAGATTCCAAGAACATTATCTAAGAATAAGAGATTATTGATAAACCAAGAAAAACTTCCTATAGTTTTATCCCAGAGCATTTTAAAACAATACTTCCAAAAGTAAACACAAACACGTGTTGTTTTTTACAATATCCGTAGGTGTGGCAAAACGCCATTTCACTAGAGAAAACTTGGAGAGTTGCCAAAATAGTACTCGGTATTTTTCGGCTTTAAATACCATGTAGAGTAATCGACCAGACCTGTATAATGATTAACTTTGAAGGTTCCTCTTAATTGTTCGCCCAAACCGAGGTAAGAATTAATTTGCCATTTCTTTTGTGACATCTCATCACTCTTTTTTAGACCAAAAACGACTGAGTGTTTCTTCTGAAGCCCTCAGCCTTTTAGCTGACATGGGAAACATGCAAGTGATCTCGTAAATTACATATTTGATCTGCATCATAAATACATTTAGGACAATTCCAGCACAGCATGAGAGTATGTATCATTTGGGAATTTCATTGCCTTCATTTTACGGTGACCTAATTCTAAGTCGGCACCGGTTGCCCATTGGTCTCGTTGGTTTATGTGTAGTCCTTTGTGTTTGATGTTTCTGTGTGTGCGTTGACGTTCCTTGTCCCTTATGCGTCTCTTTCTGTGCTTGTCTTCTTTGTGTTTTTGCATTGAGTATTTTGGTGTTTTGCTGTGGATGCTGCAACCTGGTGTTGTTAGAGATCCCCTCCTTTGTCTAATAAACAATATCAGATGGATCAAAGGCAGATAAAACTTCAATCACAAATGTAAGAAAATAGTCGGTCTCCTGCTTTTCCAAGGATATGATCCTAAAATCATTAAAAATATTGTGTATGGTACAGTTTTTTTTTTGTACCTCCAGTGTCTTTCCAAATGTTGCACTTTGGCCAATCATGACAACGGGACTCCATGACAGTCCGTATTCAAATATCGTCAGAGAAGACTCGGTCCTGATCATCTGTCCTATCTGAAAGTTCGCCAGACTTGGAATAGCTTCAGCAAGACTGTTATACGCATGCCATAGATTTTTCTATATCCATTTGCATAAAATCTGTGTTATAAAAAGGCCGCTGCGTTTAAGTATTATTTGCGATGTCACATTACAGTGAGATGTTTTATGTTTATTCAGCAATTGTGTGTTTATGGAGACGTCTATGTATCCGGATAAGTGGGAGGGTTGTGCAAACGTAATCCGGATAACTACATCATTTGCTAGTAGTAGATGGCCGTCCTGAGTCAACATCGGGTGCACATTAATAATTTAATTTTGCATGTAACAAGGATTTTCATTGGCTTAAAAGTTGAGGTTATTTTCCATAACCTGAAAAATATTAGGACACGCCCCCTTTTCTGGAACTACTTCCAAAATTAGGCAAAATGGCGGATCCCGTAAACTTGATGCACTGACTTTTACCTCGAGAACGAAGACTAACTACAAAATACACGTCATTTATACTATTTTCATCTGTAGATATACAAACATAATCGATTGTGGCAATAAATAAACGATTAAATGAAGTACTTACCACGAGATTTGTAGGTAAACATATCGTGTCGGTGCGATGATAGATCACGCTGATGAAATTAAAGATTGCATTTTAATTAATCTACCACTATCAAGCATGTACCTGATTGTCAGATGCTTTGCCATCACATCCAGAGTCATTCTTTTTTCATCGTTTGAAATATATCAAATGACTCGGGCTGAAATGTATGAAAACAAATGCCGGCGCCGTTCAACTACAAGCCTCCATTCTTGTACTGTCGGCTGTTGTTATTAGCAACGAGGGAGATAATCCCAAGGCAGGAACTTTGCATTGAGCATTTTAACGATATTCCAAGATCTAATACGATACACATAATGTATTATATAACCTAAAATTAAATTATAAGGAATGATTCTAAAATTCTTTTTGGTTATGGGAACTAACCTCAAAAAGCCGATGCACAAACGTGGTAACGCTTGTGCATCGGCTTTTTGAGGTTATTTCCCATAACCAAAAAGAATTTTAGAATCATTCCTCAAGTATCCTTCCTCTTATGTGCTGTCATTAATGTTTGAAGTTTCCTTGTGTCTGTTTCGACTGTTTTGTACGATGTTCTTGTGCATACTATTGTGTCTTTTGCAGTTTTTAGTTTTGTCTGGTGTGTTTAAGTGTCGCTTTCCTTTGGGTTTGTTCCACTGGGTGAGTACAACGTAGTCATGCTGGGTATCCTTCCCTTTTCTATGTAATTCAACAATACGCGTGATAATGACGAGATTGTGTATGTTTGAGCTTTGCTGATAAATGAAAGGACTTCTAGCAACAGACAGAATATCGTATCACAACTAGTCACGGACATAAAAGGTTAAAATCAATGTTCTCCCTATCTTTAATCACTTTTATGAAGCTAAAGTTTAAGGAAATTATCATTTTCATAAATGAACCATTTGATAAAACATTGTAGGATTTAACATACTATTAGTCATGTTTGATGCATTTTTTTCCTTTCAAAAAATTGTCAGAATAATCTACTAGTATTCCTAAGCCGATCTAAACTCTGTCGTTAACATAGTAAACATGGCCTCCAAACTAGTATAGATATAACATGTATAAAGAGGAATGTCATCTGAATTTCCCATTGATATTAAATACTCGATAAATTGTTCAGCATCGTTTCAGTTATAGATAAACATATTTTTTTTACAAAATTATTGCTAAACAACGGACGGTGATGGCGTCGCATCACCTGTGTATTTGTATCCACGGACGGTAAACTCGCCTAACTTTAAAGGTTTTGAAAACAATGGCGATAAAACCGTCTTAACGTATTCCTCGTCGTGTAACGATTCGGCACGAAAACCACAAATTTTGTAATGGACCTAGGGTATTCACTTCCTATAAGTTTTCGTGAAATTCTGTTGAGCGATTTCATAAAAAGTGTTGATAATGAATCCTCAAGTTATACAGTACTGCAACCCACTTGTTTGACAATTCTATCCTATCCTATCCACCATCCTACATCCTACATCCACCTCCTATCCACTCTATCCTATCCTATCCTATCCTATCTTATCCCATCCTATCCTATCCTATCCACCTCATTCCAATCCAATTCTATCCTACATCCTATCCTACATCCTATTCTATCCTATCCTACATCCTATCCTATCCTATCCTACATTCTCTCCTATCCACCTTTAACTACTTCTCATCACCTTTAGCAAGATTATGATTAAAACTAAATGACTTGATACAAATTCATGCATAAGAAGTAAATTATCTGTAATTATCGCTGTTTTTGGATTTTATTGAAATGAAAAATATTTAGATGATTATTAAATACATGTACCATTTTTGCACTTGTAGTGAACGAAACAAAATATCACAACCAACCTCCAAGTTTGTTTTCAATTCAATTAAAATTCATATTACCCATTATGTCAAGTAAGAAATTTCAATGAATCGAATTTAATCAAATGAATATGTTTATCTGCTAATAACTTGAAGATTAAAACATAAGGAAGATTGGATTGAAGACTGAAGTGGATAGGATGTAGGATAGGATAGGATGTAGGATGGGATAGGATAGGATAGGATGTAGGATAGAAATGGTTAGGATAGGATAGGATGGGAAAGGATAGGATAGGATAGGATAAGATTCTATCCACTTTCTATCCTACATCCTACATCCTATCCTATCCACTTTTTTGTCAAACAAGTGGGTTGCAGGACTGTAGCCCTCACCGGCAATTTCTCTTGCCTGAGTGACCCGAAAACGCAAACTTGTCAGAGGATCTTGAGTTTTTGCTTCCTGTAATGTTTCGTGAAATTTTAAGCAGGGGTTAAATATGAAATTTCTAAAATGCATCAGCAAATCAGAGTCGTTCTTAGTCAGATGTGTCGACCGATCGACACGAACAAAAAATAACAGTCTTGCAAGAGTTCGTGTTTTTGCTTCCTTTAAGGCCTCGTAAAAGTTTGTGCTTCGGTTGCAGAGGAGATGAAGAAAATATTAAAAAGTAAACGACGGACGGACGACAGAAAGTTCGCAATGACTAAAGCTCATTTGCGCTAAATAGTACTCAGAAATAATTTCAATCAGAATTTTCGTTCAGGTGAGCTTAACTTTACTCACAAATAATTTCAATCGAAATGGCAATAAATCTAAAAGCTAATGATAGCGTTAACTTAGGAATTTTTCCATTTGTTGACGATAAAAAAATTGAAATACAGGCAAGTTGGGTATTCCGAATTGCTTTGTAACCTTTGCTCTCATTATGTTCTTAGGTTGAGCATAACATGATATATTTATTTCTATTAATTCAAATAAGTTCTTAAATACTGTTATCATTATCACCGAAAGAAAAACCAGAGTACCGTATATCTTGTCATTTTAAATTTCAGTTCGGGTGAATACAAGATAATGACTCTAACAATGTGTGCCTTTTCTTCGCTGAGTCTAATTTCCGTGTACATGTATCTATTAACGAGATCGAATGTTAAGATCTGTGTCTTTTTTCGCTCTGTCCATTTTTCGCAATTTTTTTATGCTCGCGAACTTAGCGAAAATTAGGCACACGCGAAAAATTACCGATATACGGTGATACTTATTGAAATAATACAGTACTGCAGAATATCGATAGTGCGAGAGACTCGTCACATAAGAATCAATGGCGTCGCTTCGGAATCACTGTATTAAAGACGTTTCAGAAGTAGGAATATATATGTAAATTGTGTAAAATGACAAAAATTCAGAACACAGAATTGTTTATTTTTAAATATAGTATTGTCTTTCATGCTAATGTCATTGTAGAGTATGCATGCTCTATACAGTATAACTGTCTTCATTCAACTTATTTCAGAAATCGAACATCGGTTGTTTTTTTGTTTTTTTTTTTTTCATTCATTTTTACAAACTAAGTTTGATACTGTTAACAGATCACGATTTCTCGTATTTTATAAAGTATGTTTATTATTAGCAAGTACATTTGTTGTACAGTGTTCCATAATCAGAAATCAGTGTTATCTTTCAACGATGTCAGCAACAACACATTAAGACTGATATCGTTTTAACGTAGCACATCGGAAACGAAGAAATAAAAGTTTGAAATAAATGTCAGTAAATAAATATCGAAATAAAAGTTTGAAATAAATGTCAGTCAATAAATATCGTAATTAACGTCTATCGACTTAACCAACCCTCAATTTCATTCGTCCCTTCTGTCACCAGACCGACACTTGACTTGGTACTGGACCAATCTACAGCCTTGCATCAGAATATTCTTAAGAATTGCACTCTGACTGACTGATGACAAGACTACAACAGGGGCCATGTCGAAACCTCTTTAGTGAAGACAAGGTCCAAAAACTGTCATCTCTGGATATCAGTCGGACTCCTCGTGTGATAACAAGCATGAGCTCGCTACAGTTGGCAGAGCACGAATTGTATTTCGTACGCCTTCTGTTTTTATATCCATTTACATATCCTTATGTGTGTTTCTTGGGTCCCTGCGTCGTGCTGTTTTTTTTTTTTTTTTTTGCGTGTGGTCAACTCATAGAGGGGAGGGTTGTTTTACACAAAAAATGTGCGTTCTTCGAAACTTTGTAGTTAGCGGAAAAAGTCGAGGGTTGTGCACACATAATCCGGATAACCACACCGTCTGCTACTGGTGTGGCAGGTGACTATCCTAAGTCGGCACCGATTTCCCATTGATCTCGTTGGTATATTTATATACATTTGCGTTTGATGTTTCTATGTAATTTAGTGTATTGTTTTGTTTGTTTTGGGGTTGTTTTTTGTTTGTTTGGCTGTTTGCGTCTCTTTCTGTGCATGTTCTATGGTTTCTTGCATTAGGTATTTTGTGGTTTTGTTATGGATGCTGCAACCTTGTGTTGTTGGAGATCCCCTCCTATCTTTTCATCTCTCCTAAGTCAATTAATTAAGGAAAGTAGATGTGGATGTCATTGTGGGTCTTTGATGTCGAGCTCCTGTGCATGTATACGCAGCACTTTCCCAAAATCATTATTTTATTATTTCTACGAATTTTAAATACGCTTTCATTTTACCAAATTAAACATCCTCTATAGCAATCGTATTCCGAAATATCTCACAAAAGCTTATTCAAGCCTGCACGTCATATCTGATTGGGTATGTGTAGGTGAAAGCTCTAAGGACTTCCTCACCTTTTTAACTCGTCTGTCCAGTCATTTATTTATTTTATTATTTGTTTGTTTTATTTGAATATTTAAATATATTGAACCAGTAAATATTATCAGCATTTGTGCCCTTCACACCTAGAAATAACCATATGCGTTATTAATTTGGAAATGACGAGAGGATATCGCTGGTGAAATTCAGCTCTGTAATCTTACAAAACGCAGTGTTGGGTGAAACATTGATGTTAAATGATTTACTAAATAATTTATAACATTTTTGCATCTACTTAATTTTTCTATCACTTTGCCATTACTGAAAAATTAAATAAAGATTAAAAATTAAAATTGAATGTTTTCTTTTCATCAGCACCGTTCGCCGTATACTACCTGTCTTTTTATCGCTTCCGCTAACAGAACACAGACTGTTCTACGCATGCCAATTTTTTTTTAAACTTTTAAATTGAATTTGTGTTACAGAGGACCTCTGCGTTTAACTGTCATGTTTGTGACATCACCTTACAGTGAGAATATTTATGTTTATACAACTACTGTGCGTCTATGGATGATTGGGAGGGTTGTGCGCCGGATAACCACACCATTTGCTCACAGCAGATGATCGTCCAAAGTCGGCGCCAGGTGCACATTCACCATGTTCAACCCAACATAAGGGTGTTCGGTGGAGTTGGACCGCGGGTTCGGTACGTTTGCATTGTTTTCGCTCTGAAGTTGTCTATTACAATTTTCAAATCTAATATTGCAAATATCAGAAAAGGGACATGCTCATGGGTTGAAGGAAAGTCTACTCTATCTTCTGATGCTGTGTTATGCTAGGAACAAGCTATAGAACATTCATGGACAATAAGGTCAAATCTGTCAAATCGCATACTTATTAAAATTTCGTTGCTAAAATTGATGTTCTTGTACCTGTGAATCATCTGGCAAGCAACAATATTCATTGAAAAATCAACTTTGGACAATATCTGTGTTCTTGATTTAGAAATTAAAGAACAATTTATATAGAAAATTTAATGTTGGTCCGGGGGTTCGACGAAAAGTTGTTATGGGAGTTCGACGCATTATCGTTTATTGAGAAATATGAACTTAGTAGATAAAGGATCTCAAATGAATTTTCATTTCATACGATGTATTATGAAACGAGTTGTGTGTTTTATATCCCCGAGCCTTGGCGAGGGGATATAAAACGCACAACGAGTTTCATAATACATCGTATGAAATGAAAATTCATTTGAGATTCTTTTTATCACATGATATTGCCTAAAAATGTATATTTCCAACGTGAAATCAACGTTTCCGAGAACTACAGAGGCGAACCACGCCGTGATCTTGAGGTCGTCTGCTACGCCATGAGAAGTAGTGTCCCCATCGTATAGATATTTTGTGCTTAAGAGGACAGTTTTTCAATTTTGAATAGTATTTTAATGCAAGAATTAATTCAACAACAACAATTTTAATCACTGATATTGACTCTTGGTCTGAAATTAACAGTTGACCGATATTTGAAAGGTCACATTTGTCAAGGTTTACGTGATTCGGTTCCAAACTTGACCAATCGCATTCAAGCAGAGCGATATGTAACGTGTTATCATATCATATATTTATGAAATGGCTTTATGAAACTGCATAACGGGTGTATCATGTGATAAACTGATTTACGTTACAATTCAACGTTAATATGAATCTCTGCACTACTTTATCTCTAATATAAATGAAAATTATCACTTTACAAAAAGATTGCAACCTTTTTTCGTTGTCTTATGATAAGTACCTATTTCTCTAAAAGTATATACAGTAAAATGAATTAAAATGTATATGTAGTAAAATCATATTATATTGCAGGCATGCGAAAAAAAAGTTTCCACGTTGGCTATCGAAGCCAAAACAAGTAAAAATTTATCAACCAAAATAGTAGATATGTCAAAATCAAAATTGAAGCCAAACTCAAAGCCGAAGACATAGACAATAAAACAGAAAAACAAACATATAAATCTACAACCACGCAAGAACGGGTTCTGATTGATACCCCGGGTCACAATTCTCATAATTCAACACTGACTCTACAGAAACACATTCTTCATTATTCCTTACGCCTACATTCGAGACAATACAAACTCCTTAGGATACACTATCCGGATAAAAATAAGATATCGTTAAAAAGAATTCATTGTCTCCGTTCCCACCTGCTCCTCCCTTTGAGCATGTGATCATATTTTTTCTTCTATTCCTGAATAGGTAAGACTTTTTTCTTAGAAATACTTCAGAAGTGAAGAACACTTCAAAAGTGCAGAATTCAGATGTTACGAAAACGTTATGGAGAATATGTTCCATGGACGCGTTCTTTTTTGGCATATTACATTGTTTAGATTTGAGGATCACCGACGAGGGTTAAGTACCCGAAACGTGCATGTCTGGTCCATGTTGCCAATTTATCTGTTCTAAAATGATGCTATTCAATATGAAGACGTTTACTGTACTTCATGGGTATGCCAAGAGAATGTGTCAGATAATGCTTTCACAAGCGAAAGCAATTGTCAACTTTGCAGTACCAAGTACTGGATAGTTTCACATTATTTGATATTATACAATTATTGACTTTTGATGAGGTCTACTCGTGATTATACAGACCTGGTCAGGTATTGATTGACCGGGCCCGAGGGCCGAGGTTAACCAATGCCTGACCAGGTCTGTATAGTCGTGAGTAGACCGAAAGCAAAAGTCAATAAATGCTTTATCAAATTTTCAGGATTTCATTAATATTTGCATCGCATTTATACTCGAAGTCAAAGATCTAACACTACAAAAATCAACGCACGCGCTAATCCCGAGTAGACCGCCTTGGAGCATTAGCAGTCAACTCACTCTGAGGTACACTCTATCAAACAGCGTCTGCACCAATCAGAAATAAGTAAAATCGGCAATAACTCCTGATCATTTAATAAAATATAATATTTAATATACGCTATCAGTAACGCAGACCTTGAGCAACTTTTAATTATCAAAGACTTGTGACCTTAATCTTTGATCCTAAATTCAATCAGAAGAGCACATATTAGATTAGATGTCGCCAGGCGTAAGACACATTCATTCATGAACTGAAACCATTTATGAAAATCAATAGGTTACATCCTTGATGCAAACGGAACATTCCTGACAACTGTCATATCAATAGGTACATTTCACTCATTAATTGTTCCAGAAGTCATGTTCAATAATCAAAGTCCTATGACCTCGACCTTTTGACCACAAAATCAATAGGAGCCCTTCTGTTTCCATTGTAAATATTCCTTGCAAGCTTCATATTAATATGTGCAATACACACTCGGCAATGACTTAAATTTTTTTTCCTAGGACCTTGACGATTGACCTTTTCACCCAAAAATCAATGAGGGGATTTTTTACCGAGGGGAACATTCCTGTCAATTATCATGTTTATTGATAGATGCAATACATATTCAATTAGGATCTGGAAAGATATTTTAATAATGTGATTCCTATGACTTTGACCTCAAAAATCAATTAAGACCATCCTTGACTAATGATGAGTAAGTGTATGGAGTTTCATTGCGATAGCACTTCTATACATATTGAAGTTATGGTCCGGAAACCCCGCTCGCCGATCTTACATCAAATTTAAAACCGAGTGTTGCAATTCGGCTATTTACTTTACGTACATCCTTCTTCCTTTCTGTATTAAGGTCAGGGTGGCGACTTTTTATAGAAATAAGGTAGAAGAAAGATGGATAGGTTCATATGTAGAGGAACATCTCCTCGAACTATTCGAACAAAAAAAAATCAAAATTTGCCCGTCTCCTTTTTTGGCTATAAACGTCAATTTTTGGCCATTTTTTAGCTTACCTGAGCGAAGCTCAAGTGAGCTATTGTCATAGCGCGCCGTCCGCCGTCGTTGTCGTTGTCGTCGTCGTCGTCCGTCCGTCCGTCCGGCGTAAACTTTTAACATTTTCAACATCTCCTCTGCAACCGGTGCACAGAATTTCACGAAACTTCACAGGAAGCAAGTACTCAATGCCCTCTACCAAGTTTGTGTTTTTCGTGCCGATCTGAAATCAAAGATGGTCGCCACAGGCTCTGATTGGCTGACACATTTTCGACATCTCCTCTGCAACCGCTGCACAGGATTTCATGAAACTTTACAGGAAGGAAGAACTCGAGGTCCATTACCAAGTTTGTGTTTTTCGTGCTGATCGGTCAACAAATATGGCCGCCGAGGGCTGTGATTGGCTGACACATTTTCGACATCTCCTCTGCAACCGCTGCACAGAATTTCATGAAACTTTACAGGAAGGAAGTACTCAAGATCCTCTACCAAGTTTGTATTTTTCGAGCCGATCATTCAACAAATATGGCCGCCAAGGACTCTGATTGGCTGACACATTTTCGACATCTCCTTTGCAACCGCAGCACAGAATTTCATGAAACATTACAGGAAGGAAGTACTCAAGGTTCTCTACCAAGTTTATGTTTTTTGTGCCGATCGGTCAACAAATATGACCGCCGAGGGCTCTGATTGGCTGACACATTTTCGACATCTCCTCTGCAACCGCTGCACAGAATTTCATGAAAATGTACAGGAAGGAAGTACTAAAGGTCCTCTGCCAAGTTTGTATTTTTCATGCCGATCGGTCAACAAATATGGCCGCTGAGGGCTCTGATTGGCTGACACATTTTCGACATCTCCTCTGCAACCGCTGCACAGAATTTCATGAAACTTTACAGGAAAGAAGTACTCAAAGTCCTTTACTAAGTTTGTGTTTTTCTTGCCGATCGGTCAACGAATATGGCCGCCGAGGACTCTGATTTGCTGACACATTTTCGACATCTCCTCTGCAACCGCTGCACAGAATTTCATGAAACGTTACAGGAAGGAAGTATTCAAGGTCCTCCAACAAGTTTGTGTTTTTTCGTGCCGATCAGTCAACAAATATGGCCGCAGAGGGCTCTGATTGGCTAACACATTTTCAACATCTTCTCTGCAAAAAAACCACTGCACAGAATTTCATGAAGCTTTATAGGAAGGAAGTACTCAAGGTCCTCTACCAAGTTTGTGTTTTTCGTGCCGATTGTTCAACAAATATGGCTGCCGAGGGCTCTGATTGGCTGACACATTTTAGACATCTCCTCTGCAACTGCCGCACAGAATTTCATGAAACTTTACAGGAAGGAAGTATTCAAGGTCTTCCAACAAGTTTGTGTTTTTCGTGCCGATCGGTCAACAAATATGGCTGCAGAGGGCTCTGATTGGCTAACACTTTTCAACATATTCTCTGCAAAAAAAAACCACTGCACAGAATTTCATGAAACTTAACAGGAAGAAAGTACTCAAGATCCTCTACCAAGATTGTGTATTTTGTGCTGATCGGTCAACAAATATGGCCGCCGAAGACTCCGATTGGCTGACACATTTTCGAAATATCATCTTTAACCATTGCACAGAATTTCACGAAACCTTGTAGCAAGCAAGTACTCAAGGTCCTCTGCCAAGTTTGTGTTTTTCTTGTCGATAGGTCAACAAATATGGATGTCAAGGGCTTTGATCTATAGAAGTATTTTTGTAACTTTTAGCCCTTTGTCTGCAACTCAGGTGAGCGATGTGGCCCCCTTGGGCCTCTTGTTTACATTTTTGTCATTTTAATGAATACAACATCATAACTTTACATACCTTTGAAATGCACGAAATTTCAAAAATTCATAAATATCCTTATTTTTCAAAATTCTTATAGTTTGTGGATGAATTGAAGGCTATTTTGAGAAATTTTCTAATAAGAACTATGTTGCTGGTTACCATGGCAACAACTCATTATTTTTATTAATAGCAAGAAGGTCGTCAGCTACACGTGTATATCTATGGTATTGCTTTATCCTAAAGCAGTCAAATTAATATGTTCCCGAATTAGTTTTTGAGCAAAATGAGTGTTTCTATGAATAGCACAATAATTTATGCAAAAAATCTACATTTTGACCCAAAAACATAGAGTTTAACTTGAAGTTCGAATTTCTAATTATCTCTCTTTTAAAGAGTATAATGGATAGTAAATATTCTAAATTATTTGAATCTTTGGTAGCAGAACTTTGACAATTTTTTTCCTATTTTCTGCGATTTTTCATTGAAAAATATGCATTTTCCCCAAAAATATCGATTCAGCAATGAAAGTTTCAAGGAGTATAATTTTTTTCTAAAATAATGTAACAATCTGAGCTTATACCATGTATCGTTTATGTCGGTTTCAAATATTATGTGATATGAAATTAGAGTTCTGTCCCTGAAGTTGCAACCCTAACCTTAAGTATTGTCACTCAAAACGCTACTTTTTGCACAAAACGAAATTGCCCTTAGACCCATGACCTTCAAAATTAAAATTGTTCTTTGCCCTTTAATAGGCAACCTACATAGTAAATTTCTTCGACAAACAAAAGGGAAGCACGAGATCCAAGTGAACGCTAACAACAACAACATATCAAAGCATACATGCGACATCATGAAACAAACCTGGCATGTTTCTGGGTTCTGTTTTTCGGACTTCGTACGACTGTCGTATGGCAGCCTTACTTCTTACAAATGTTGTCTAGAAATCGCAACGATAATGTGCAAGCTGAGATATCAGTCTGCGACGAGCTTGCGAACAAAACATTTCGTACGGCAGCCGCACGAAACCTAGCCATGATTTTAAGCAATAAGTTGATCAAAGAGAACCGTAAGGCTGCCGTACAGTTGTTGTGAAAGAGGCTTTAGGCCGTATTGCGCCAACAATGTAAGGAGACGGACAAACAGATAGCGGACGGACAGACAGCGGACGAACATACAGACAGCGCCATACCATGATCTTGAAAAAGGCATGTTACAATTAAAGAACAGAAAAAAAAAATCAATTTTCATTAAAGCTTTGAATTTAAAGTTTGCCTCTAAATGGGACGACTATATGCCCCGGCTTGAATCTTGCTACAATTTCAACAGATACACAAATGCTTAAAGAGTTGTAAGAATGAAATTTATGGATACTAAGCTCATGGGTTTTGAGAAAAGGGATGTCCTATTGTATAATTTTATTTGCGTAAATGTACAAATCTAAATTCAAAACATTAAAGAGGGCGCTGCTGAAATGAATTTTTGTGGCTCCGCTGGAAACATCATTGATGAGAATTTAATGTTCGAAACACGTGTCTGGTGGAAGAAAAATTGATAAGGAACTGTCTTCATGAAGGTATAGAGCTGGAACAGTTCCGTATTATAATACAAAAATATTTTATCAGAAATATTTATTCTGATACAAGTATATAAATATGAAGTTTCACATCATAGCTTTACACTTGATTTTGTTGACATATGTTACCAAGCGGTTGGCGAGAAATCGCTTTTTTGAAATCTTGTTTAGACAGTATTACTTACGCATGTGCATCATGCGTTTTAAATAATACGGCACAACTGTTGATATGTCAAGTAAATTTCGTTTATCAATGTCATAGCACT
Source organism: Pinctada imbricata (assembly GCA_033119305.1). Taxonomy (NCBI): domain Eukaryota; kingdom Metazoa; phylum Mollusca; class Bivalvia; order Pterioida; family Pteriidae; genus Pinctada; species Pinctada imbricata. The sequence goes on along the minus strand of VSWD01000003.1, from coordinate 27,682,016 downwards.
TCTCAAAAGACAGTGCGGACAGGTTGACGGAAGAGGTTGGAGAGGGAAGGGGTGCCGGATATGGAGGGAAGGGAGATACAGAGAAGGATGGGAAGAAGAGAGAAGCAGGATGTGAAAGGAGACAATGAATTCTTTTTTAAAGATATCTTCTTTTAATCCGGATAGTGCATGTATTCAAAGGAGACTGTATTAATTGTCTCTAATTCTAGCGTAAGAAATGGTGAAGATGGCGTTTATGTAGAGTCAGCTTTGAATGATGAGAATTGTGACCTAGGGAATGAATTTGAATCCGTTTTTGCGTGGTTACTTTTGTTGTAATTTTTGTTTTTTTTTTTTTCTGTTTTATTGTATATGTATTCGGCTTTGGGTTTAGCTTCGATTTTGACAAACAGATCCACTATTTTGATGGATAATTTCTTATTTGTTTTGACTTCGATAGACAAAGTGGTAACTTTTTTTCGCATGCATACACTAATATATGATATCTTACTACATGTGCATTTTTATTCATTTTACCGTACATACTTTTAGAGAAAGGGTACCTATGATAAAACAATGAAAAAAGGTTGAATTTTTTGTAAAGTAATAATTGTCATTTACATTAGAGTAGTGTTAGTGCAGAGATTCATATTAACGAGAAATTGTACCGTAAGTCAGTCTATTAAGTTCATATTTCTCAATTAACAAAAATGCGTCGAACCCCCATACAAACTTTGCGTCGAACTCCCGGACCAATATTAAATTTTCAATATAAATTGATCTCTAATTCCTTCATTAAGAACACAAACTGTTGAATATTATTTCATTGTATATTGTTGCTCGCCAGGTGATTCACAGATACCAGAATTTATTATTTTTAGCAAAGAAATTTTAATAGACATGCGGTTCGACAGGGTAGTACATGTATCTTTATTGTCCATGCATGTTCTCGACTTCTATACTTTGTTCCTGGCATAACATAGCATCAAAAGATAGAGTAGGCTTTCCCTCAACCCGTGAGCCTGTCCTTTTTCTGATATTCGCAATTTTTTTAGATTTGAAAATTGTAAGAAATAGTCAATCTCATAGCGAAAACAATGCAAACGCACCGACTCCGCGGTGCAACTCCACCGAACCACCTTATGTTGGGTTGAACATGGTGAGATTGGTCTCCTTCCTTTTATGTGTTACGTTGACATTAATGTTTGGTTTTTTTGTACGTCTGTTCCGATTGTTTTGTATGGTGTTTTAGTGATTTTGTCTTGTATTTTTTTGTGGTTTGTGATTTTTGTCTGATGTCATTTTCCTTTCGCTTTCTTGTGGGTTTGTCTCGCTGGGTGGGTGCAGGATGGTCATGCAGGAGATCATCTCCTTTTCTTAAGAAAAGGCGCAAACATCGTTGATATTGCATAGATGCATGTATACATGTATTGCTATTTTGTAGATTCATATTTTCATGTCATTATAATTTTATGAATGGCGAATATTTCATTTTACGATGACCGATGACCTATGTTGCATCTCTATCACTGTCAACAACCTCAACCGTTGCCTTTCTGTTTGAGGTGTCTGTCTCTTATCATGATGAATTTTTTTCTATTATAAATATATTATTTCTGTCATCCTTTGATACATCATACACTTATATATAATGGGGGTCATTTTTAGGACGAATTTTGTCTAAGCAGATACTTTCACGGACCAACCACTATTCCCTTTTGCTTTTCAACGGAACGTACATTCTAAAAAAAACAACTGGCAAAAAAAACAAAAAACAAAAACAAAAACAAACAAACAAACAACCAAACAGACAACCCCATCAAAATATTGATGATAAATATACAAAGAGCAGAACAGATATATAACCTTTTTTGAATAGATCAAATATTTTGAAATAAATGCATTAAATTTTAAAGCTTCTTTACTGTTACGAATTTGCATTCTGAATTTTCGAGCGTTTTGTGAGATATGAACAGCTCTAGTTCGAGCAAGAGAGAGAGGGGGGGGGGGGGGGAATGGAATCAGAATCTGAGGGAGCAAACGATTTAATAGGCGTTGGACGGTCAGATTGTCTTTTGACATCATCATTGCCGGATTTTCTATCTATCTTTTTGTTTCTTGGTAAATCCACAGCAGCTTCATGATCTAGACATTTCTTTTCTTGCCTGCCCTTCGGATCAAAATTTGTTTTGGAAGGGGTTTAAACCTCCGAGCCAATGTTTTTTTTTTCTGCAAAGTCTTCGTGTCCCCTCCCATGATAACAAAAAACAAGACTGCACCTTGAGTTCGAGAAATTTAAAAAAAAAAGTTCTCCGATTACTTCCAGGGCAACCCTCTCCCCGTCTTTACAAGGGCGCAACACTGGAGATTTGAAAACTCGTGTCGTTTTACTAACATGCACATATCTTTCAAGTCCGGTAGCATTTTATGACCTATACAAAAATTATACATAAACGGACCCTCTTCCACCTGCTAGGCCACATGCGGAGTTCATTTGTAACTTTGGTTTTCAGAAATAATGTACATAGATAGAGAAGACCTAATGTCATTTTGTGTCTTTGGACTGAGATAGGGACATAGAAATAGCGAAAGACTCTAGTAAAGAATAATTATGGTGAAGTTGATACTATAAGTGCTGATCGCACGATCTGTTTTTTTTTTTATGAAAAATGTTTAAAGTTCAAAAGACAATTATGCCAAACCTATGTTAAATCTCTTGTTGAGATGACTATGTAATTGTGAACAAATTTCAATTTCAGTATTCAAATCATTTGAATTTAGATTAATATCTTTAAAAAGTGACAATGACAAAACATGCGTTCTGATTTTGAAGGCTATCTCGATTATTAGACTCTTCGTTATATGGTATCGGAAGTTGTTTACTTATTCAACATTGCAACTTTCAACATTGAAAAAAGTAAATTATTTCTGAAGTTAGTTACTTATTCAATATTTGCGTGAATGTGAAGTTCCTATTAATGTACTTTCGGCCATCCTTTTAGTTATGGGGAAAATTTCGGAACCCCTCTAATGTTGACGTCTGTTCCGCCGACTTATGAGGAAAATGTATCACTACAGGAAAAAGAGGATCTAACTATCGAGATTTGTAGACATAAGCTCATTTACTATAAGGTTTTATTCATTTATTACAATATAATTTTGATTGAGACAATATCTGATAAATAGAACTGATTTTCAAAATTAGTAAAGCTATATCTCTATGATTGAAATTTTTCTGGTGAATATCGGGTATCTTCGAATGCCGCCATCCAACAATTGACGTAATTTCCTCCATCTTACGAGAAAATTTTATCACGGAATATTCGAAAGGGGAAAGGGGTAGGAGTAAGAAAAACTGATACAACAATGTTGTTTAAGGGACTTGAAACTGTAAATTGAAAAATATAAAGTTTTAGAATTTGTACAAGCCGATCACAATTATCCAATTAAAACGCTATTTTATTCAACTACAGGCATATCTGGAGTTATCCCCCTGATGCCCGACAAAATAAATTGTTTTCATAGCGTTAATGCAGTTGATAAAAACAGCAAATAAGTATATATTTATGTATTATTTTGATTGAGACTATATCTTGTCGATAGAACTGATTTTGAAAATTAGGGAAGATATATCTCTATAATTGAAATTTGAGGGGAATGTCTTCGGATGCCGCTCTCTATCATCGACGTCAATTCCGCCAATGTACGAGGCAACTAAATCACTGAATTGGAAAGGGGGGGGTTAGAAAAATACAATATACTTCTATAAATTGAAAAATATTTAGTTTGTGTATCTATTCAAGACGATACAGTTCCCTATGAAAACGCCATTTTATTCAACTTAAGGCAAAGCTTGAGTTATCCCCCTTAATCGCGACAAACCAAGTTGTTTACAAAGGCGTCATTGGAGTCTAGAAAACAGCAAAAAAATCTAAAATATTCATTAATTATTTTGGTAGAGACTATATCTGGTTAATAGAACTGATTAAAAAATTTATTGAAAGATATATCTATACCATTTAAATTTGTGGGGAATGTCTTCGGACACCGCCATCCATCATTTGACGAAACCTCCGCCAACTTCCAAGGAAACTTTATCACTGAATATTCGAAAGGAGGAAAAAGGGATAAGAGATTCTGATACATCGATGATGTTAAAAGGACTTCTGTGAAATGAAAAATATGAAGTTTGAGTATTTGTTGAAGACGATCAAAATTTCCCGATAAAAACGTTATTTTATTCATTTAATACTGATACTGGGTCCTGATTCTGATACTTTTGTAATAGTGCACACGATGGTTTGTAAACACCATTGCTTTTCTCGAACGTGACAAAAGCTGTAGATATCTGTGTGGAAACGACCACAATATGTATATTCCGATCTCGACCACGACCATGACGAAGTCCTTTTTGTCGGAACGTTTGTAAAAACTACAATGGTGTCTTGATTGATAAGCACAAAATCATCAAAATATGACTTTGAACAGAAGACATAACTGAACCAAATCAATCACAACATTATCCAAAGGACATAGCTAAGCAACCATCAAAGCTCGAGTAGGCCCATGCCTACACATGATTTTAAAGAAGAAAATTTTCATATGAACTTCATTTGATTATCGAAATGTGAATATATACGTCGTTTATGCTTTCAAATTGAATTTTCTTATACACGACATTAATTTAATCCTTTTGATACTTCGATTTTAAGGGGTTAAACCCTCCTTTGATTTCAAGTAGCCAATTTTGTCCTCTGTAGACAGAAAAAAACCTATTGTTGAACAATGAATTTGCAGAGTGCGAGGACTTCTACTCATGTCACCTATCACTCTTTAAATCTATCCTTCGGTCATGAATGCTCTAGATCAACACGTCCACGTCATTGACGAAAAAAAGAAAACAAATCATATCGTAACACCTGAATTGCAAAATTAAGTCTATGCGACATTCGGGGACCGTTTGATTTTGTCGCTTTGATACCGAAAAACATCGTTTAGTTAATCAAAAAACTCTTTAAAAGAGACAACGTTAAAGGGAAAAATTCCGGATGTTTTTTTTATTTTGCTTTTGAGAGACATGATTTTGGAGTGTACGGAAGCCCATCGGCTTCACAGAAAAAGATAAGATACTATTGCGTATATTCGCAATACAATCGCGTATATTCGCACTTCTCTTTTGTATATTCGCATTAGTATTGCGTTTATATAAACATTTTTTTAAGTATTTGGATAACCTTCAATATTGGGGAACAAGCAACAAAGGTGAGGACCTAAGATTACGCGACCCCACCCCATCCTCCTTTTCCGCAAATGTATTATTATTATTTTTTTTTTTTTGAATAGTGTCAATAAGTAATTGTTGATCACTTGCGAATACGAAATTATCTTCCATATAGAAGAATACAGTCTATAATTTAAGAAAAAATATACGTTGAAATCGGAATAATTAGCATTTTTGACTAATGAAAGGGAAATTCCATATTTCTATATCTCATTTAGATCTATGTACTAAACATTATCTGCCATACATCTTCTAATGGTCGAGAGTCCCTGCAAAAATCGTACCGGAAAACAGTAAGTTTTTATGCTGGGTTATCCTACGGCCTCTCACGTAGAGGAGAAAAGGATGTTGGTTTCCGAGGATGATTAAAATAAGGATACTCGAGACTATGATAGGAAGAATTGTGTGGCAATTGAGGGATTGGGACGATATGTTATTATATTTGAATGATTTCAGTGCTTGGTTATTTTACGGGTTTGCTACAGAAAGAAAGTGCATTAATTGACTTGCAATTCACTAACGCATACAACATGTACGATAATTAAATGCGATTGCTGTGTTACATACCCGTATGTACTTTTTTCCTGTTTAATGTTATCCTAGTTTTTTCTTAAAAGAACGAATGCGAATACATGTAAAGCCCCTGTCACACCAACATATTCTTGCATGGCGTTCGAACTACGACCAACAAAATTGTACGAAACATGGCGTGATCGTAGTAAGGACGTAGGGAACGTAGTAAGAACTCGCTGATACGTATCGAGATCGTAGTAAAGACGCCAACGTGCCTGTACGCCGAGCCACCATGACCGTTTAGAACTGTTCAAACCAGTCGTAGTGAGGACACACTGATGACAGAACGTGTTCAGGGCTACTTGCGAATGTATTGAGAACGTTATTAATGTATTAGAAACGTGTCGCGAACGTAGTAGGGTACTGCTTAAACTTTTACAAATAATCATATGGAGATTGTCACGTCTCTGCCGTCCTTACCATGTTCTCATTTTGAAGGCTCGAAAAAGTAAAAGTAAAAAGACCTCGTCAAAAACAATTTATCCCTTGAACGTGTCATGATCGTAGCATGAACGCAGTAAGTACTTCGAGAACGTAGAATAAACGCTGAACTGTCGTAACATAGACGCCTCCGTCGTAGTGTAAACTTGGGGTCGATCGTAGTGGAAACTTGAATGCACGTATTTAAGACGGGAAGGACTCACTGATGACGTATTACGGACACTAAAGGTCGTTTTGCAGACGTATTGTTTCGGAGAGCCCTTCCGATTGAAAGCAATGATTGAAATCTATTTTTAATGTTACTTTTCACACTCTTTCAGATTATATATGTTTTTATTAACATTCCATTCAAAATCAAAGTGTTTTGGGGTAACACGTATTTATTTTTCATTTGAAAATAGCTGATTTCTGGAGAATATTTATTGAATCTATAGAATTTCTGGAAATGATAGCGGGAATGTATTTTCAACTGTAATTATTTAGGTTCACTCATGAATGACATGTTTGAAACATAAAAGGTATATTTTGCACTTAATTTTGGGGCGAAATGCCTGGGGGGTTTTTTGTCTTTAAATAAGAGATTTCTGGGGAAATTCTATTAATTCATTATCTTTGCTAAAACTATACATCTAAAGTTATTATCATAATAGAAAATTAACATCTTCTTAGATGATTATGAAATTAAATGTAATAATTCATTAAAACCATCATTTTTGGGTAGAAATATGCATTTTTATGCAAAAAGCAATTATTTTGTGTAAAATAAGTAATAGCTTTTTTAATTTGCTTAATTTGATATATCTTAGCTTTGATGTATTATGTTGTTTCTTATTATAAATGGATAGGAGTGTCATTTGATAACTGAAATTTAATTTATATCTTAATTTTAGTCAAAAAACCTAATCTATGTGCCAAATTCACTGAATTCTGTGAATACATTTTTTAAATTTATATTTCTTGTTTAATCAAAGCTGGAGAGGTTTTATATTAGTGGATGGCACAAAAGTGATCGAGTTTAATAAGTAAGATGAGATTTCTTTGACTATCTTGCTATTTGTGCTGGATAATCTCAATTTTTATTTAACAAAATCGCTGATTTCTAAAAAAATCTTTTTTACTATGAAATGTGTCATCATTATTTATATTCAAAAGAGTATCCGGGTAAACATTTGTTTTTTTTTTTCAAATCATGATTGAACGATCATATGCAAAGTTGAGGAGCATAGAAGAAGGAAAAAATAAAGATTTTCTCAAATTCAGCTTCGTACGAGTAAAGGAAAATGTCGGCAAGGAGTGGGGCACAATTGGTCCCCATCGGAATTCCGACAATTTGCTGAAAGACCTTTTCTCCAAACACCACAAAAATGTTGTCGATCAGAAAGTTTAACATCTGAATAATATATGTTTCAATGTACTTATTTTCAGAATCGGACTTTTCTTTTACAAAGTAGGTTTTGTCATACTTAACAACAATAAATTTGTTTTTGAGATTACCGTTCTTACTTGTAAACGCATTACTTATAATTTTTGCGAGTTTTTCTTTCAATTTAGAATGTGGAATTGTAGTGTAAAGTGTCGAAAAATCAAAGGCTTTGATCGAATGGACTCTACTAAAATGAGTGGATTTCAGATGTTCTAAAAGTTCCTTTGAATTCTTTAAAACCCACATCTGGTTGATTCCACTGCGAGAATATACTGTGGAACAATATTTTTGAAGCCCAGATTTGATTTCCGATAAAACTTTGGTGAGTAAGATTGATATAGATTTGGTAGAACATTTTAAGGAACCAGCGATGAAACGTTGTTTGTACGGATTCTTATGCATTTTAGGTATGCAGTATAAGTATGGTAAATCTAATTTTAATTTGTTAGTGTTGAAGCCAAAGGAAGCAAGAGCTGATTATCTATTATTTCAGAGGCAGAAAGGTTTGATGGGGTGTAAGTGGGATTTCCAGGTTCAGTTCCTATTCTAATTTTATAGAAGTCTCGTCTAAATTTTTTTCTCGTGGACTTCCGTTCGAAATTTGAACACGAAGAAATGCCTCTTGCAAGTAAACCAACTGTTCAAGAACACAGACACATGGCTCATGTTAAGGTATGTTTTTAAATTGGTCTATTTATCACATGGAACACATATGATGGGATCTTGATTTCTTCTTCTTGTCAGAAATATTCGACCAGGGAGTGCTCCATGTTTTCGTGTGATTGAGTTTCATGATTATTTATCGGTGTAAGCGAATATCTCCCAAATATTTATTCTTTAAAGTCATTCCTGTCTTCCATTACATCTTCATGAACTTTTTAATTAAAGTACACACAATGAATTTGAATGAATTTGATGTCAGTGTTAGTTATAATCAGTATCAAATATAAATGTCAGTTCTGTAGCCTAGTGTTGGTGAAAAAAGTATCTGAATAGCTTTAAAATTATTTAAAAGGGATGAATTTCAAATCAGTTGAATATTTAATTATTCTTTACAGTAATATAACCATAACTGCCAGACAAAAGGAGGAATATACTCCGAGAAAAGTCTTCATGCCCATGTGTGTATCAGATCCAATGAAAGAAAGTGCATCAGAATATTGGAATGCTTAGTGCTACTAGTACCGTACTTGTAAAGTTGTGGAAATACTGTGGAATATAATATTACAATTGTACTATATGATGTTTGACACCATGGTGTGAAAATAATTCACTCGTGAAAGGAGAATGAAGAAAATTGTTCAAGTGCATATTTCTACAAGAAAAACATATTCAATGTACATCGACAACATATTCCGTGTGAAACTGTGATCCAGTATAAAATGAGAATTTGTGTTATAACGTAGAGGAATTCATCATCAATAGAAGAATAGTGAGACCGACAGATGAAAATATATCACAGCCTCTTGCAGTAAACATGCTGATATAGCACTGAAATGTAAGTTGTACATGTATACCAATATACATGTTATAATAATTTAGTAGATCTAATCATACAAGTACAAATAACATTGTATATATTTCATTATATTTTACATGTGTATCCCTTGTGATTCACCTTAAATGGATAATACTTTTTAATGGTAAGTTACATGCTTTCATGTATTCTTTGAATCACTTCTCATGCATACCAAAATTTGTGTCCTTTTGACCTTGACCTTGGAGAATGACCTACATTTTAAAAACTTACACCATGGCAATTACCTTTGAATGGTGAGTGATATATAGACATGGCTTTCCTTGTTACAATTTCCATAAAATCCAAATTGTTGTCTTCGTGACTTTGAATTTGGAGATTGACCTACTTCGCTATTATTTTTCTTAAGTAATATTATGCTTTTAAGTGATACGGATTTCATAGTTCTTGTATGTATTCCTTGTGATAAGGACTTCCCATTAATACCAAAATTTTTACCTTTTGACCTTTACCTTGGAAATTGATCCATTTTTGAATAACTTTAACCATGTCAACCTTGCCCTAGGCCATAATATGAATTGCAAGTGATAGGCCTATCATATTTTACATATGTATCCCTTGTGGTAAGGCCTTCAAATTAATACCCTAATTTTTACCTTGAATCCTTGACCATGGAGTATGAAATACTTTTCTACATTACATGATACATCTAACAACAAGGGTATTCATGTTTCACAAAAACATGGGTTTAATATTTCTTAGTCCTATTAGCCTTGACCTTCAAAACAGTCGTAGTGAGGACACACTGATGACAGAACGTGTTCAGGGCTACTTGCGAACGTATTGAGAACGTTATTAACGTATTAGAAACGTGTCGCGAACGTAGTAGGGTACTGCTTAAACTTTTACAAATAATCATATGGAGATTGTCACGTCTCTGCCGTCCTTACCATGTTCTCATTTTGAAGGCTCGAAAAAGTAAAAGTAAAAAGACCTCGTCGAAACAATTTATCCCTTGAACGTGTCATGATCGTAGCATGAACGCAGTAAGGACTTCGAGAACGTAGAATAAACGCTGAACTGTCGTAACATAGACGCCTCCGTCGTAGTGTAAACTTGAGGTCGATCGTAGTGGAAACTTGAATGCACGTATTTAAGACGGGAAGGACTCACTGATGACGTATTACGGACATCTACCTCGTCCTTTTACTATAAACACTGGAGAAATCACCGTTTGCTGTCCGGTGCATTTAAATTTTGATCATGTTTTCTGTTTGCTTTCATGTGCTTACCGGTACATGTACATGTATGTGCTAGGTTAAATTGCCTATAAATGCATTGGAAACTTTTTACTTGAGAATAGACCTTACTTAAGAATGGACCTGCATCTGTTGAATGGGAAAAAAAGATTTATTTATTTAATCATTTTCATGGCAACAAATTTATCACTTTAAATTCTAGGTACATATAGACTAGACATGTAAATTCATATAAATTGTTAATTTCAAAAAGAAATAAGCATATGATAAATTATAGAGAAAGAAAAATTTCATCTCGCAAGTACAAAACATATTCTGCTGTAAATTGATGATACTAATACATATGTATATATTGCAGTTATAGTGATTTTTCTTTAATGATTTTCAGAGCTTTGAATAAAATTTACAATTAAACTTAATATATCTTATAACTGACACTTATATTCTTCTTGAGACTAGGACATAAATATCCTTAGAACATTGTGATGAAGAAATCTATTGAGAATATTATGTCGTATGCATTTTCTCTTGAGTCCCCTATCATGAAGCATAGCAAACTTGGTCGATCATCCTTTCTACACAGTAAACATTTGTGTAAGAATATCTAGTAGCCTTGACCTACATGTATATGAATACATTTGACCTACTTTCCTAATATTTAGAATTTGCAACAATACTGGTCTGGCAAATGATAGATAGATGATATGTTACATTTATATGTATGCATTGCGTTAAGAAATTACTAAAGATAGATTTAGACTCAATATGTGACCTTGAACTACACGTTTGACTTTTTTTCTTGGAACTAAAGAATCTGAACTTGGAAAGTGATGTATATTTCGAAGAATGTGAAACACGAAGTATCAGAGAATCCTGACCAAACTGAATCATTGGCAGTTCTGAAATGTCTAAGATAGTCTATTAGCACGTCTAATCCACAGGCACCAGATTCCTAGAGACAAAATAATAACCCATCTAAATCGCCCTTTCTCTTCTCTTTATCCTTTTACAAGGAAAGAGTAAAGACAAGAGAAATTGGAGTTTAAGATGTGGTTTTAATTTTTATCTAGGAATCTGGTGCCTGTGGTCTAATCATGCTTAAGGTGCTGGAGAAAGATGTTTTTCCTTTCATTCCTCAGTGAATTTTTGATTTTTTCGCCAGTCATGCGGAAAAATATTTTTGCAAAATATCCCGAGCTGGATTTACAAAAGACCCCCCCTCCCTAAAACCAAATTGTTCCACATGTTTACAAGTGCTTATTGGCACAAGGACAAGAAAGAGAGAAAATCATGCGCATAAAAAAAAGAAGAATGAGAGAAACATGAACGTAGAAAACTGCCCTGTAAATGTGCAAAATTCACTAGATTCTGAAACTTTGCCCCTTGAATCTCCACAAGGTCTTCTACCTGGACCAACGTGAGGCTGACTCCACTTGATAAGTACTCTGGCTAAGCGCCTGAAGATAAATGCATATACATAAAATGTATACACTTCGCACGTGTGTGAGAGAAAAAAGATTCCCGTTATTGTACATGCATGTATCTGTTAAAACGGCCAGAATCTAATGAAATTTCATTTATTTATATAAAGTATCGTGATTCTATGAAATGAAAAAATATGTTAGTTTGCTGTGATTGGGGGATGCATTTAATATACTGAAATTTATCAAAACTTTGGGATTAATTCAAAATATCATTTATTTGGGTTAAGACAATTCTGTAGATTACAGGAGCGGATACAGGATTTGAGTTTAGAGGGGGCGTGGAATACCTCAAAGTCCTGTAGCAGGTTCTTGGGGTAACCCCACTCCTCAGCGGAAAATTATCTTTCATGATATACAAATGTATAATGTATATAGCGAGCCAGCGAAATTTTTCAATTAGCATGCATATACTTATAGTATATATCAGAAACAGGCTGGTAAAAAATGAAAATAAAAATAAAGGTTGGGTCGTGGAAGGGGAAACATTTCTTCATTGGCTATAAGCATGGAATCGATATATCATGCTTATACCTTCGGAATTTTATTGCAAACCATGACATCGAATAATTAATCTAAATAAAGATACATGGCGAGCGTAGCGAGCCAGCGAGAACTTCTGAAATTCGACTTCAAACTACCAGAAATTATGTCTACACGTACTTGTTTCAGCCCAAGTAATACCTTATTTTGACTACTTTAGTGAATGGGGGCGTGCATCCCCCCTTCCCCCACGCCCCCTCTAAATACACCAATGGATTGGTAGAGAAAAATCAGGATAGAGAGAATAAAGTTGTTAAAGGATTTTAGATATAGGGGCCGACGTGCGCAACCCCCCCCCCCTTCCCCGCGCTATTGAATCGGATGGGGGTTAATACATTAGAAATTATCAGTGTTTTCCTGCTGTTATCGAGAAATGTTTATTTATAAATATAAAATTAAAATCTTATGGGTACAAATGTATGCAAAATGGATAATGTATAGAATCGCTCAGTCTTCAATCGAAGCGGGGTAAACGAACCGCAACGATAAAATTTGAAACGATCTATAAAAAGTGTAATTCGTTATTCATCAGTGCAGTAAGGAGTTATCCATGGCTTGAATATTTAGATAGCAAAGTTCAAACGAATTTAAATGACAATAACATTGAGAGCCGTGTATATGTAGGAATGCAATGGCGAAACTGTATTCTAAAAGTCCTTGGGTACAATTGAGGAACGTAACTCTAGCCAGCATATATATATTCCATAGAGACCGACGCGTAATTTGCTTATTTCTGCACAGATTGAAATGAAATTGGTATTATGGAGCCTAAAAGGTTTTTTTCTGAATGTTTATACCAAACATTTCATTTAGTAATGGGCATTATACTTATTAAAATCCGTCATATTTGTAAAATGGCGTATTTTTGCGGGATGCGTAAATTGTCTTCTAAGCGACATTAATATTATGCATTTCATTGGACATTCCAAAAAAGGTTCATTTAGCACTACTACTTTGTTTGTACAATGAAATTGTCAATTTCTTTATGATTATAATGCAATATTTTGTACATGTAAGTTACAACATGTTACCAGTAGCTGCGTTTCAAGAAAAGCGCAAATCATATCGAAAATTTATTAAACATCTCCATTAAACTTAGAGTAATGGTTATCGAGAAAAGTTATTGGCATATTAAATTGTTTAGATTGAGGATCACTGACGAGGGTTAAGTGACCGAAACGTGCATGTCTGGTCTATGCTGAAAATTTACCTGTTCTTAAATGATGCTATTGAATTGGAATACTTTTAACATTTGTACCACGTGGTGATTGTCACTGCTGGTTGACCAGGAGTCCCCGAGGGCACATGTAGTCAAGTTCGATCAACTTCGGTTGATCGTTTCTTCACGCATTCAAAAATTTTTGTTATCAAAATTTCTTGATTTTTCTCAAAAATGGGGTCCTGTAGCAGCCATCCTGCAACGTCTTTTGGTACATTTTTGTATATAATAACGTTTACACTATTTGGCATATTACATTGTTAAGATTGAGGATCACTGACGAGGGTTTAGTACCCGAAACGTGCGTGTCTGGTCCATGCTGAAAATTTACCTACTCCTAAATGATGCTATTGAATTGGAAGACTTTTAACATTGGTAGGAAAAGATATGAGCAAATGAGTCTGAGGGTAAGCTATCATCAACGTTAAATTGAGTCGAGTCAAATCCGAAATTGAGTGAGTTACAAAATTAGCTCTAGCCTTGTGCAACGTCAGATTTACCTTCGCTGAGAAAACGAAAGTATTTTGTCAATGTCATTCTCATTTGTTTCAAGGCTCGTTACGAAAAAAAATAATTACAAGAATGTGACTGACGACATGCTATTTCTCGCAGATTAAAAGAATACAAAAATAAAAGGAAAATAGGTGACCGGACATTCCTCGAAGGCACCTTTTTTTTTTTTAAAGCGGAGTGAGTGAACGCTAACCTACAGAAGACCATGACCATCAGATAATTAATTTGGTGACCTCCAGATGATTATGTGGCTGCCGCAAAATAAATAAAGTGGCGACCGCAAGATATCTAAGAGACGGCCGCCAAATAATCATGTAGCATCCACCATATACATTTTAATTCATACTTGTCACCTACGATATTCTGTACTATCTCAAAATAACGAGGGGACCAAACAGATGTACTTCTAACTTGTGTCCATTTGACAGAAGACCATGACCATCAGATAATTAATTTGGTGACCTCCAGATGATTATGTGGCTGCCGCAAAATAAATAAAGTGGCGACCGCAAGATATCTAAGAGACGGCCGCCACATAATCATGTAGCATCCACCATATACATTTTAATTCATACTTGTCATCTACGATATTCTGTACTATCTCAAAATAACGAGGGGACCAAACAGATGTACTTCTAACTTGTGTCCATTTGATAGAAGCAAAAAATATTCGTGTTTAATAAATGTTAAGACCTACCGATTAGAATTCTATCTTTCAATGCGGAATGAATATGTACGTATATGTTTGTACATACAAAAACTCACACCTCAAAGAACTGATGAGCACATATTGTCGGGTACGTAGTATCGCGGGGCTTATTGAGTACTATTATGATATGATAACGAGTGCATTGATTTATACTTCAGTGTCAATCCATCAAATTACCGCAAATGTATTTCCACTACAAACATCAAATAAGCTTAATGAATACGTTTTACCAATGGACTGTAAACATGACGTCGCTGGTGTTGACGATCGTCATAATAACATTAAAGGAGATTAAATGATACTATTGTAGTCATTAATTGCAGAGAAAAAAATCTAGTCCATCTTCTGACTTTTTTTTATTTTACAATGTTAAACGTCTTCAAATTAAATAGCATCATCAATATTCATTTTGAAAGTCTCATCGCAAAATTAAATTTTAAGAAAAAACTTTTGTCTCGTTTTCGAGAAAATACTTAAATATGGAAAATTGCTGTCTGATTCTATATACTTTTCAAAATTGCGGACCAGATACTTTAAAGGAAAGATTCAGAGGCTTAGAGGTACAAAAGGTCTCGTCAAGATCAAACCATGAATCAACTATTTTTGTGAAAATTTAAACGCCAAAGAGCCTATCATGCTGTGAAATTAGAAATTGGCTGCTTACACTAGTCACATATGCCCTCACTACCGAGATACGATCAATTATTGCTTAGAAAATGGGTACCCTAATATAACCTACTTTTCTCCGTAGAAGACCGATTGCGAACACGTGTAAGCACTTATTTGCATAAGGCTAGTACTGTATCAAAACAAAACAGCATGGCTGACGGAAAACACGTGGGACGAAAATGAATCGACAATTGGTGTTATCAAAATCTGAAAAGAGAAATGTAATGAACAAATAGTATTGGCTTGGTATTGGAAAGTTATAAAGACCTAGCGTAGAGGACGACCGTGAAATTAAAACTCTGTCATGTCTGAGGGAAAATTAGCCAAAGGGATCTACAGTGTACATGTACATGTATAGTTCTCGTTCATTTTTATCTATGAGAAGTATATATATTATAAGTTTGACGTGTATAGATATATATCCACAGTAATTTTTATATGTGTATATATAATATTCACATTCTAAATCAAATATTAAAAAAAACGAGTAAAAAATCATTAACTAAATAAAGGTTAATTTTCATTCAGGATTTGGTAAACAAACGCACATATGTATAGCAGACTACACCTGCCTCCCATTCAAGCCGCCATACGTTATTAGTCATTTGAAAGTGTTCGATTATCCACGCTCAAAATGGTGATTTGAATGGAACACGATATCTATACATAACATCAACCTTGTATTTGCAATTAATGAAATAGTAGTGAGTTAGTTTTTAAGGGAATTTCAAAAAGACTGTATACGTGGTTTCCTACATGTTTCGTAGTAATCCCACAATGTGAAGTTCATTCAAGCGATTGGCTCATCGTGGAAGCGTGTTCACTTTGACCTTGGTAAACGTGACATATTTCTACATACTATATATGCAAATAACAATTTCCGAAGTTAACCGAAATCGTGTGTACCAGAGAGTAAAAACGTCTATAAAACAAAAATGTGAGGGATATTTTATGTAAGTAATATATAGATGTTCAAATGGTAGTACTTAATAGCAGTTCTCTGTAAGGACCAAAATAATTTCAATAGCACGTGGAAACAGCATGTCTCCAATTTTGGAGATTTTTGGTGTGGAAGGTGTATATGATGTTCTGACACAAAAATAAACTTTCTTTTTACAAATTAAGTTTTCGTTGCCATGGAAACCATGTTTGAAATTTTACGCATCGGTAGAATACTTGTAACATGGCATTTTCACAAGGCTCGTTTCCATGGTAACAGCTAATGTAGTCAACTGCAATTTCCTTAATTTTTCTCTTTATATCTTTAATAGTATAAATATTACACAAGAAGTATGTTTCTGCCCGCTATTCTCTTTGTCAATATGCTCAAAATGTAGGCAAAAACCTGTTTTGAAGAGGCCCTTTTTAAGACCGAAAAAGCTCCTAATTTATCATGATTTCGCTCAAATTTAAGGGCAAATAATCTGAAATGTCAGGCTAACTTGATTTCTTCTGCCAATTATCTTTAAAGTTTAATCCTCGATCTTTAAGAAAATGTTAAAATTTGAGTGGGACCTCTTCACAATTTTATTCAAAAGGGTATAAAAAATGGTTACCATGGTGACATTCTGGTCAGTGCTATTACACATAGAGTAATTAACTGGTTAATTTTCAGCTGTCCGTTGTATATTTTTTAGCATTTTTTATCAGTGCATATAAAAGAGCATTATTGATTAAAGATAATCACCTGAATTTTTTTCAAGGTCACAGGACCCAATGTCAAGGTTATTTTGCATGTAATTCACAAAATTTGGCAAAATTCTGTGATTTTTCAAAAAAATGAGAGGCAGTTACTCAAAAATCATGTGGTATTGAGTAAAACAAACACATACATAGTGATTTTGGATATATCCCCTATTCATTGACCAAAGTTGCAAAAAATCTCAAAATCAATGATTTTTGTGTTGGGCTTATTTTTTTAAGAGAAATGTTCTGAACTAAGAATTGTGATGTTTTTCCATCTATCGGTCCTAATTTTAGAAAGAAGTAATTTGGATACAAATATATGGCAATCAAGCCTAAATTTAGTAACAATAAATAACAACAAAAGTGCAAATATTATTGAAATTGGAACCTATATTTTGAATTGACCTTGAACTTAGAGTCAATGACCTTGACAAATTTTGGAAGTGCTCAAATAAAGAATAATTTCTTTTGTTGTCCTTACATAAAGCTTAAGCAATATAAGTTATCTAAACCATGCTAAAAATCAATTTGAAAAGATATCGTCATCATGTGTCAAATGAAAAGTTGCCATGGCAACCATTTTTGACCTCAAAATGTAGGAAAACAAAACAAGGTCCCACTTATTTTTTTCAGTAATTATATTTGTCACATGAAATCTATTTTGTTCTGACAACAGTGATGGTGTTATCAGCCTGACATTTTGTGTTATTTTTGCTTAAAAATGGTAAAAATTGGAGAAAATTAGGCCTTGATTTTGACCTTATTTTATGGCAATTTTTGACTGATTTTGATTTGATAGGATCCGGCTAATAGAAAGAAATGTCAAAAATTTGTTATTTTTTCTAAAAATAGAGGTTTTAAAGATTATAAGTTGTTAATACCAATTAACTCTGACAATGGTTTCCATGGCAACATAATAACCAAAGATGACTTATTTGACATTTTTTTTAGTGCTATAGATAGACAGACCTCGTTTTCATGGCAACCGGAATATCTATTTTCAAAAAAATTGTTATTTTTGTATTCAGGGCATTATACATACCATTTATAGAGAAAATCTTGAAAATCCATGACATGCTGTTTCCAAGATATTTTGGTCGTTACAGAGAATTGATATTAAAAGCTATTTACCGTAAAACTTCATTATTGACAGTTTAATCCCATAGTTAGACTATGTGTACCTTTAACTTTAAGATTTAATTTAGACAAGCGTTATAAAGCAAATATCATCTGGTATGAAAATATAACGCTGTCGTTCGACGTAAAAATATTAAATCATCTTCTGAATATTCTTATTATTTGAAATTGTATTATTTTCTCTGGAAAAAATGTGTATACATTTATAATATTGTTTAAGATTCTCGTTTTATACATAATGCACAAAGTTCCGATGTATTTTCATTTTGCTGTATTTTGCGCCATCATTGTTAAGCCCGAAGAATGGTTTAAGCCAAAAACGCCGTATTTGCGATGTCATAATTCGTGTATTTTATACCCGAAGAAAAACATTGTTTCCATGGTCAAGCTAAAATCAACATTAACACATTCCGCTATATTTTAATGGTTTTCTTGATATTCCAGAAACAAAATGACGTCATATACCCAACTACCTTAGAGAATATTTATATTTCCGAGATAATCCTAGATATTCAAGAATAATTTAAAACAAAGAATCTATCACCCCTTTGTACAGGAACAGGGAAACCCCAACCGAATATCAAAGATTTGCAGTCCACGACGAGCGTTGCCGTGTCGTGGATATTGCAAATCTTTGATACAAGGGTGTCATTTCCCTATCCCTGTACAAAGGGATGATTCATTATTTTTCTCTCACCCATATATTTTTTACAAAATTCAGAAATAAACATTGCTTTATTTACGTTAAATTCTGCACTATTTGACATCAAACACTGCTTAATCTACGTAAACGTCTATGACGTTACAATGGAGGGTTCAACAAACATCTGTAGATATCTCTGTCCGGAGTGAGAGAAAACATAATTTATTTCTAATCAGAAAAAAACATCATTATGGTTTACTAAATTACAAGAACGAATTGTTCATATAAAGATTAATATCCAACATAAAAAAGAATATCCCTTAAAATATGCTTGAATTATATAAACGATAGAAAAGAGGAAAATCAAATTCATGTACACGTAATGAATTATCTTCTGGAAACAAAGGGGGTTTTTGCATAATTTTTCTTCTTTAAGATTAGGACAAGGGCTTCCACTTTTTTGCTTAGCTCGTGTAACTTTCCTTCTACGTTCTATCTTTGCATACTTGAATTGATCTCCTCCACAAAAATACTTAGAAACTTGTAATGGACAGGAACCCCATGACCCCCATTCTGAAACCAAGCAATTTTTATGCTGGCAAGTTTCACCCCATTCTCCCTGTTGACATTGACATTTAACATTACAAGCAACAGACTCTGACGTCTTTCCACATTCCCGACCAGAACCAGTTTTCTTTTTATGAATAGGTCGTTTTCTTGTTTTTGTTTTTCCGGGTCCACATTCACAGTTCGACCATGCTCCCCAGTGTCCAATGACGCAATCCCTGCTGAGACATCTTTGGCCTCTATATCCTGATTTACATTTGCATTGTCCATCGGCAGAACATGATGTTGAAAGAGATCCGCTAGAGCTACATCCACAAGGGGTACACGAGAATGAGTTATACCAGGAACAGGTACCTGCACATAGAAAGTGTCAATATTGAAATGCATGTTCCTTTGTGAAATGCAAATGAATCAGATGTGCATTTTAACAAATGATGTCTCGTCAATGATACTTGAAGCCAAAATAGCGAATGCAAAAATCTTGTGCTATCAATGAAATACCCTTTAGTATAGGGGTTTACTAAACATAAAACTGCATGTCAGGAATATCTCGATAATAACAAGAGCCCCAGGGGGCACAACGCTCACCTGATACCCATGCACGCTCTAATTGACATACTGACATTGAATACTGATAGTGCCAGTACCAGGATTTTAGCCCACAACCTTTCTAAAAAGATTTTTGCCGGATGCAGAGAAGTTTTTTTTTTCAGACAACCTTTAAAAGTACAAAAAAGAAAAATAGTCACATTTCAAAACAATAACTTTTTTACTGATTTGAAAAGACGGATAAAGTGGTCCAATGTCATATGCCCAGCTAGTATAGTTCAATTATGCAACATCAAAAATAAAATCATATTGTAACATTCCACATTAATGTACAGCAGAAAAAGAATAAAACAATGAAATGATTTCATAAATTAAGTTTATTTAAAATTGAACACAAAACCTTTCATTATTGATAGCTAGCATGCCAGAAATTATAAAGCCTGTGTTTGTGAAACGAGAATGCCCCCCAGCGGCATCTTTGTTAGTATAAACGCCATTTTCTGTCAAGTATGTGAGAGATCAGGGTCAGCGTAATATTGGTATCAATGGAAAGATCTTGTCACAAGGAATACACATGTACAATATGAGAGCCCTATCACTAACGTTTCAAAAGTTATGCCCAATGTTAAAGTTTTTGAGAAGTACGTGAAAGGTCAAGGTTATGGTCATGAGGTCAAAAATTTTGGTATCAATGGAAAGGTATTGTCACAAGGAATACACATGTGAAATATGAAACCTCTATCACCAGCTTCCATTCAAAAGTTATGCCCAATGTTAAAGTTTTTCGGAAAACAGACAGACAAACAGACAGACGGACAGGCCAAAAACTATATGCTCCCGAATCTTTTATTCCAGGGGCATAAAAAACAAAGATTTTTCGGTTTTGCCTTTATTCACTGAAATCTAT
This sequence comes from Pinctada imbricata, assembly GCA_033119305.1. NCBI lineage: Eukaryota > Metazoa > Mollusca > Bivalvia > Pterioida > Pteriidae > Pinctada > Pinctada imbricata. The sequence goes on along the minus strand of VSWD01000003.1, from coordinate 27,660,960 downwards.
GAATTATGCTTTTGAATAGTATTGATTTCATCTCAAATACATGAAACGTACTGTTAAAATCATTTTGATCCAATATTTATCAATTTAAGTGAGTTGTGCAGAAATTGGGCCAGTTTGTTTTCCAAAAAAAGCAGTGTATGTTGTATCAAATCTCATGACCCAGTGAAGCCACTTGAACAAATAATTTTCAATAAAATATGCTGAAATGCGGCGCTTCTTGCCTATGCATATTTCAACAGGCGAGAAGGAGCGTTGCATTTCAGCATACGCTGTTCAACAACCCAAGTGGTTTCTCAAGGTTTCGCAGTTTGAAAAAAATTAAAAGGCCCATGAAATTGTTAAGCTTGTCCAACTAGCAGACCTACGACATCGTTATTTACTGTTAACTAATTGTTTTACCTTACCTCATCATAGGTCTGTTAGCGGAGAGAGTTCATGAAATGTATCGGTTGCATCGGATTTGCCGACAAAAAAAATTTTTGGTCCGATAAAAACTTATCATGTATCTATTATTTGAACAGATAAAAATTCCCAAATGTCTTAACACAGGAACCTGTCGTTTTATGAGAGAAAATGTTTTATTATTCAAAACCTCAGGCCTCTGTGTTCCTCTTAGAAATATTATAGAGGACGCAGTCCGCGCCGCAGGCGCGGACGTAGTCCTCATCAAGGTAACACGTGTATATATATAGGAAAAATCGTGTTTTTCAATTGAATTCTATGCTATACCTATAGGTTCCAAAACCGTGGTCAATGACGTCATTCTCCCCATTGCCCATTTGATCGGCGTGAAGCGCAAGCTTATTTTTTTGACAATGTCACTTGACGACAGAATGAAACCCATCGATGACCATGATTTCTCAATCTCCTTTGAATATTCTCCGTTTGGCTTACTCCTCCTGTGTCCCAATGTATGTTTTGTACCTTGCTTCACGTAATACTGACATTGTACCAGCATTTCCAACATATATCATGTTTAGTCCGAATATCCTCTTTGAAAATTACAACGTGACGTCAGAATGCGACGTCAGCTTGCGACGTCAGCATAAAACTTTGTTTCGCGGACTTTCTCATTTCTTTCATCGACAGCTCCTTCAGACAAATCCATGGAAAAACTCATAATGCTGGGATGAAAATACAAACAAAAAAATATCAGCGCGATCAGCGACTTACCGAACTTAATTCTGCTTTCGAGGATGATTTGCAGCTGATATTTTGATACATGTAGATCGAATAATGTGGTTTCTCTCCACATATATAGGATCTACACGTAGAATCTACAGGAAATCAATGCAGTGTGAATCCCAACAAAAACTTCTAAATGTCTGCTGCCTTCGATACTGTACACAGCTCGTCACAACTTACGTCATCATTAACAGCTACTTAGTGCAAATAGGTAAACACAAACTGAGGCTCTTTTCAAAGCATAAAATAAGGCTGGGTTTTTTCCCCTTGGAGGTAAATCATAGGCGGATCCAGGGTTATTCAAAAAAGGAGGAGGGATAAAGGCTTAAGATTTGTTTAGAAAGAGGGGGGAGGGGTTGATTGTAATTATTGGGGGAAGGGGGTGACAGGGGGTGAATTTCTACTTAGAATACTTCTCTCTTCCGTCCCGCCCCTTCCTCCCCATTCCCACCTCCTTACATCTCCCGGCTCCCTCCCTTCCCCCTTCCCCCCCCCCTCCCTTTCATCCTTGCCTTTTATAGGGTTGGGTAACAGAAGGGGGTAACTCTCTCCGCCCCCTTATCTCAGTACCCCACACGCTCCCCCTCTCTCCCTCCTCCCGCCCCTTCCTCTCCCTCCCTTTCACCCTCTTTTATGGTAAAGGAATGAATTTTGTCTTCAGACAGTACATTGGAAAATCATTTGTAAACATTATTCAGAAGGAAAAATCCTGTGATACTAATATTATACTGGATTTTTTTTTTCTTTTTTTTTTCTTTTTTCTTAGTATAACCCCCTTCTCCAGGCCATCCCATAAAACGATTTATCACATGATTCACCCGTTATGCAGTTTCATAAAGCCATTTCATAAATATATGATATGATAACACGTTACATATCACTCTGCTTGAATGCGATTGGTCAAGTTTGGAACCTAATCACATAAACCTTGACAAATGTGACCTTTCAAATATCGGTCAACTGTTAAATTCAGACCCGAAGTCAATATCAATGATTCAAATTGTTGTTGTTTGATTAATTTTTGCATAAAAATACTATTCAAAATTGAAATACTTTTCTCTTACGCACAGAATATCTATACGATGGGGACACTACTTCTTATGGCGTAGCAGACGACTTCTAGATCTCGGCGTGATTCGCCTCAGTAGTTCTCGGAAACGTTGATTTCATGTTAGAAATACACATTTTTAGGCAATATCATGTGATAAAAAGAATCTCAAATGAATTTTCATTTCATACGATGTATTATGAAACTCGTTGTGCGTTTTATATCCCCTCGCCAAGGCTCGGGAATATAAAACTCTCAACTCGTTTCATAATACATCGTATGAAATGAAAATTCATTTGAGATCCTATATATATTGCTGATAACACTATAGATGGCGCTGAAAAGGAGGCTTTCTTTCTTCTACATATTGAATGTTATTTTTTCCGGTGAAAGTAAAAGGGAGTGCCGGGGGGGGGGGTATAACTTCAGAAAAAAGTAAAATTCTTCTTTTTTTTTATTTTAATGGTTTGTGCCCCCAGTTTTCTTGTCTGAGTTCTCTTTTCCTTGGTTTTCGTCAAGGTCCAAGGACTTACAATATAATTCCATACATAGATAAGAATACATCACTTCAGTGGCGGATTCAGGGGGGATGCGGAGGGGGCGTCTGCCCCCCCCCCCCCCCGGCACTGACCAAAACTTTTCCAAAAACTGGTATATTTTGACCCATTTTAAGTTAAAATCGGCGAAATTCGCCCCTTGACCCCCGGCAAAGGGGGCGCTGGATCCGCTACTGCACTTGATCTCTTCTCATCTGTCATTTATGTTTCAAAATTAAGCATTGCTATTTCATGTTTACTGATTGTTTTGTGACATCAAACCGGCCGACATTGAGAGTTGTTTCCCCGCATTAACGAGTTATTTGCATGCTGTTGATCCAGAAATTTTCTATACAAATATCCCCTCTCCTGTAGATGATTATGGATTTCAAGAAAAAAATGTAACACTGATAAAGTAAAAAAGATGCTGGAAAAGAATAACAAGAACACAAATTGTATGACATATCAAGTTTTGTTTCTTATTAACTTAGTTTAAAAAAAAATGGTGAAAAATCATTGAAATTATAATTAATCTGCGTCCTCACAATGGCTTTGCCATAATTCATATTACATACAAGATGACGAACTCAGTGGCTTAAGGTTGTGAATAATAATTTATTTTCTCTAATAAAATAACAGCTTTCTGTGGTCCAACATTTCATTGACATTGGAAGATTTCAGGAACTCTGAACTGAATTATTTATTTTCAAGAATTTCAGATATTAAATGTCCTATGCATTCTCAAAATCCAGAGGAAGAGATTACTCATTAGACGTTTCTTCAAGAAATCAGTCCGTAAATTACTTCATCTAAGAGAGTCTAAGACAGAGGAAATTCGAGCAAACTTTATATATGATAACAAGTACATGCAAGTGTTCCAAGTACATGAATGATAACCATTACGAAAGTGTTCCAAGTATAAAAATCTATTCCGTTTGCACTGCATCTCCTGAAATGTATCGCAGTACTAAAGGTATCACATTACTACATGGGGAATACCCTTCGGGTACAGGATATAGATATGCATATCTAGGTCATTATCTAGATCATTGTCCAGGTCATTATCTAGGTCATTGTCCTGTCAAATAGTTCCGATTATTTTCTTATTATTTTCAACAATTGGTGGAAAATACACACAATGTTTATCTTGAATTGTCTTCCCGTGATTGTTTACTAGATAGATTAAATAAAATTTTGAATATAGTTTAAAGTGTGTGAGACATCTACATGTGTGGAAGAATACGTGTGAAAATGGGTCCTCAGATCCAGATCATAAAATTCGAATAATTCCGGTCCGGAACCAGGTGCATGGCTTTGAAAAAAATATTAAAAAAGTTGTGTACTTTTAACCTTTATGGCATTTTTTTCTATGTAATTCAAATAAAATTTCTAAACATTCAAAAGTAGTGTCAATGTGTTTAAGCCGGTGCGAATTGAGAATTTTTCTCCTATTTTTGGTAAGAAAGTACTTGAAAAATAACTGGGATCTGGATCATACACGGCAAAAAATGGCTTATGTTCCCGACTTTAAAAATAAAATTCTAAACAAGTATAAAGAATTTAAATAATTGAATCATATCACATAAAAGGTCAATCAATAAGACATTGGAGCATGTGTCACTTGTTGAATTATCAGCTGTAACTATGGATGAAAGGTCGATCTAAAAATGGAAAACATACATTATACCTATGTACAATCTTAAAAAATATTCCTTAAAAATCCAAAAGTGGATATCTTGACAAAATTCTTTCACTTGTAGGGTACCATGCATGAGTACCTCATACCTACAAATTGTCATGACAATCTGAAGAGTGGTTATAGAAAAGAAGCAGAAAATGTATGAAAATCACCCCCCCCCCCTTCCTTTTTACATAAGAAAAAAATTCATAAAAAATCAAAAAAATAAAATTTAAGCATAAAATACATATCAAAGCATTAAGTAAGTTAAATATGATAAATATGTAGTAAATGAGTGTGTAAAATCATACACTTATTGAGTTATTAAAAGAAATAGTGCAAAAATGTGCATTTCTGACTAAGTCCGAAAAGACGTCAAAAACGCGTCAAAAATTTGACTTCGAAGTGGAACCAAAAATAACAACACTTCTTAAGACATCTCTCTAGATCATCCTGATGCTTTCGGTTTGTCGATACATGCTTCGGTTCTGAAGAAGAAGTTTGTCAAAGGAGGGTACCCCCCGTGACCTACTTTTGGCTGTGGTGGCGCCACCTGTTGACAGATCCGGACAAAAAACAACAACACTTGTAGGGGACCATGAGTACTTCATACCTACCAAGTTTTATCAAAATCCCTTCAGCCGTTCTGGAGAAGAAGTCGAAAATGTGAAAAGTTTACGACGGACGACGACGGACGACGCCGGACGACGGACGCCGGACGGACGGACGCCGGACGGACGGACGCCGGACGGTGCGTTATGACAATAGCTCACTTGAGCTTCGCTCAGGTGAGCTTAAAAGGGGAAAAAGTTTTTGTTGGGGTCCCGCCGGGGTTTGAAGCCACTCCCCATGGGTCCATTGGGCATGGAAAACATACATTATACCTATGTACAATCTTAAAAAATATTCCTTAAACATCCATAAGTGGATATCTTGACAAAATTCTTTCACTTGTAGGGTACCATGCATGAGTACCTCATACCTACAAATTGTCATGACAATCTGAAGAGTGGTTATAGAAAAGAAGCAGAAAATGTATGAAAATCACCCCCCTTCCTTTTTACATAAGAAAAAAATTCATAAAAAATCAAAAAAATAAAATTTAAGCATAAAATACATATCAAAGCATTAAGTAAGTTAAATATGATAAATATGTAGTAAATGAGTGTGTAAAATCATACACTTATTGAGTTATTAAAAGAAATAGTGCAAAAATGTGCATTTCTGACTAAGTCCGAAAAGACGTCAAAAACGCGTCAAAAATTTGACTTCGAAGTGGAACCAAAAATAACAACACTTCTTAAGACATCTCTCTAGATCATCCTGATGCTTTCGGTTTGTCGATACATGCTTCGGTTCTGAAGAAGAAGTTTGTCAAAGGAGGGTACCCACGTGACCTACTTTTGGCTGTGGTGGCGCCACCTGTTGACAGATCCGGACGAAAAACAACAACACTTGTAGGGGACCATGAGTACTTCATACCTACCAAGTTTCATCAAAATCCCTTCAGCCGTTCTGGAGAAGAAGTCGAAAATGTGAAAAGTTTACGACGGACGACGCCGGACGACGGACGCCGGACGACGGACGGACGCCGGACGGTGCGCTATGACAATAGCTCACTTGAGCTTCGCTCAGGTGAGCTAACAAAAACTGTAGAATGATTTGGCAAAACAATTAGCAGATGCAAAAATATTTAGCTTCTATTAATATTATAGTTTGTATATGTACTGTACTATTTTGAGAGTACATGCATTATCGAGTTGCTGATTTTCAAAAAATTAGAACAGACCGTAAACATCATTAAACAATGATTTATGCATATACGAGTATACCTTCTTTGATTCCTTCCCGAGGGCAAGCTAGCATTCAATTTGGAATAATGATTTGAGAAATTATACTTTCCCTATTCAAACAAACCTACCCCTCTTTCACACTTATATGTTTATAACAATGCAATGTGATCGATGTGCATGCTTTGTACAGGTATCTACTCAGGTGTATACAAAATATTTGCATATTATAAGGTTACACATTTAGGAATTGGACTACACCTTGTAGAAATATTTTCAAATAATTTCAAAAGTAGCTTCCCCTAGGGTAGAAATTAGAAAAGGTAACTATTCACAAATTATTTTGTTTTACGACGTTTCCAATGAGTTCTATTTTTTGAAAAATTGCATTTTGACGACTCATTTGCAACCAAAATTTAACGTACAACTTTTAATGAAAAACATTTAGCTACATGCAATTTCACTCACAAATTAAGATGATTTGCTAAACTATTTCATACTTTTTTAATAATCGAGATTTTCTTTTTGCGTAGGTTTTGTGTTTAGTAAACCCTTAAGGAATTTTTTGTCGCGAAGGATTAACTTTTTATTTCAGGTCATTGACAAGTGTAAAATGAGTTAAAGAAGATCCTGACGATAATATCAGAACAGACCAGAACAGAACTTTATTACTCTCAAGGTCATATGACATATTGAGGACATAATAATTTATAAATATAAATAGCATGCTTAACAGGATATTCGATAATAATTTCTAGAAGTATGTTCCAAAAGTAAACAATGTTGTTGTGAAGATATGTAGAAACACAACTAATTAATTGATCGTAACTACTAGATACATAAAGGTATTAAAGTGTAAAGTTATATTTCATAATTGAAGTATATACAAGTACATTATCTTAGCATAAGTCTATATACTTAGAGTATCGTAAATTATGCAAGAAGAACAAATTAGAACAAAAACTTACACAGATGTTTAAGAAAAATGGTTCATTATAATTGACAAAAATTTACAGAGTTTGGATAATACGTCTAAATCGATTGAACAGAAAAGCTGATTGAATTTCAAAACATTTGGTCGAATGTGATAGTATGAATCTATATATGTTTGTCTTTGTGCTGAAAAGAATTTAAACTTGAAGAGATAATGATATTCATCACCTAAATCATTTTCGTCACAGAGTGAACATTTTCTCTGTGCTCGTTCTATGTTGACCCACCTGCCAGTTTCAATTGGCAATCTATGGTTGGTTGTCCTAAACCTTGTAATAATAATGCGTGACCCTTTTGGTAAAATGGACAGAAAATTTTCATGACAAAAAGTATGTTTAAAAATTCTATAAGTAATACATTTTGGTGAATCATTAATACTACTATACCAGTTTTGTTTAGCTTGATCGCATATTCTGAGTTTGGCTGCATTCAAAAACCATTTTAAATCATATACGTTTTGTGATTCCCAAACAAAAGTAAAACCTAATTCATTCAAAATATTTTCGACATTTTTCAGCCACTGATGCTCAATGTTTAAGGTTTTGTCATAGAGTAGAATTCTATAAAAAATACTTGACAATTTCTCTGATGTACCATGAACAAGTTTCGCCCAGAAATTCAAAATTCTCTGTTTTACAGTTCATATCAAAGGTTGGGCTTAAGTTTCACCATATAACATACTATGCGGTGTGCTACTTTTACTCTCAAAATAGTTCTCAAAGATTCACACTGGACTTTTTCTAGTAGTTTTATATTACTGAAGCCCCAAATTTCACATCCGTACAAAAGAATGGGTATAATAGTTTGATTGAATAATAAAACTTGACATTTTATCGATAAATCTAAGTTGACAATTCTACTGTACAGTAAATGCATAGCTTTCTCTGCTTGTGATACAATCGTATTTATAGCTAATCGAAAATTGCCTGTGTTTTTGAACATAATACCTAGATATTTATAACAATCAACAATTTCAATAACGCTGTTTCCAAATCTAAAAGTATGATTTGATATACCTCTACTACCAAAGACAACTATTTTTGTTTTCCTAATGTTAACAGTGAGTTTCCAAGTATTACAGTAATGGTAAAACATATCAAGATTGCGTTGAAGGTCAGAAGGATTATCAGCTATCAAGATGGTGTCATCCGCGTAAAGGAGTATGATTAAGGTAATGCAGTATTCTAGTGGTCTGGAGGAACGGTGACACCTGAACAATGATTTTGTGTCAGAAATTGCTCAAGGTCGTTCAAGAATAGACTAAACATGATCGGTGATAAGTTCTCCCCTTGACGAAGACCGGAAGTGCAGCTAAATAGGGAAGTGACGTCATCATTCAGTCGGACACATGATTTGATTTCCTTGTATATATTCCGAATTACGTTTAGAAATTTCCCATTAATGCTTTGGTGAATCAGTTTTTGCCACAATCCTGCACGCCAGACGGTATCGAACGCCTTGGAAAAATCAATGAATGCGCAATAAAGTTTTTTGCGCCGTCTATTTAAAATTGATATTAGTGAATGAAGTACGAAAATGTTGTCAAAGGTAGAGTAGCCATGTCTAAAACCGGTTTGAGCTTCCGATAGGATATTATAAGAGTCCAAGTAAAAATTAAGTCGATTGTTCAGCACTGAAGTGAAGAGTTTGCCGAGACAACTGAGTAGGGTGATCGGTCGATAATTTTCAGGAATAGATGAGTTACCTCCTTTGTAAATTGGGATTATTATGCCTTCGAGCCAGTCCTTTGGTACGTTACCCGTATTCAATACAATATTAAAAAAGCGGCAAATAACTGGGAGAAAGATACTTTCCGTTGACTTTATGTATTCATTGAGAATTCTGTCTGTACGCGCTGATTTCCCGTTTTTCAGTTCCTTTATTCCCTTTTTCACTTCTTCAAAACTAATTTCGTTGTCTAGATATTCGTTATTGACGTCATTTGAACCATTGATGATGCCATCAGCGTCATCACCAGAGTTAATATTTTTGAAATGATCAAAGAGTTGGTCGATGTCAATGTTTGTCTTCGTATTTTTACCAATGCTATTAAGAATTTTCCAATAATCCCGTGGTTTATTTGTTCGAAGGCTGTTTAATTTTTGTTCTGTATCTTTTCGGTCCATGCCAATGAATATCAACAGCACTCACAATAGAGCAACAAATTGAGCATCGACGGACTCCTAGCAGGCTAGGGTGGGATCAGGTGCCCGGGAGGAGTAAGCATACCCTGTTGGCTAGCCGCAACCGCCGTCGATGTTCATGCACGGAAATGAAAACAATATATAAAGAACACAAGCACTGTCTGTGGTTTCGTCTATATAGACAGTGCTATGGCGACCAAGTCAGGGAAAATATTCAAAACACTTACTGTCAAATCCCTCGCGGGGAACTTTTTAAGATATATACTGTGGTATCAGACTAACTAGTTCTAAACTACATTATAAAAAGTAAGAAAAATAAAGTCAAGAAACTTATCGTCGTATTTACGTTGTGTGTATGATTTTACATTGAAACTTTCATAAAATTTAGCTTGCTGTAAGATATCATTTATTTTCGTAAATAAGAGGGATAGGCAGCGGAATTTGTTACAGTTTTTGTTTTTAAATCGCTGAGCGCAATCCATGATCTTCATCACCTCGACATAGACATTTGACCTTGAAGATACAATTTATTGTAATATACATGTAATACATGAAATACTCCGTATGGTAGCTTATACCTCTGGTCGTGGGAGCTTATATTTTCCCGATGAAATTTTCCAATTTTTTTTTCTTGCTTATCATCCTTGAACCTTTGCAAAAAAAACCCCTAGATTGTAGGGTTATTCTTTATTGGCTAGATAAATTTGAATAACCCTATCTTTAACATTACACCCAAGGAAAAATCCAAAAATCCATATTTTGTACATGTATAAACATTTTACACCAAAACAAAATGTATTTGAAACCTATATCAGCTTAACACCTTCGACATTATGACTATATTAGCTTAACCCAATGTGCAATAATATGAAAAGAAATTATGGGGTATCATCCATGCATACTTTCTCCCGATTTTGGACCAGAGGTACAAGCTACCTTGAACTTGGCGATATTTCTAAGCAGGTAGACCTGATTTCAGATATTATCCTTTACCTTGACCTATTTTATTACACTTTATAGTACCAAACCTTTATGAAATATCTCATTTACCTGAGAACTTTAAAAAAAAAATTAGTAAATTTCAAGTATACTGACCCTTACCAAGAGATTTGGTGATAACTTTGAGCTACTGACACAGACATTCGACCTTGAGCTAATTTTGGTTAAGAATTATTTAAAGGCAGAGAGTCGGATTGATAGAAAGCCAAACAGATTATACAAATCAGACAGTTAAATAGACATACGCAGACAGATACATAGACAGACACTAGTAAAGACACAGACAGTCAGATATAGATACAAAGATAGGCACATAAATAAAGGTACACTTAGACAGACATACATGTATGAAGAAAGGGAATGGGAAAAGAGAAAGACAGACAAACTCAAAGACAAACAGGCAAGCACAGATATATAGTCTGGCAGACATACAACAAAATACAGATAGAAAACACAAATATAGACAAACACAAAGACGGAAAAAGACAAAGACAAACAGATAAATAGACAGTCACAAAGACATACACAGAGATAGAAGCATACACACATACATAGAATCTCATAGAAAAACAGACAGACATAAACAGATGTACTCACTCGTAGACATATATGGACACATTGACATAAAAAAATAAATACGCATGACTATAATTTTTATAATCACATCCATTTTCTACAGCATTTCAGAACTTACAGACATGCAAAAAGATACATACACAGAAAGATATAGGTAGAACATGTACAACTTACAGATACACGCATAACCAGACGCACACAGAACGATATCCAGACAGAAAGGCAAACATACACAAAGAAAGATATACAGAGACATTCATCCACAGACAGATAGACATTCTCTAATAAACACAGACAGATACACACAGACAGACAGATTTAGAAACAGACTACCTACACACCAACAGCGCCACGAAAGACAAACACACACAAAGCACTGATGCACTCTCAGACAGGCAGACAGACGGACTCATAGACACAGGGATACAGACAGGTGAATAAGCACCCATACAGACTGACAAGATTTTATTGATAAAAAGGAAGAAAGGAGAGGACAGACATAAAGACAGAAACGCACAGATAGTCAAACAGACAGATAATACAAGGTAAACTGAGTGAGCAATTAGAAATTGCAAATCTCTATTGAACGTAAAAATCATAAAAGATAAAATCCAAACAAGTAACGGTATGGGGGAAAAATCTGCTATTGGGGAAAGACTACTATATATCACCGGCTCTCATACAGGATATCAATCAATATATACTAATCAATAGTCACTGCTTATCAGCGTCATCAATGACCTGTTGATACATATTTCATTTTCTTCCTTCATTTCCAACGTTGGGAATGCGCTGAGGGTCCGTTCAGGCGAGCAAGGTGGACAAATAAAGCATGATTGTGGTCATTTTAGCTCTATATAAAGAAACACTTATATTCCATCAGGTCTCCTACCTCGCAACCACCAGCTACCTAAGTACTATGTATAGTTGATTTTAAATAGTTTATATATATACATTACTCCCATAAAAGTTGAATAAAACGTAGTGATGATGATAGTTTTTCGCCCATCGTCTCGAATTTCTTCATCTTATGTGTATACATGTATAACCAACATATAGAACCAGGGTTGGAACGAAGAGCTACCCCACACATACATACAACATCAATATCTGTATCTAAAGAAATGTTAATGGGGTTTAACACGGCAACTTACCTTCAATTGGTCGACCTCTGATTTCTACTGCATCAATCTGACCAGATTTGTTATATTTTGTGCAATCGATACTTATTTTTAGGGTTGAGGTTTTCCAGATTAGCTGTAAGTAGATATTAAATTGTATTTGTTATCACCCGTGTAATCACACGGTATCGGAAATTTAAAGTTGCAAGAAAGGTTAGAAGTTTTTTTCAACGTCCACTTATAGCTATTTGATAGAATAGTGCAATCTAAGGGAAATGTGTATCCAGCTGGTAACGTTGTTCAAGTTAAAACTAGAGGGCGCTACTTATTCAAGAAAATCAATTCGGAATGTTATCAAAAATCACAAATGATGATTAACTATCCGAAACACGTTACTGGTACATTGAAATTGGTTTGAAATTAACTCCAAGAAGGTAAACAGTTGGAAAACTCCCATGTACTCGTAATGACCAATGTAATCAGATTTAACAGTGACAGTGAACTTGAGTTGCAAGAGAGGTTACGGGTTTTAAAATGTCTACGAATGGCTATGGAACGCCATCGCTGTCTTATAATGAGATATTTCAATATATTGGATGGTTTAATCAATATATGCGGTGGTAAGTACATTATATGCGGTGGTAAGTACATTATATGCGGTGCTAAGTACATTATATGGAGTGCTTAGTACATTATATGCGGTGTTAAGAACATTATATGGGGTGGTAAATGCATTATATGCGGTGCTAAGAACATTATATGCGGTGATAATTACATTACATGCGGTGCTAAGAACATTATATCCGGTGGTAAGTACACTAAATGCTGTGCTAAGAACATTATATGCGATGGTAAGTACATTATATGGAGTGCTAAGTACATTATATGTAGTGCTTAGTACATTATATGCGGTGTTAAAAACATTATATGGGGTGGTAAATGCATTATATGCGGTGCTAAGAACATTATATGCGGTGATAATTACATTACATGCGGTGCTAAGAACATTATATCCGGTGGTAAGTACACTAAATGCTGTGCTAAGAACATTATATGCGATGGTAAGTACATTATATGGAGTGCTAAGTACATTATATGTAGTGCTTAGTACATTATATGCGGTGTTAAAAACATTATATGGGGTGGTACGTACATTATATGGGGTGCTAAGTACATTATATGCGGTGCTAAGTAAATTATATGGGGTGGTATGTTCATTACATGGGGTGCTAAGAACATTATATGGGGCGGTGAGTACATATAATGCGGTGCTTAGTTCGTTATGTGGTGATTTCGTTATGATAAACATTCTGATAACCAAGATTAAACTTTTTGGAGACTCGGGTTATCATTAACCCAAAAGGACACATAAACACAAAAGTATTCAACATTTTTCCCAGCTCTATCACGGGGGGGGGGTTGGAAGAAAAGACCGGTATTTGGGTCAAAATAAGCATTTTTACACAGAAAACAATGGAAAACGGAAACGCTTTTACACAACAGCGCCCCCTCGCTTTACCATGCCACTTTCACCAAAGGTGTATATCAATAAAACACATTTTCTAGACAAGTGGGGTTCTGAAGCGAGGGAGGGGGGGGAAACAATGTCCACAGGTAAAAACGAAAAAAGGGGGATGGATGACTATTTTAAAATTTATCGCTAGAGCGATATTAAAAGAAGGTTATAATTGTCATCTTTTTCTTTTTATATCATGGAACAATCTATTCATAATGTGATCCGATCAAATATTTAACCGTTTGGAAAGAAATAAATTTGTCTATATCTACACCGTGAGTATTTCGCGCCAGAGAAGAAAGAAATACAACCATTTTTTTTCAGTTTCTGGATTTCAGAGATCGCCGATTACATTGATATTCTTAAAACAGGTTGACGTGAAAATTCTATATCATTATTTTTTAAATTCTAATTATTGGAATAAAAAAAATAATGATATAGAATTTTCACGTCACCCTGTTTTTTTCTCTCTCTCTCTCTCTCTCTCTCTCTTACACCACGTAAATTGAATTTCACAAGCTAAAGTAAAAATTATAATTTATATATTAGTAACGTAGTGTTATAGAATTATTTTACCCTTTACTAATATCACATAGTTTATCTGTACTGTACAAAGCTCTTCTAATAAGTACAAGCATATACAATATACGGAAACAATGCCTATTGATATCATGGGGCCTCTAACTTTAAAAAAAGCAAGAACTTCGTAAAAAGTTTGAAAATAAAATGTACTCGTAGCCAGGATCGAACTCACGACCTCGGTAATTATAGTCCTGCGTCATCACCACTACGCCACCGAACTGTTGTGTAATCGAGTGTTGAAATTGTAAAATATATTTCACTGATTGCCAAAGATTTAATCTTTTCACTTTTTGATTAATTACAATGAAATATACCTCACTTAAATAACATAGTATTTATTTCATCTTCTCAGATAAATATTTGTGTTTAAAGGCCACAAAAACGTTAAAACGAGGAGTGCCTTAACGTAGCTGCGATCCGAGTCTCAGAAATGTTTAATCTTGGTCATAAGAATGTTTATTATAACGAAATCACCACATAACGAACTTAGCACCGCATATAATGTACTCACCACCCCATATAATGTTCTTAGCACCACATATAATGTACTTAGCACCGCATATAATGTACTTAGCACCGCATTTAATGTACTAACCACCCCATGTAATGAACATACCACCCAGTATAATGTACTTAGCACCGCATATAATGCACTAACCACCCCATGTTATGAACATACCACCCCATATAAAGATCTAACACCGCATATAATGTACTTATCACCGCATATAATGTATTTACCACTCCATATAATGTACTTACCACCGCATATAATGTTCTTAGCACAGGATATAATGTACTTAGCACCGCATATAATGTATTTACCACTCCATATAATGTACTTACCACCGCATATAATCTTCTTAGCACCTCTTGTAATGTACTTAGCACCGCATATAATATACTAACCACCGCACATATTGTACTTACCACCGCATATTATGTACTTACCACGGCATATATTGTACTTACCACCGCATATAATGTACTTACCACGGCATATAATGCCCTTACCACCGCATATAATGTCCTTACCACCGCATATATTGATTAAACCATACCATATATTGAAATGTCTCATTATAAGACAGCGATGCCGTTCCATAAATGGCTATTCTATCAAATAGTGTGATGTACGAGAAATGAATATCCAAACTTGTACACCTTTGATGTTATTTAATTAACTGTCGCGATCCTTGACGGTTATCAAAATGGCGATTAGAAATGATTCGATCAGTGATTCGTGTTGGTACTCATAAAGGACACACTAGCTATGTTCACAGTAGAGTATCACGTGATATGCAAATAATCTCTAGCCCGGGAATCCCCCTCGATTAAATATCGTGAATACAGTCTAAATTTACTTTATAAGAAAGTATTTTAAGCCTATCAAATGAGCATCACAACGGTAATCAGAGAACACTTCAACAGATCTTTTTTATATTTTGTTTACATGTTATGATATGGTGCATGTAAATGAACAAAATTTTCTGTTGAAGTGTTTTATGAATATAATTCTATTCTTTACCAGAATAGGTTACCATCATATAAATGATAACGATACTCGTATGATAGACCTAAAATAAATCCATATAAAGTAAATTTAGACATTATTTACCTGTTTAATCCGAGGAAATTCCCCGGCTAGAGATTATTTGCCTGTCACGTGATATGCTACCGTGATGTTGTTAATTGTTTAACGTTTTGAATGTAATTTTTGTTCTGTCATTTACACATTGTTTAAATGGATATAAAGGATATCTATGGAGGAGTTAAAATGTTGAATATATACAGATCATGAAGTTGTAGTTACATTTACCTTTTTATTTATTGTGTGTTTCCATGCGCGTTTAACATTTATCACTTTTGTCGTTGGTTTTTGATAAATTACTCTCCAATGTTCAGTATCATCCAATCCTTCTACTTTCCAAATAGATCCCCCATGATTTGTTTCGTAAATCAGGATCTGTTCTATAAAAAGAGGATCCTTAAATGCCACCTGAAACATAAAAATATAAGTATCAACTAACTTATTTTGAGTCTATGAAGATAATTAAAATTTCCAGTGGATGTATCAGAAAACTAAACTTTGAAATCTCGTTTTCAAAGAACAACTCTCAGAACAGATAATACACACAATTAAAATTTCAGATTTTTAAAAGAATGTCTTTCTCAGAATTTATTTGTACAAAAGAATGAAAGCAATCAAAATTTTAGAATAGCACTTAACCCTTGTACATAGTTTTGATCGACACGAGTTCCCGGTGGTATATTAGATTAAAACATATTTAATGATTACATCGTTCTAACAAAATAAAACTAGAACCACCCTTATTGTGATGATTTATATCCCCGCGAGACTTATTTCTCGAAAAGGATTCATTTCTGACATAACAAAGAGACTGGTCATAGGGAAGATATGTTTTAATGTGGGTCAAAGTTCAATGTCACTAGTTCAAAAGTCATGTTTTCAAATGAAAGCTTTCGTCATGATCAATGTTTATGTCACATATCGGAGCCCTAATGCTTAAAGTTTGAATATAAGTCAAAGGTCAAGGTCACACGGTCAAACGTCTTGGAATCAAAATAAGGTAATTGTTATGGTGATTGTGTGTATGAAATATAAATGCTCCTATCACTTATATGTAAAAAAATATATGCTTTAAAAACTTCTTAACCAAAATATTACTATAAGGTCAGAGTTCAAGGTTAAGGTCAAAAGGTCAAATGTATTGCTATAAAAATGCAGTACTTATTATTGTGAATGTATGAATGAAATATCTGTGGGGGTATAAAAAGTCCAAGAAATTATACTTACAACAATAAATTCGTTTTCACCACATTTTCCTACGGCCCATGCTCTGAAGTCCTCACCGTATTCTGGGTAAACATCTGGTTTGCCCAATATCTCTACTGCTTTTGAGCTACAACAATGAATTTTAGCTATGGGATTGACAGAAAACATAAAGTGTGCAGTTGTATGGGGTTGAAATATAACGAAAGGCGAAACTACATGGTTATATTTAAATATGAGTAAAGCAACGGTTATTTTGTATCTTCATATTTTCGCTTTCAGTATCATTGATTTCTGTTAAATCTAATCAGGATGTAAACAATAATAAAGGGATCTCTAGAAAAATGTTGCAGCATCCACAGAAAAAGATCAAATTACGCCTATTGCAAGTCAAAGCACAGAAACATACCCAGCAAGAAACGAAAAAGGGACAGGAGAAACAATGTAAGCACATGAATTTCGCATCTTTGAATTTCTTATTCAAGACATAAATTAACCGAATAGGAGTGAAGGGAAATACAGCTCTTCCATTAAATTTGAATTTACTGTCTGTATAGGTAATTTCATTGGTATTAAAGTTGAGGTTCGTTTTTGCTCTGTTGATTTTTCCGATAAAAACATTCATAGAAAGGATAAGTATAGATCCCTCGAGAATAATGTTATAAGATATACGTCCGTACGACCATCATTACACAGACAGTCAAAGAAAATGATTTTAGATGGGAGTTAATTTTAGCGTGACGTAGTTGACTTTCTCCTTTAGTCGAAAACTATCCAAGAAAAAAGCTATCAAACTCTATGTGTTGCAGATAGACGTCCAGAAAATTATTTTTCTCCTTCATCAAGATGTATAACTCCTCGAAAAAGGTCATACATGACCAACAGTCAAACTTACTCTGCCGCATGGACGGACAGACTGACTGACAGACAGACCGAGAAAAAACAAAGATTCCCCTTTGGCATTGTCGGTAGGGGACCAATAAGGATTTCATATTAAGAATAAGAATAAGTAATGTCCTGTATAATTGAAGGATATACGAGAAGGCAGTAAATTGGCAACAGAATGGAAAATGAGATTAAATTTGAGTATTATCTAAATGTTTTATAAAGTTTTGTTCTGAATTTATTATCTGTTGTTTCGCGAATTTATCTGGCCCCCAAGATTCTATAATTATGGAGTGTAAAGAAATCATCAATTTATATTGAAGTTTACGCCCGAATGCAAAGAAGTTATAAAATCAGTGCATTGTATGCACGCTTCAACAAGTTATGTTATGTATAATACATGTCGCTAGAAACATTAAAAGTGAATATAAAAAAATATATGTAAGAAGAGTGATCAATGTAACACGACCCTAAAATATAACACGAGCAACCTTATTGCGACGACCTTAGATCGCACAGAACCAAATGAAAGACGGTCATGCAAAGGACCATATATATAGAGATTAATGCCTTCTTTTATTCAGATAGTTTATTGCGCAATAAACGTAAATTTGTTGCACAATAAATTTGTTTTGCGTTCACACGACAAAATTTATTGCGCAATAAATATTCGATTTGTTTCGCAATAACTTTATTGCGCATCAAATTCTGCCAAGTAAACGCTAAGCTAAACTGTTCCGCAATAAATCTGAAGCATGCGCATCAACATGACAAGGGAAAGAGATTGTTATACTTACGAATATAACTACTCGACGTGTTTATTTTTACGATTCTTTTGAGAGATTCCGATTTTTTGTATATATAAGAACGCTTTTCTTTAAGTCTGGTCCCCTTGTAGAGAATGGCGTCACAATTGAATGACGTCATGCTCTAGACTGAAATGACAAATAAATGAATGAACTACCTCCCAAACTAGTCTTAAATTTGACTTTACGAAAATTATTCATCATTTTTTCCTTATTCGTTGTACAGTTTTCTTCATGATTTTTGTGCATGTTCATTGACATTTTATTGCGCAATAGTTTCGGTCTCGTGTGAACGCAAAAAAGCTTATTGCGAAACAAATTTGTTGCGCAACCGTTTGAACGAGGCATAAATGTCTTAATTTGTGTTTTGTTACGGGTATGTAGCACATAGCATGTGCATTTATCGTAAATGTTATGCGTATTAGCGTTAGCATTAGCATTTACGCGTAACAAAACACAAATTATGACATTCACTCTATATATATGCACCATAGTTGTCTTATTTTCGGAAATTACTTTTTGTAGGTAAAAAGGTGACGTTTAAATTCATCTCACCGCGGTTTAAGTTTGCAGATTAGAACAGCCGTCGCGGCTTGTTTCCTTAAGATCTTATGCATTGTTACGTCACGAGTGTTAATACACGAATTGCAGCACGTTCCATTTAATAGTCAATGTATCATCTCGGGCAATTACATTGGTTGTGCATATATATTATGATGAAAAGGAAAAAATATGTAATAATATATTTGAAAATAGATTTACCTTCTGGTTCTTAATTCATTTTATAAATCTACAGGATTTTTCACTTTGAAGCGATCACTGACATTTTAATTTTTCGTCGGTCATTTTTGTACGAAGTGCATAGGGTCAAAAACATTTGTTATTGATAAAGCTCTATTGGAGATGTTCCGTTTAACATCGAACAAAGCGAAGCCGAACGCAATCGAAAACAAGAGTGCGTAAAGGCAGACAAAACAGTTAGATGAGCATCATATACCAAGATTGATTAAGTTAATATTTATTTAACTTATTGAATAAGTTTTTTTCCTCCGGAAAATCCGAAGAGTCTTAATTTTATAGCAAGAAATAGATCTTAAAAGCTACCTAAGACCAAATCAAATCATATGTCAATACCATCGTGATGATAATAATTTTTTTTGTTCAGATTAATTCTCTCTACATATTCAAAAATTTTCTAAATACTTGTCTCACTTGACATAAGATCTTTAGCGCAGAAAAACGTGAAGTTCACTTTTTAACTTATTTCCTCGAGCTATCATCCTCGAGATATTTTGTCGGGGGATCAAGTTAGCCAGCCAATCAGAGGTTTTGATTTATTTCATGTTGTTTGTGACAAATAATATGAAATGGTACATCATAATCGTGTTTCGTATTGTATTCTGTTCGAGCAATCATATCATTGCCATATTATTATCGCCATAATAACATCGAGTGATCGGTTTATCATCGTTTAATTACAAGCTTAATATGAACATCGTATAATTGTGTTTGCGTAATATGAACATCGTATCATTGTATTTTCACTTTAAAGACATCGTAACATCGAGTCATGGTTATCGGAATATCACCATCATAACATCGTATTCTTCTTTCTTTACCATGATCGTAATATTGATATCGTCAGCACATCGCAGTAGTTAACGTGTGCGACTGAAAGCAGTGCAATTTGCAATGTCACCATAAAATCTCGATGATTCGATTGACGATAGTACGATGTAACGATGGCTATATTTTAATTGCCAAATGATAAGGTATCAATGACACGACTATACGATGCGATAATTCGATTAACGATGGCACGATATAATGATGCCGATGTTACGATTGCGATAAACAATAACAAAGGTGTGATTTTGCAATTGCTATGACTATATTTTAATTGTGATAATGCAACGATATCATAGCGATGAAGACAGAAGTAAGACTTTGTTAATCCAACGATTGGATATCGATGACACTATAATGTGATCAGATGATGCGATTCCTAAATTATAATTGACAATTGCACGATGTACTGATGACGATGTTATGGTTACGATTATACCATTAAGATGACAATGAGTCGATGATTTATTGGTGATGATGCCATGTAAAGATTGTAATAACGCGATGTTACGATGACAATGAAGCGAAAATACAATTCGTAATGAGGCGAAGATATAATTACACTATGGTGACAATAGTAAGATTGCAAGTACAAGTATGTGTTGATAATAGAGAGGTTTAGTTATACATGCTTTCAACGTGTACGTATGACTTACAAGTATACGTCACCGTTTGACGTTACAATCCGAAGACGTCGTTAATTTATACGTACGAACCGGAGAAGGTCTAAGTATAGCTATGTAAAAAGGTGTACGTGTAATTAGCTTCTTTTCAATCAGTTGAATCTGCACATCGAGATTCGTAAAACCTGGACGTAATGAAACGTACTTTTTAACATCGAAAACTGGAAGTTCAATCAATGATAAGTGTGTAAATTCTCGAAGAAGTTACCCGTTCTGTCATTACGTGTAGAGCGTAGTTTACGCGTCCATAACGTGTAGCTATGCGTCACGCCATGACGTCATTTGATCAAAGACCGCAGAAAGCGATGACGTCATACGTACACGCTAAAACTTGTAACTAAACCTCTCTTATGATGATTCGGTAGCGATGGCACGATGTTGCGATGACTACGAAATAATGGCTAAGCTATTATGAAGATGAAACGATTGAATTGGAAGTGCAAAATAAGTAACTAATTCCTAGGATATAAATCATATAACTTTAGAAAACTAAATATAAAAAGTAGTGCAAACAACTAATTCATTCCTTAGAAATCCATGTATTCCCTATTTGTTGCGTATGATGTTTTCTCAGTATGAAGGTTACAGCATCGTTCGAGGCAACGAGCTGAAAATTTAAAAACTGCAGGTCACCTCAATGGCCAATGGTTTGCTTGGTTGTGTGTTCTTTTAAAAGTCATTTGTTAAAATTGAGACTTTACGGGGGGGGGGGGGGTAATTCAGTTTCAAGCGCTTGAATAAACGACCATTTTATCAATCTTGGTATATTATGTCTCCCTGCTTTACCTGCCTTTACGCACTTTTAATTTCGTTTACGTATGACTTCGTTGATTACGTTCTTAATTAAACGAAAGGTGTCCATTGAGAATGTAGTAAATTTAATGTTATCTTACTAGGTAGGATACTTTTCACTTGACACCTCAAGGACTTCATTTGCATAAAGTGAAACCAAGTGACCTGAAAAAAAGAACTGGAAATGTATATTTAATAGGTGACATTTCTATTTTGTAAAGACGATTCAGGTTATAACAAGGTTGTGACCTACAAACAAACCAAATGTTTATGAATATAATAAACAAATGATGATTTTCTTTTTGGGACTAACATCATATCAATAGATCGAAGAAGACATATTATATTTTATCTCCAATTCTGACTAAAACAAAGATATGTACAGAAGGTAGGACACTTTAGATCAAACTTCTTGAATACATTCATAAGAGGGGCCTGAAAGGGTGAAAGGGGAGGGGAGGGAGGAGGCGGGAGGAGGGAGAGATTGGGAAGGGAGGAGGGAGGGAAGGGGGAAAGGGGAGGGATGAAGAGGGTGGGAGGAGGGGATGGGGAGCAAAGGGTGAAAAGGAGGAGAGGAAGGATGGAAGGAAGATAGGGAGAAGGTAAGGGGTTGGAGGGGTGAGAGGTACCCCTTTCAACCCCCTTAAAACATGAACCATGATGAAGTACTAGATAAATATGAAAAATTGATAAATGAAATTAAAGGATACAAATATGAAACATGTTTAGCCAAGTAAGAAAATTTGATAGCATATGATCCCCGAGAAAATAGAGACTTTGTTTGGATTTTCATTACACGGTTTTTATTTTGTGAAGATATGTGAATGGGGCATATATCCATTCTTTCTTTATACCAGTGTTCTACATGCTAGACAATTCCCATACTTACTAGTTCGGTAAAAATTTGCTTCACATCTTACGTCCTCTTTCATACCCGAATAGATATAATATCCATTTGCACAGTCTGTAAAGTTGACAGAATTGTCAATTCTCACATGGCAAATGTTTGCATCGAGAAAGGTAGCATGTCTGTCCATAGTCTCATGATATCTTTGGAAAACAAAAGACGTGTCAAAGTGTGCTAAATGTAAAGCATACAGCCAAACGAAAAATCCTTCAAATTCTAAGGTCTCCAGTTGTTGATATGCATTGTCCATGATCTGTTTATACTCTGGTGTGCAAAGTTTGCTACGATGTTTATCCATTATCAGAAAAAGCAATGACCTATGGGATATTAATGGCACATCTTGTCTACCGATAAATAGATAGCTTAGATCGTCAAGACTCCGTCTTATTTCTGTAGGCTTTATTATCAGTTTCGCAAGTTCTTCTTCTTGAAAGGAAAGATATGTCTTTTTCTCATACAATCCATTGAATTTATGAGATAAACCGTGTCCTTCCAGGATAGATCCATCCCTTCCCGACTCTATCAGTATACGATAGTAGTATTTCATATCTTTGATTATCTGACCATATTGTGTAAGAAGCCCATGCATTTCTAAGGTCACCATCATGTTGTTACTTAGGGTTTCAAATACAGTTGTTAATTCGTTATCAATGGCTTGTATAGAACTTTGTGCATCATTCAGACTGGCTTGTAAAGTTTTTTGTACATGACCCAGTTGTGCTGATATATCCAAAAGACTAGGGAGCTTAAAGGAAATATCTATCATCTTGATAAGATCCAAAGCCATATTGATTTCCGAAACACTGTTGCTGCAGTCGTCCCCATAGTAATCCGCGTTGCATCTACATGCCATTATTTTTGTATGGGGCAAAAAGAAACAGTTCCCATAATTACATGTCTTAGAACAGGATGTTGTTTTCTTATTTTTGCTATGAATAGTTGCTACAACAGCAACTTGAGATGAATTGCATAATTTTGAAATCCCGCATTGCCTGTAAGCGAAAAGATCCCCCTTATTGATTTTGTCATAGTCTACCAGTTTAACTTGCTCATACTTATCATCTGGCCCGATGTAACTCACTACGGCATTCTTTAAATTAGGGACAACCGTCATTGTTTTAATTTGATCATGTAAATACTTGTCATAATCTACTGCATTAAGCATTCGGTCAATTGCTTTGTCGTACTTCCTTTTAAACAAAGCCATGTGATGTAGCTTCGTTTTTTGTACCTTTTCGCGAAAACTTCTTTCTTTTAAGAGTTTATTTTCCACTTGGTTTCTTGATCCAATAAGGACATAGTTATCCGTCTTTCTATTTTTTGATTCAGTTTTGTCATTCATCTGAAGCTTTAGTTGAAAGGTGTCATTTGCCCAAAAGAAAGATTTTGATTTTGCATCGGTACTGAGAACATAAAACTCCATCCAATGAAATTTCAAACTGATGGATTTTAACAATTGTTCGTTAATGTCTGCGATAGAACTAGTGGCTAACCTTTGATCTAAATCAATCACAGCAGACGTGATATACCCATTGATGTTTTCAAAGCATTCCGTAATCGTATTTTCAGCCTTTTTTTCTAGATCGAACATGAGCGACTGAAAATATCTCACGTCTGAAGCAACGTCAAAATCAGATTTTGTTGCCATGTCGAAAAATGCAGATGCAGCACTACCCTTTATTGCCAAACCAGCTATAGCACTTTTGAAGTTTTTGATCTTGTTAATGTAGCAACCACTCGTGTCCGATATAAGAGTGAGAAGGGATGTACCAAAAACTGAATTCTTTGTCGCTCCCCTAAGTATCATTTCAACCTCCGCTCTGACGTTCAACTCCTTAATTGATTTTCCCACCACTTCCATTTTCTTCTGACGGCAGCTTGCTTCCGTATCGCAAGATACGCTTGACAGTTCAGTTATAAGTAATAAAAATGTCCTATATGCTTGATTAATCTTGTGCTCTGCTACGAGGTATGCTGCTTTTTGGGTAGATTCTTTAATAAGTTTTCTGGATTCGTCCAGTGAATTAGTAATTATATCAAGTTTCCTGTTCATCTCAGAAAATTCCTTTTTCATAAACACTAGTTCAGGCGAATCATCTGCTGGAATGAAGGAAAAAATAATTCTCACCACGGCTCCAATAGCTCCAAGAGCATTTGCAAGTTTCGGTATATATTTTAGGAATGGCAGTTTTTTCTTCAGTAATTCAAGTTTCCCTAGTTTCTTTGGCTTACTTTCTTTTCCAACCAACATATACCCAAATGTTTCTCCTGTTTCTATTAATGCCTTTGAAACGGTTAGAGGAAGTGATTTTCCGTCTTTCCCCGAATTCTTCCGCGTCCTCGTCGATATCTTTGTAGTCTTTCCATTAACATTTACAAATCCCGGAAGGAATAAAACCACGAGGAACAACGTTGAACTCTTCATAATGTTGAACCACTGTAAAAGGAGTGTGATATGTTTATTGCTGACTCGTATTTTAATTTTGAGAATGTTGATTTTTATTTAAAATATATTCGTCAGGTTAATTAGAAGTGTTTCATTTTACAAAATAAGTAGAAAGAAGTAGATACTCTAATTTCAGAAGAAAGGAGGGGATCTCCAACAATACTAGGTTGCATCACCCACAGCAAAACCCAAAACACCCAATGCAGAATAGCCACCCACAGAAAGAGACGCAAAAGGGAAATGAACACCAACTCTGACCATCAAAACATTAAACACAAAAGACCACACATTAATCAACTAGACCAAAGGCGACCGGTGCCGAATTAGGACGATCATCTGCCACGTAAGTAGCAGACGGTGTGGTTATCCTGGATTACGTGCGCACTACCCTCCCACTATTCTGATTTTCCAGAGGTCTCGAAGAACGCACAATTGTGGTGTGAAACAACATCCTCTCTGTTAGATGACCATATACAAACAGGACCGTAAAACACAGGGGTCCAAGGAAATTCAGATGAATATGTAAAATGATATAAAAAAAGAGGACGTGCGTAATACAGTGTATTCCTGTAAGTGATCTTGAGATTATCGTCATGATCTTCCTTAACCCATTTATAAAAAGACCTTTCCCTTGATGCTAAAATGTTTGACCTTAAGACCTTGACTCGGCGTTTGACGTACTTTTAAATAAACTATGACCTTGACCATAACTTTTGAGTGGTAAGTGATAGGGTTTTCATATTTTACAGGTGCATTCCTTGTGGCAAGACCTTTCCATGGATACCACATTTGACCTTGTGGCCTTGACCTCAAAATGTGAACAACTTTTTAGCTCTTTTACCTACAAAGATGCCAACGGGGCATTCCTCTTCCACAAACACATGTTTGTTTTTTCATTTTTTGGGTATATATAAAAGCAGAAAAAAATATTAGTAAGCAAATCATTGTTGACGCCAAAAGTACAATTCCATTACAAATAAACATTGGCTTGACCAACGAACATTGAAACTTAATCCACTTTCTTTTGTACGGAAGCGTATTAGTGCCAGATTAATACTCTTTTTAATTTATTTTCTACACTTTTAAATTTTAAAATTAAATTTTACACTTTTTTTTTGTAAAGAAGTAGGTACGGTAACCTGTCATTTCGGCCCTATTTTTAAAGTTGTTTATATATCCATAATATTCTAGTTTTTAAAATGTCAAATGTTAGGTGAGTCCAAATCATGACAGTTTTTTTTATGTCAAAGTCCTATACTGAATAATACGTCGCTCAAAACGTCATAAACGCTGAAATCATCGAAATTATCAATAAATGAGCGATATTTCGATACAAAACTATAAAATCAAGTGGTTATCCAGGCCTTGCCCATAAATATTTTTGTGTCAATCGATGGATTTCTGATCGGCCATTCAATTTGCGTAAAAAAATTCGTGGGCAAGGCCTGGAGCATAGATCAATTTTGAAGATTTGTGTGTAAAATGCGATGATTTTCCTGAGTTTTGCGTCATTCAGGGTAAATGACGTCAAAATATGACGTCATACATCGCGCACGTGAATTTATGAGGGCTTAAAATTATGAAGCGGTATTTTTTTAAACATTCAACTTTGCAAAATGATAATTAATAATTCCTTCATCAACAATTTC